>CAUYUJ010014833.1:15000-142500 GCA_963575745.1 Prorocentrum cordatum | reverse complement strand
CTTGGGAGCCTTGGTGTGAAGAGCTTTTTGCGTTACCGATCGTTCTTGGCGTCTCTGGGCCTTCGTGGGAGTCCTATTGGGGCCCTTTTCGGGCCCTCCTGGTGGCCTCTTGGGGGCCTCTTAGGGCTTCTTGGGGTCTGTGGGGGCCTCCCGGGAGCGTCTTTGGGCGAAAGGCTAGATTGTCGGGTTCGTGGTCCCCCTCTAGGGGCCGTCTGGGGGCCCTCTTGGGCCGTCTTGGGCGCCTCTTGGGCCGTCTTGGCGCCCTCTTGGGCCGTTTTTGGGGCCTCTTGGGAGCCTCTGGGGCCGTCTTGGGGCGGTCTTTGGGGCCTCTTGGACCGTCTTCAACGCCGTGAAAGCCGAAAAGCCGTGTATGCTAACAGTGTACCTTTTTCCCATCGGAAATCCATGATTTTGGCCTCCTGGTGGCCTCTTGCGACGCCTCTTGGGAGCCTCTTGGGGCTTCTTGGGAGGCTCTTGGGGCCTCCTGGGGGCGTCTTGGGGCGAAAGACTAGACTTTTCGGTTCGTGGTCCCCTTCTTGGGGCCGTCTTGGGGCCCTCTTGGGCCGTCTTGGGCGCCTCTTGGGCCGTCTTGGGGCCCTCTTGGGCCGTGTGTTGGGGGCCTCTTGGGAGCCTCTTGGTCCGTCTTGGGGCAGTCTTGGGGGCCTCTTGGGCCGTCGTTAACGCCGCGAAAGCCTGAAGGAAAATCTATGATTTTGGCCTCTTGGGGCCCTCTTGGGACGCCCCTTGGGCGCCTCTTGAGGGCCTCTTGGGAGCCTCTTGGGCCGTCTTGGGCGGTCTTGGGCTCTCTTGGAGCGCTCTTGGGCCGTCTTGGGGGGGAACCCGAAAAACATGCAAAAACCCGAGGGGAAACCCGAAAACTGTCATTAATGCCCATTCTCTCCCCCTACCCTCCCTCTTTGCATTCCCCCTTAGGGGCTTCGCCCTACACCAGAACGTCATCACTCGTACCTCGCTCTTTCCGTTACCTGGGCCGGCACGGAAACGGAAAGAGCATTGCAGCAATTTGCCCGAGATGGTTCATGGCACCCTTCGTTCTTGGGAGCTTTGGTGGTAAGAGCTGGTTGCGTCACCGCTCGTTCTTGGGAGCCTTGGTGTTCCGAGACTCTTACGTTGCCGCTCGCTCTTGGGAACCTTGGTGTTGAGAGTTATGTACGTCACCGTTCGCTCTTGGGAGCCTTGGTGAGCACGAGTTTGTCACGTCACCGTTCGCTCTTGGGAGCCTTTGTGGGAAGAGCTTGTTACGTCACCACTCTCTGTTGGGAGCCCTGCTGTTCAGAGATGTTTACGGTGCCGCCCGTTCCTGAGCCTTGGCTGGGCCTTGGTGTCAAGAATGTGTGGGCCGTTTGAGGGTCTCTTTTGGGGCTCTTGGGGGCCTCTTGGGATATCTTGGGGGCCTCTTGGGGGCCTCTTGGGGGCCTCTTGGGGCTTCGTGGGGGGCTCCTGGGGCCTCCTGAGAGCTTCTTGGGGCGAAAGGCTAGACTTTCCGGTCCGTGGTCCCCTCCTGCGGCCGTCTTGGGGCCCTCTTGGGCCGTCTTGGGCGCCTCTTGGGCCGTCTTGGGGCCCTCTTGGGCCGTTTTGGGCGCCTTTTGGGAGCCTCTGGGGCCGTCTTGGGCCGAACTTGGGGGCCTCTCGGACCGTCTTCAACGCCGTGAAAGCCGAAAAGCCGTGCATGCTAAAAATGCACGGTTTCCCATAGGCAATCAATGATTTGGGCCTCCTGGGGGCCGCTTGGGACGTCTCTTGGGGGCCTCGTGGGGCCTCTTGAGGGGCTCTTGGGGCCTCCTGGGGGCTTCTTGGGGCAAAAGGCTAGCTAGACTTTTCGGTCCGTGGTCCCCATCTTGAGGCCGTCTTGGGGCCCTCTTGGGCCGTCTTGGGCGCCTCTTGGGCCGTCTTGGGGCCCTCTTGGGCAGTGTTTGCTGCCTCTTGGGGGCGTCTTGGGCCGTCTCGGGGAAGTCTTGGGGGCCTCTTGGGCCGTCGTCAACGCCGTGACAGCTGACAAGCCGTATATGCTAAACATGTACGCTTTCCTATAGGAATTCCTTGGTTTTGGCTTCTTGGGGCCCTCTTGGGACGCCTCTTGGGGGCCTTTTGGGGCTTCTTGGGGGGCTCCTGGGGCCTCCTGGGAGCGTCTTTGGGCGAAAGGCTAGACTTTTCGGTCCGTGGTCCCCCCCCCCTCTTGGGGCCGTCTTGGGGCCGTCTTGGGCCGTCTTGGGCGCCTCTTGGGCCGTTTTGGGGCCCTTTTGGGCCGTTTTGGGGGCATCCTGGGAGCTTCTTGGGCCGTCTTGGGGCGATCAAGCCGAAAAGCCGTACGTGGTAAAAATGTAAGCTTTCATACGAAGATCAAGGATGTTGGCCTTTTGGGACGCCTCTTGGGCGCCTCTCGGGGTGTCTGAAACCTCTTAGGCCGTCTTTGGGCCGTCTTGGGCATGTTGGACGCTCTTGGAGCCGTCTTGGACCCCTCTTGGACCGTCTTGAGCGCCCAAGACAGCCCAAGAAGCGCCCAAGAGGCCTCCAAGACGCCCCGAGCGGCCATTAGGTCCCATCCCTCCGCCCCTCCCCCCCCTCTGCACTCCTCCTGGAGGACTTCGCCCAAACACAACGTCATCACTCGTACCTCGCTCTTTCCAATACTTCGCTCAGCCCTACACATCTGATTTGTGGGTGCGTGTGCTAGGTCGTTCAAAAGAGAGGGGGGGCCTTCCTGAAAGAGCACCCCCCACAGCACGAAACGATTTAGAGACCCGCCCCTGCCACTGGTTTGGACTTCTCTGGGACACGTGGGGCCCGGGGCTCCTTGATTTTTGTTTTCTGGGCAACGCTCCTAGTTGAGTTATTGTCGGGAGCATGTGCTTAGTGTGTAGCAACACCAGTTCTGGCCCAGCACGCTCTGGCGCCACACATTGACCACGTCCAGATCCCAAGTGTCAACGCTCCGAGCTCTTCCCACTCTTCCGCCCAACGAAATGGGGCAACAGGGCAAGGCATGGCGTGTCACAGGGGCCACCACCGCCGCGTCAAGCAACTCTTCCTGACCGTACGCTACGCGAGACTCACCAACCCTGGATCTAGTGAGCCTATCGGGCCGAGGATAATGAAAACGATTGATGCGATCAGAGATCAAATGTTAGATTGTTTGTGGGTGTTGATCTTCCCACCTGATCGCTTTGTGATCAGATGCGACGGCTCGTGCTAGCCAACGCTGGTGTAGCCCAAGCAGAGGAAAATGAAGGGCCACAAGCGTGAAGCGAGGCGAGATGACGTGAGGTCGCACTGTGATCAGATCCGACGGCTCATGCTAGCCTGCGCTGGTGCAAGGCAACAAGAAGAAGAAGAAGCTGGAGTGCCCCAGTGAAGCGAGGCATGGGCGAGGTGAGCTAGGCATGGAGAGCGTGTGGCTCTAAAAGGAGGAGGAGGAGGAGTAGGAGAAGAAGGAGGAGGAGGAGGGGGAGAAGAATGAGGAGGAGACGGGCAGCGCTTACCCAGGAGTTCCCAGGCAGCGAGCGAGGAGGAGGAGGAGGAGGAGGAGGAGGAGGAGGAGGAGGAGGAGGAGGAGGAGGAGGAGGAGGAGGAGGTGGAGGAGGAGGAGAGGAGGAGGGGAGGAGGAGGAGGAGGAGGAGGAGGAGGAGGAGGAGGAGGAGGAGGAGGAGGAGGACGGCAGCGCTTACCCAGGAGTTCCCAGGCAGCGAGCGAGGAGGAGGAGGAGGAGGAGGAGGAGGAGGAGGAGGAGGAGGAGGAGGAGTTGCGAGTTGCGAGCTATCCCACGTGGTGGTCGATACGAACTACGAGCGGCGCTGCTGCTCAGCCTTGCTAAGCAGTTTCGGCCACTTCCCTTCTTGAAGTCTGGACAGATACTCCCTTCTATGGGGTGCGATTTGGCGTGCGCAGTCCTTGGCTAACTCCCGCAACTGGGAATGTGCGAAATAGCCACACTGAGTGCAAAACCAAACCTTCTGCACACGAGACAAACGCATAATATGGGACCCCTCGACCCAGCCCCCAACAATATGAAGCCGCCCCCCCTCAGGTATGGAATCATATGTTTCACACACGTGAGCGGGCTGGAAGCATGAGGACGAGTGCCATTCGGACGCTGTGGCCTTGCTGGCAGATCCCCAACACCTAGTACAGTTATGCCTGGTCTCATCCAGGCAATGCTCCGAAACGAAAGCACGAACAAACGACGGACGGGGAGAAGGAGGAGGAGGAGGGCCCATCTCCCTCACACGCGCGGGTCCGCCACGCTCCTCGGTGATCATGCAGTCCAGCGTGGCTCTGATGAACCTCATCCTCACGTGCATCGCCTTGCTCTCTACCTGGAAGACAGCCGCCCGAACCTCGTCCGCGACTCTCCTTGCCTCGGCCGCCTGCGCGGCCAGTTCATCAACACATGTGTTACCGATGGCAAGCCAGGCGGGGGTTCCCGAAGTGACAACTTGCTCACCCGTGAGGTGCGAATTCGCGAGAAAGACATACACTTGCCCCTGTCGGGCCTCCAGCTCACCACCGATTTTGTGCCACAAATCCTTATTAGCCCCTGTGGGCCTCTCATGTCTTCTCTGATGGAACCCCTTGGTCACAGCCTCACAGTGTGTAATATATACCAGATGCTCGGCAGTGCAGGTGAGAGCTAACAAAAAGGCACGTAGCTCTCCTCTGGGTACTGACTGATCTTCACCCACGAGAGGTCCCTTGACCGATGCACGAATACAACACGGGCCATACGAATTCAGCGTAGTTATCGCAAGCCCAACTCTTCGAAACTTGAGGTCCCCAGAGTATTCGCCTCCAGAAGCGTCTCCGAAAACAACCATGGGTTGCGTACCCGTTCCTCTGCCCAAGCAATGCTTAAGCTCGGAGCTGTTCGTGCCTATCAAACTCCAGGCTTCCTCAACTGGCGGTGGTGGGATACGTGTCCACGCCGCTGGAATGAGGCCTCGTAGCCAGAAGCCTGAGTCAGCTGCATGCTGCGAGAAAGCTGCGCGGATTAAAGATTCAGGGTCTTCGTGCGCCTTGGAACCTCGATTTTCTGAACACTCCCAGATTCGATGAAACTGTGTCTCTGGTTTCTCCTGGCACCTGGGACATAAAACCTCGTGGTCCCCAGCCATATCGTCCTGTCGCCTCTGCCGAGGCCAATATCCTCCTGAAGCAATAGAAACCATGAGCCCGCTGATCCTGAGCCCCTGACGTACAGCCTGTAGTTGCCTTAACAGCCTGCGCAATGAAAGATTGCCGACGCCGTGCTGCATTCCTTCTCCGCAAAAATGGCGTGCAGCTTGGCGCCGCTGTTTAGCCTGCACGGTTATGGTGAAATCCTGGAGTAGCGGACCAGTGTCATATTCCAAAATGTTTCCAGCAAGCTCCGAAGGATGAAATTTCCACGCCTCCAGATCGCCCTCGTGGTCTTCTGGAGCCCTCCAATGCCAGGGTGCCTCTGGTATCCAGCCCGCCTCCAGAAGATGCAAGATGACCGCTCCGTTCGTCCCTCTCACCAACCGTGAACGTTGCCCCGCTGGCTCCTCTCGCAGGCGCTGCAACAGATGCGGCCATGCACGAGCAATGCCTGGCCGCATGGCGGGAATAGTCAGATACCGCTGCAGCCAGAGAGCCATACATGCCCGAGGAAGTGCATAACCTGGATCCCCTCCTGGACTCCGAAGGTCGAGAAGTGCGGTTAAGCATCGCCCCCATTTGCCTGGCCCACATACATGGCCCATCTGGCGGCGGCAGCGCAGCATAGCACTGCCGAAAACCCCATGCAACTGATGGCCGTACATCTCGGCGGCCATGGTGCCAGCTCGCATGATTGACCACGTTGTTGCGCATGATTGCTGCTTTTACCACCCGTTTGTTGCGCTGTTGACGTACGTGACGCTTCCCCTTGCCAAGATCAGCTCCCAAGTACCCTGCGCGGCTACGCGGCTTGACTTCAAATCCAGCCGCTCGCAATTGCTTTGAAATATTATGGGCATATTCTAGATGGGAACACAGCACAACACTGTTGGGCGAAACTGCGAGGGCCCTCGTGCGTGAGCTGGCGACATGTGCCCATGGGCCCGCGCACAAGAGACTGTCGGAGACTTCGTCGGACTCGCTGGGGCAAGTCGTCGATCCAAATACGTGTCCCCATGTGTGGGTGGGCAGGTGTGATGCGAGATAAAGTCTAATAAGTAAGACATCGGGCAAACCTTGTGCCCCCACGAAGGCCCTGGACGATAGAGCGAGCAGGGTATATAGGCTCCGAAAAAGCCCCACATTGGCCCAGCGTCCTCGGCGTAATGCACTGGAGCAGCTCGAGAACCAAAATGACTGGAGGGTACCCCAGCCTGGTGGCTGTGGGGATGAGATAGAACCACTCCATCGCGTCATAAAAGCGTTGAATATCCAGGAGCCCGTGCCCTGTTGAAATACCCAATACTCCCGATATCTCCTCCTCACATACCCTCCTGAATGCTTCGCATAGGGCAGCACTGCCAGTGATGGCTGCGTCCCACGTGGGCTCAGACTCCGCTGCCCAAGTCTTAACATGTGGCTCGCGCGCGAAACCCCATATTCTAGCTATCATTGACAGAAGTCTAATAACTCTGTCCCCAGAAACCTTTTTGGGTAAAAGCCGACCGATCGCGAGGCCCAGTTGAGCAAGCGAAACCAAAGTTTCTTCGATGACCTCGTAGAGTTTTGAAAGTTCTGACAATGCTACGTCGGGCACCCGCTCGACGTCTGTCGGACTTTAAACATCCACTCCTTGGCCCGATCGCTCTCGCATGGCGTGAGCTGCTTGTCTGATGTCGGAAACTGAAGGCGCTCCGAGGGGGTCAGCTCGTGCTGCGACTCGCACTGCCCCGCAAGCCTCCAGGATTCGCGCATCCTGATATACACTCGCCTTGGCCCAGAGGTCCCGAAATGGTTTTGCCCGCTGGTCGACCGCGTCCTTGGGTTGGAGTAACACCTGGGAGCCCTGGGTGATTTCCTCAGCGGGCACAGGGTTTGACTTCGTAGCTTTGTGCGAAATTCCTGGCGCTTCTGCGCCGACAATCCACTCCGTGAAATCGTGGAGAGCTGAGCGCAAGGCGCGCCCTCGGCAACGCGATGCCATCTTCTTCGCAGGTGCAACAAACAAGGCGGGTTTATTGCGTGACGTGCTTCGCGCTGGTGGCAAGAATCAATTCCCAAGCGCCCCAGGACGGGTCGGACCCCACACGAAGCCCTCGATGTCCTTGCTCAGGACATTGCCCACCAAGTTGCTTGCACGCTTGCTCGAGCTGCTGCTGCTGAATAATACAATTAGCTCGAGCTCTGTGATTGTGTAGCCGCTGAAGAACCGCATGTGGTTTCTCCCACCAAGAAGTGAGCCAATCTCTATAAGGCACCACTCGACTCCTGGTTGGGTGACGAACCTCCTGCACCACAAAACGATATCCACAAGCTCGGATAATGGACGGGGGCCCTGTCGCTCCATGATGCTCATATACCGTTCGTTCCAACGTGGTAATCCAAGATGCATACAAAGCCGACACATCCTCGATTGAGCCAACCCCGAACCTAGCGGCCACGGACGGCACAACCACATCAGAAGGTGGACAGCCCCTTGGCGGGAAAAAGGCCTACAGCAGCACGTTCTTTGATCCACGTCTCAGCGGGGATGTGAAAGGCAATTGCATGCTCGTCATTTCCTGAGGGGGGGCGGCTCTTGAAATGGGCTTGGGGGGGAGGGGGGGGGGGGGGGAATTCGCTGGTGAACGATTCCTGAACACCAGGAGTGACAAGGCCCCAGGCGATTGACGGCGTGCGCTGCGGTAACTTAAAGATGCGGGGGGGCTCTGGGTCCCACGCCCAAGGCCTCTCGTTGGTAGACTGCGGCGGTTGAAACTCAGGCGCTGCCGCATTCAACCTCGAGACATTGTGAGATGGAGCTGGCTCCCCCACTTCGGTTCCCGCCTCGGGGTGCCTTCCCGTGTCCACGACGGCGTGGCCATGATATTGCCCACCCTCGGCAGGTCCCGAATCCGAAAAACAACTGCTGTGACTCATGTCCCCGTCAGCGTGGACAGAAGTCACGTGCTCGTTAATGTTCGCTGACGGCGACGGCACAGAGCTGGGCTCACACGCCTTGGGCTTCGCCCCGCTGGGGCCTGCCCCTGCTCGCCTGCTTTCGTTCGCGACGGCGCGTCCGAGGGCATGCTTGGCATCGGCAGCTCCCGCAGCTGAGGCGACCGAAATAGAGAGCTCGCCCGATGGGTCTGAAGATGGAGGCCCGATATTAGGCTCCATTGCCCATGGGTCTTCGTCTAAATCTTCAGATTCGTCATGGATGTCAAGCTCGGGGTCTCGGTCGGGTTCGACCTTGACCACTGCCTGCTGCGCTGGGGGAATACCATTCGTCTCTGGCCACAGATCACCGAAGAGAACCTCGTAGTGCTCTCGACGTTTCTCGGCAGCCAGCTCTAACTTGATTCGATTCTCCTGCTTCTGCACCTGCGTCTTGGAGCCTGGGGCGGCCCCCATGTGGAGGTCGCTAGGCTTGCGGCAACCTCGCAGGCAAGGCTAAACAGCGCGTGATGAGTCGCTTGCCTGACGAGCGCATGGCGATACATATGCCGCCGTGGGTCTTCCACGGCACAGCTAACATGACTTCCACTCTCGTAATGTATGTTGCCGCTGAGCGCGCCCTGAACATGCAATCTGTATGGCTGCCCTGCTGGCCAGCGTTGCAAGTGTATTCGATGGGAGCCTTAACAATCTCGCCATCCACGCGTGTGAGGAAACCTGAACGGCTGAGGGTGCCGGGTGAAAGATTACAATCTCCGGCCGCCACCCATGGCAGCTGCAGTGAGGCTAAAAATGCCCCTAGACGACTGACGCGTGGCATGTTGTCGCCTGTGAGACCCACGGATGTGAGTCCATAAAATGTAACTAGGACGTACGAGTATCCAGACATGTGGATGAGAGTTGCAGTGGAACCATCCGTGACCAACTGGCCATCTGCTAGAAATTCATTGAGAGCGAGCTGAGGCAGTAACGAGTGGGCTTGCAGATGGCCCGTCGCAAGGATCCACTCTCCACCTTCGGTGGCCCTGTCGGCACCCTGGGCGGCGCAGGCACGGCCAGTCAGCCTCGCCCCATTCGCAAAAAATATTGAGCTTAGCTTTGCGCGCTTTTGGCGCCCATTATTAAGCAAGGTTGGCTCGCGATACGTGCGTCTCCACAAGACAGTAAACATCAAACTGGCGACGCTCACTAGCCTGCAGAATGAAGTGCCACACCTTATCCCCCATGGCGGTGACGTTGCCAAACATGATACGCGTGACCTCATTCCCCCCTGGTCGCGCTCGTGTCGAGCACGGAGCGCCGCTGGACTCTGGCGAAGGAGTCCGTGTTGATGCTGACGATGCTGAACTTGAGCAGGTACGTGTGGGCCCAGATGCCGAAGCACCTAGTCACAGCTGGGACTCGTCGATGACGTTGTCAGCCGCCTGAACCTCGCGCTCCTTCTGCCTGATCGCCTCGAACTTGGCGTTCGAGATGCGCTCGGCCTCTGCTTGGATGTGCGCCTCCCGCGCGGCGCCTGCAACGGCGGTGGCGGCGGCGGCTGCTGCTCCATCGCTGGCGCTGCCTGCTGAGGCCGCTGCCTGCGTGGGGGAGGCGCCGCCGCCGCCTGTGCCGTCGACGCCGTCGTCGGGCTTCCTCTTCTTCGCGGCCATCTGGCGAATGTCTGCCTGCATCTGCTTGGCGCGCTCCATCCGCTGAGAGACCTGATCTGCTTTGCCTGACAACGTCTTCTGCGTCTCGACAAGCTCGGTATGAATATTCCTGAGCTCCTCCTTCTCGTGCCCCTCGCACTCGAGGGCCTCGATATCCTGGAAGAGCTGCTCGTCCCAGTGCAAGCCAAAGGGCTGCTTGTCCTCCTGGATGCGCTTCTTGCGTCCATTGGCGGCTAGGCCCTCTTGCGATGCGAGGATCTCTGCCGCCTGCTTCCGCGCCGACTCCGCGGCCGCGACCTCCGGGGCGATCTTCTTCTCCTTGGTGCGGGCGTTCTCGAGATTCTTCTCTAAACGTGTGACAGCACGAACTGCTTGCTCGCGTCGATTGTTGGCGCCACGCAGCGCACCATCAGCTTGCTGAAGAGCCTGGAGCACATTGCCCGCCTGCTGCTGCTGAGCAGCCTTGAGCTGTGCCACCTGGTTCTCGAGACTCTTCTTCAGCTGCGGGTCGGTCGCCGCTGCCAACGCCTGCTGCATGTGCGACAGCACTTCCACGTCCTTGGTGTTCTTCCCTCTGGGAGACTGCTTGGGCGTGGACTGGTTGCTGTTGCCATTGCCACCACTCTCATCGTCGTCACCCATGAACTTAACTGGTTTATTTAGGATGCCTTTCTTCGGTGATGGCGAATACATTTTGACTTTCCTGCCACGTCAATTGCACTTCATCTCTTTCTGCCTGAGTTCGTCATTATATTCAGCTTGTCCGCAACTCTTGCATTGAGACCAGTGACGATTGGACATGGCTAACTCCGCGGATTCTGTCACCACACTTACCTGGAGGGGCTGAATCTCCAGGGGCAGTGGTGTGCCTCAAGCACCTCGGGCAGGTACCGCGGTGGGCTGGCGAGCTGGCCAAAATGGTGCTCGAGCCCAAGTTGCTTGAGAGGAGGAGGAGGAGGAGGAGGAGGAGGAGGAGGAGGAGGAGGAGGAGGAGGAGGAGGAGGAGGAGGAGGAGGAGGGGGAGGGGGAGGGGGAGGGGGAGGGGAGGGGGAGGAGGATTTGCACCGAGCGCTCCAATGAGCTCAAGGGGGAGGGGGGGGGAGGAGGAAGATGGGCCACCCCGCCCTGTCCCTCGCGAGCCTTCTTGTTGAAGGCCTTCGCGCGGGCCGTGGCGCCTGGGAGGAGGCCTCGCTGCAGCTTCCGCAGGTTGTCCTCCCCTTTGGAAGATATCCGAGGCGTGCATTCTTGGGCGAAGCCTTGAATGGCTCTGTCCATCCCAATAGCCCCACAACTGGTGCACGCCCACCCGCCAGCGTGCTCGAAAAACTGGCACAGGTGTGAGCTGTGCACCGTCTGATTGCCGATTCGAATAGGGTCCTGGGAGGAAGCGGAGGGGGCAGCAACGGAATCGATCGGGGTGCAGGGGGTTGCAAGCCATTCAAAAACCCCCTCCTTGGAGGGCCTATGACGACACAACCTGCAACTGAACCGAGATTCCAGAAACTGGAGGCCGTCCTTATGGGGGGAAGCCTGGACGGCCTTCTCGAGCTTGCTAAGGCCAGCCTTCCGAATGCCACCGAGAGGCCTGGCCCTCTCTCTCTCTCTCTCTCTGAGTACGGCTGTCATGAGGCGCAGACGCACTGAGAGTGGCAGCGAGACGGATTCTGATCTGCTCGGCAAGTGAACCGATGGCCAACACCTTCTGGGCCACCTCGGGCTCTACCTGACACCGGCCCGCTTCCCACGAAGCGACCCGATAAGCCTCCACATTGGCGAGGCGAAACAATTCAGGGAGACCACTCGCGCTGAACCTTTCTGCATTAACGCGGCCCTCAACTTTACAACTCTTAATTAGACCTTGTCTGGACTCGGCCACCTGGGACAAGGAAAACCACACATCGAGATTCGACTTGGGCCGACCGCCAGCTAGGATTTTAAACCAAACTCGGACCACATAGGCCGAATCGCACAAATAGGTCAAGTCCCCCAAAAGCTGCTGCAAGCAATCCAGGAAAGCCCAAAGCTCGGCTCTGTTACTGGTCTGTCTGCGGCCAGCGAGGGGGGCACTCCGACGGCGCAATTTCTCAACGTCCAGTCTCCTCGGGTTGAGCTCGAACCACGCCCAGGCACATCGCCTCAGCCTTGAGTCCTTAGCATTCTCACCACCCGACCCGTCCCCCGCGGCGAGGCGACCCACAATCTCAGCTGGGGGTTCGCTGCCTCCGAGGGCCGCTCCTTCGCTAGCTTCACAAGGTGGGTAACTGACGTCGTGCAGCTCAGCTGCATCAGGGGGTTCAGGGATGGACACGAGGGTGGACGGAATCATGCCACGGAGCCAAAACAAATGTTTGGATTCGGATGAAGAGCTGTCTCAGCAGTTTCTACAACGTCGTCCATATCTTGACACTCTAGGATGTCAGTATTATAAGGGCACTGCCAGACTCGATGCCTGAGACTTTCTGGGGCCGTGCCCAACCTTGGACAGGTGGAATCAAATTCTTGCACAACACAACACTCTGCAATGCGCTGCCTGGGCCACATGCCCGCAGCTGCGGCACACTCGATGGCCGCCCGACGTTCATACTCTTGGGCTTTGTCGAGCGCAGCTAACTGTTGACGTAAACTGAAAAGATCGACACCCTCCTCCATACCTCCTCCCACGTGCTGGGTGGACGCGCCTGCCCACAGCTTCCTCTCCACGGTCTTGTGGACGGCAGCCAGCAGGTAGGAGGGGTCGAAAGAAGCAAGAAAAGCGCGGATAGAAACGAGGTATTGGACGGGGGCCTCCCAGCGCCCATCAAATGGATCACGCCACTCGAGGAGCCCAGGAGTGTCCCATCCAAGAGACAAAAGGGTAGTGATAATGGCAGAGATAGGGCCCCGGATTCGTAAGCACCTGCGGTTGGCTGGGATGGTGACGATGCGGCGATAAACTCTCCCCCAAGCATCTCGGAGGCGCTCGATCGGGGCCCCGTCCATCTTAAGATAACGGAGCCACTCCACCAACAAATCTATAACAGCAACAACCGCGGGGTCCCTGGATCCAAAACGAAGGGCCAACAATGCGGTGAGACACTTGCCTTGTTTCTGTTCTCAGACGGCTCGAGCGGCGGCCTGCCGCAGCTTTTGCAGCCTGCCAGGGGCCACGCCAAAAAGTTTAGATTCGTACATGGCCTGAGGAACGGCGCCAGTCTTAAAAGCTTGCAACGAATGCGCGACTTGAGGCAGCGCAGGGTGGCAATACGAGTACCTCTGCACACCCCTTTGCGCCACCTCTGGAGGCCTCGAGTGCGGCGGCGATTCACACTATGTCCCCGATCGATGCCGAGATCTGGAGCACTGCCTGAAACCTGCACAACGAGGCTTGCTTTGGCGAGCTTGGCGCCCACCCCTTTGGCAATGAGCGGTGACGAAGCGATAATGCAGGACTTACTAGAGAAGGTCAATCGCAACTGGTCAAGGCCTTCTTTGAGTTCCTGGACAAAAGCGACAGTTTTGGAAGTGACAATCTGAGTTGTGCCCTCGGCTCTGCTATTCATATCATCGACCCAAGTGCGCACCTCGAGCCCTGGGCGAAATTTGGAATTACCTCGAACATGAGGTCCATCAGCACACGCGCCGCCAAATGCTGGGCCGACCTGCATCCCGCGAGCAACGCCCACCAAGGAAGGATGACATCCGAGAAGGAACGCAGGCAACGCAATAATTTTGGGGCTATGTGTAGCTGAATGCTAAGGGCGAGCACGACAGAAGGGTAATCATGTTCTGTACCTGACTCTAGCATGAGCAGAGGGTCTAGGCTACCATACAAGCTATCTACGTCTAGTAGGGCAGAGGCAGTGGCGATTTGGAACTCAGCAGCACTTTCGTCGAGCACCAAACGGCGCAGAGCAGCGTGGACGGCTGAGCTGCCTCTGACGGCGTCGTCGAACCGAGCCTTTCGCTGGCGATCGAGTGCCCATTGGTCTGTGCAATCGCCTCGCATCTGCTCCCACGATCGAGCTACATATGCAAAGCTGGCAATTCTTCGGTCAGCTCCCGAATCCTTGGGCAGGAGGGCGACCCAAGCCCGCAGCATCTGCCACGGCAGGAGACGGAGGCTTCCATCTGCTGAACGGCTTCAAGGAGCTCTGACCGAGCGGAAGGCGGCAGCCTTGAAATGCCACGAACACTAATGTTGATACACCCGCGTGACTTGCGCTCAGGAGTGTTCTGGAGGATGCGATCCAACCGAGCAGGGTCCAGAGGAGGGAGGGAAGGGGCCTCCAGAGCACTCTCGCGCACCTGGTTAAATGTTTGCTCCAGTTGCCAACGGCTATCCTGCCTGGTCCACGTTTTAATCCAGGGTTTCGCTCGGGCATTCATCAAACCTAGAGAGGTGTAAGTTGGAAGACCTCCTTCAGCTAGAGCCTCGCTCGCCTGGCGGGGTTTCGGCTTAGTCAGTTTGCGCAGGCCGACCAAGCTACCAGGTCTTTCAGCCCAGTCCGAGAATCCCTTTAAAGCTCGGTCGGTTACAATCCTGGATGCTCGGTTAAAGTTCCTGTCATCAGCCTCTGCCAATGGGAAGATATGTTTGTGCGACAAGCGTGGGGCCTCATCAAGGGCTCTTCTCCAAGAGGCGGAGGCGGCTCGGTCCAGCGATGGCAACTTTAATTCAGAAATACGCGGGGTGAGGGATAACATTTCTGCGGGCAGCTGCTCCGAAGTTTTGGTCGAGCCTGACTTTTCTCCGACTCGTCCAAGCAATGACAAGTGTGAACTCAACACAGCCCACCAGTTACAATCATTGTGCACAGACTGTAACGGGGCTGACTTCCTGCTTACATCTTTGACCTGGATTGGCTGCACAACGCCTCGGCCTGTAAACGCAGACTGGGCGTCAGGCGGAATAGCGCAAGCTTCGCACTAAAACAAATCCATGCGAGAACCCCACGCGCCGAACCTTGCAGCAAGCTGTTCGGAAGCCACAGGGTCAGCAAGGCACCCTAAACAGCCACGGATCTCCGAAGGGGCTCCTCGCTCGATCTCTCGCTGCACTCGCTTATCTGGGAGGGTCCGTGCCCGGGAGTCTTCCAGGAGACGAGTGTCAAGAGGAGGAGGAGGAGGAGGAGGAGGAGGAGGAGGAAGGAGCGGCATTGTCTGGCACCTGGCTAATTGGGGCGCCGGGGGCCTGGCCGACCTCAGGGAAATCAACATCGTCATCAGGAGCGGCGCCTACCGCTGGCGGAGGGTCGAAAGGGGCATCATAATCTCCAAACCCTGGGGCTCCCTCGGCGCCTCGCGGTGGCTTCGAAACACTGGTTCTGGCTGGTTGGGACAGGGATCCCTGGCCACGCTTTCGGAGGCTGGACTTACTTTTGGGGTCAGGCGCACGCTTAGGCAGAGCCGGGTGCGGAAAAGGTTTGGGCACCACGCAAGCGCGGTGTTCCGAGTCAGAAGGGTTCAGGCCCAGCGTGATCTGCAGGGCCGCGTGCGCCTTCCATTCGCCATCCGCGATCGACAGCGTGCTCCTCACGAACGGACGGATGTCCCTGGAGCACGCGGCGAAGTCGTAGAGCCTGCCCTCGCCAGCAAAGCTTGTCACGGCAACGCTCTCGGGTAAAACTTGAATTGCCCCCAGCTTCTCCATCCAGGCGTTGGGGTCCGTAGGCTTGACATTCCAGTCGCCGAAAGCAATCCATGGGGCAGCTTGTGCCGATAGGAAGCCGCCGATCGTGCGAAGCTTGCGTAGGTTTCTGCCTCGTACTCCGATGCCATGGTCGAGGTAAATTTGCACAACTACGATCTGCTGTCAAGATGCGCGGATACTCATAGCTGAAAAATAGTGGAAATCGACAGGGCCGTGTCCGAGCTCCTTCTTTCCTCCGTCGCTTGTGCCATCATAACACTGTGAGATGCGAGACGCAAGCTGAGCAAATGAGCGAGCGTTCAGCCCGCGCTTGACTGCCAGCAATGTTCCTCCAGCCTTGCGAATGTTGTCCCTGGGCAGAGTGGGCGAGAGAACAGGACGACATCCTGCCTTCACAATGTCGTTGCCCAGGTCGTCCATATATTCAGGCCCTTTGTGGCGTTCGCAAAGGCCAACAACGTCGTCTTGCTGCCAATATTTCTTCAGGTATTCCACCGCCTTGGGGCCCCACTTGGTGATATTGCGCATGTAGATTTTGAGCGACTTCTCAGAGCCTGCCCTGCCAGCGGGAGGACAAGGTAGAACTTCAGGACAAGGTGCGAGCGGCTGAGGGTCTCCAGCCGATTCGCCCGCCCCAGAGCTTCCTGGCCCGCTTTGCGCCGTCGTAGGAGAGGCTCCTCTGACGTGAGCGTAGCCAGGGGTCGTTGGGGCGGGAGTTTCAGTCTTCTTCAACCCCAGTCTGGAGGATGACAGAGAAGTCGCTGATGTAGCCGTACTCGTAGGTGTAGATGTGGGAGCCTCAGCGCCCACGAGCTCCTTGCTGCCGCAGCCAGCTCCTGCGCCTCCCTCTGCGATTTGCCCAGGGAGGTGGGCTGGGGCATGCCAAGCGCCCGTGCCGCCGCCGTTGGCAGCGTCACCAATGCACGTGCCCTTGCCCGCTGCGATCAGCTCTGCGGTGCGCGCGTTGATCTTCTCCTTGGTCTCCTGCGAATGCGAAGGCGTGGTGGCCTCGGCGGTCCCCTGCGTCTGCGACGACGATGCCCCATACCGCGGGCTCGGCAGGAGCGCCCGCGAGTGGGGCACCGTCGCTGCCCTTCTTGCGCTCGTGGGGAGATCCGGCGCTGGCGTTGGTCACGAATAGCGTCCACAGGGGCCTCGACCTGCTCGGCCATAGGCTTGAAGTGGTCGTTGACCAGCTGCTTGATGAAGGCGCCCCGCTGTTCTTTCTTCTGGTTCCATTGGTCGAGAAGTTCGCCATCGCCTTCGTAATCATCGTCCTGAGTGTCCAGGTCGAGCAAATCTCCTCCGCTGATAGAAATGTCTTCACCTTTCAAGGGCGCCAGCAAGTCGATGCCAGCTGCGGCTTGGGGAGAGGCTGGCGCGTACCCTTTCCTCCTCCGCCTCGGCCTCCGCCAGCGCGTTGGCTTGCTCCGTCAAGTACTGCTCAGCCTCCTGCCACTGTTGCTTCGCCCTCTCCACCCAGGCGACGGCCCCCTCGTGCTTCTTGACGACGGCACGAGCGGCTTCAGCAGCTTGCTTGAGACTGACTTCAGGCAGAGGGGTGTGAACAGGCTTGGGCGGCATCACGACCTTACTCTTGAGTTCCTTCATGGCCTCGGGGTCCAGCCTCTTCGCGATGATCGCGAAGTCGTCCTCCAGCACCATGTCGTCAGCGTCCAGGTCGATAACGCCGCCCTTCTTCTTGCGTTTTTTTTCTTCTTCTGCGTCGTCCAGTCGCCCCACTGGTCGTAGCCCATCGCATCCGCTGGCAACGGGGGCGGCGGTACTGTGGGCCTCGGCGGCAGGGCGAACGGGGAGGTGAAGCTGTGGCCGAACATGTTCTGCGAATGCTGCGGGAACAGAGGCCGAACAGGCTGCGGCGATGGCAGCGGGACAGATGGATGCGGCGGCGGCTGCGGCGGTGATGGCAACGACCACTGTCCTTGGAGTGGCTGCACCTCCTTCGGACTCGGTTGAAGGCCTCCTCCACGTTTGAAGCATGCTACTCGCGCGCGCGCCAACTACACTGGTAGCTGCACTGCCGACATTGCACATACTGGGATTTCGTCATGGAGTCGCGAACCCCTGGCCACAGTCTCTGGCGCGATCAATCCGAACAATCAGACACGCCTCAATCGCTTGAGCGAGGTTGGAAGTTCAGGAGAAGGCCCCTTGAACCAACAAAGGCACCAGAGAATCGCTTGAGGAGGTTGGAAGTTCAGAAGAGATGCCGATGCTGCTGCCCTTCCCTCGCCGCCACGGCTCGATTCGCCTCGGAGTCCTGGTCAGGAGGACCCGGGGAGAGGATGTGCAAAGGAGGGGAACTGCGGGAGTGAGGTGGAGGAGGAGGAGGAGGAGGAGGAGGAGGAGGAGGAGGAGCGAGGAGCGAGGAGCGAGGAGTAAGAGGAAATCGCAGTGCCGCCCCTGTGCAGCGAGGTGGGGTGCGGTGAGCCGAGGGCGCGAGCAGACAGCGGCGCCCCTCCCCCCCCATCGGCGGAGGCCCTGCGCGCTCGCCGGCGCCCGCGCCGGCGGCGAGGCCTCCGCAGTCCAGGGGGGGGGGGGGGCAATTTCGAGCGCGCGGCAGGGCGGGGAGGGAGGGGGGGAGGGGCCCGAACGCAGCACAGGGGATGGATCATTCGGGACATCGCCCCTCCTCCTCCTCCTCCTCTTCCCCTCCTCCTCCTCCTCCTCCTCGTCCACCTCCTGCTCCTCCTCTCCTCCTCCTCCTCCTCCTCCTCCTCCTCCTCCTCCTCCTCCTCCTCCTCCCCCTTGCCTCTCTCACTCTCTCCCTTCTTCCCCCCCTCCTGTCCCTCCTCGCTCCCTCATTCTTCTCGCCTCCCCCCCCCCTCCGTCATCCCTTTTTCTCTCCCTCCTCCTCCTCCTCCTCCCTCCTTCTCCTCCCCGTCCTCTGCCTCCTCCACTTCCTCCTAGCACATTGTGGTGATCAGCGCATTCCAGCGCTTTCCTCTTCTTCCTTCTCCGCACTCCTTCTCCGCACTCCTCCTCCTCCTCCTCCTCCTCCTCCTCTCCTCCTCCTCTCCTCCTCCTCCTCCTCCCCCCCTCTCCCCCCCCCTCCTCCTCCTCCTCCTTCTCACCTGAGGGTTACCAGACAACGGCAGCTCTTAACCGTGAGAAAGTAAATGTTAACCGTGAGAAACAATACAACACGTAAAAACAACACGTGAAAACAACACATAAACGTGAGAAACAAAAGCAGCACGTAAAAACAACACGCAAAACAACACGTAAAAGCAGCGCGCAAAAACAACACGTAAAGCCTACATGTTTAAAAAATAACACGTGAAACACAACACGCAAAAACAACGCGTACAAACAACACGTAACAACACGTAAACACAACACGTAAAAACGACACGTAAAACAACACGTCAAACAACACGTAAACACCACACAAAACAGCACGTAAAACCAACATTTAAACACAACACAGCACGTACAACAACGCGTACAAAAAGCAGCACGTAACAACAGCACGTACAAACAACATGTAACACAACGCGTAAAAAAAACAGCACGTACAACAACAGCACGTACACACAACACGTAAAACCAACACGTAAACATAACACGTAACAGCAGCACGTAAACACAACACGTAAACACGATAAGTAACAACAACACGTACAAACAGCACGTAACACCAACACGTAAAACCAACACTTAAAAACAACATGTGTCGTGTGTGTGCTTATGTAGTGTTTGTGTTTTGTTTGTGTATTTTATTTTGGTGTGTACACGTGAAAACACGTAAAACAACACGTAAAACAATATTTGGTGTGTTATTGTATTGTTTATGTGTATGTATGTGTGTGTTATTGTGGTATGTAGACGTACAAGAGCACGTAGCAACAGCATGCCAGCACAACGCGTAGAACCAACACGTAAGAACAACACGTAAAAACACGACGTAAAACAAAACGTGGTGTGTGTTAGTGTCGTGGTTCTGTTTGTGTTAATATGTGTTGTCGCGGTGTGTGTACACACAAAAATACACGTAAAAACAGCACGTACAGCCAACACGTAACAACAACACGTGAAAACAGCACGTAAAAACAACACGTAAAATCAAAACGTGGTGTGTGTGTGTGTTATTGTAGTGGTGCGTTTGTGTTTGTGTGTGTTGTTGTGGTGTGTACACACGTAAAAACAACACGTAAGAACAAACCGTAAAACAACACGTTAAAACAACACGTGGTGTGTGTGTGTGTGTTGTTGTAGTGATTGTGGTTGTGTTTGTGTGTGTTGCCGTGGTGTGTGTGTCTGATTGTGATTGTGTTTGTGTTTGTGTTTGTTTACAGGTAGAAAAACAACACGTAAGAACAACACGTAAAAACAACACGCGCACACACCACGTAAAAACAACACGTAAAAAACAGCCCGTAAAAACAACACGCAACCACAATTTGTAAAACCAACACGTAAAACCAACACGTAACAACACAACGTAAAAACATCACGTCAACACACCACGTACACACAACACGCAAACACAACAGGTAAACACAACACGTAAAAGCAATACGTGGCGTGTGTGTTTTATTGTAGTGTTTATATTTGTGTTCGTTTGTGTCGTTATGGTGTGTGCACACGTAAAGACGACACGTAAAAACAACACGTCAAACACCACGTAAAAACATTACATGGTGTGTGTGTTATTGTAGTGATTGTGTTTGTCTATGTGTGCGTGTTGCTGTGATGTGTGTACAGGTAAAAGCAACACGTAAACACAACACGTAAAAACAACATGTAAAAGCAACAAGTAAAAACAACATGTAAACCACAGTACGTGGTGTGTGTGTGCGTTGCTGTAGTGCCCGTGTTTGTGTTTGTGTGTGTTCGTGCGGTGTGTGCACACGTAACCACAACACGTAAAGACAACATGTAAAACCAACACGTAAGAACAATACGTGGTGTGTGTAGTGTTTGTGGTTGTGGTTGTGTGTGTTGTCGTGGTGTGTGTACACGCAAAGACAGCACGTAAAAACAACATGTAAAAACAAACCGTTAAACAACACGTCAAAACAACACGTAAAACCAGCACGTAGAAGCACCACGTAAAACCAACACATGGAAACAACACGTAAAAACAGCACGTCCAAACAACACGTAAAAACAATACGTGGTGTGAGAGTGTGTTATTGTAGTATTTGTGTTTGTGCTTGTGTGTTGCTGTGGTGTGTGTACACGTAAAAACAACACGCAAGCTCAACACATAAAAACAACACGTAACAGCAACACGTAAAAACATCACGTAAAACCAACAAGTAAAGATAACACGTGAAAGCAACACGCAAAAGTAACAAAGAAAAGCAATACGTGGCGTGTGTGTGTTATTGTATTATTTATAATTGGATTTGTTTGTGTCGTTATGGTGTGTGTACCCGTAAAAACAACACGTAGAAACAACACGCACAATAATATTAAACAACAACACGTTAAAACAATTTGTAAACACAATACGAAGTGAGTTATGGTAGTGTGTATGTGTGTGTTTGTGTGTGTTGTTGTGATATGTGTACACGTAAAGAAACAACACTTAAACAACACACGGAAAACAACAACACGTAAACACAACACGTTAGAAACAACACGCAGCAACAACACGTAAAACAATACGTGGTGTGTGTGGTATTGTAATGTTTATGTTTGTGTTTGTGTGTGTTATTGTGGCGTGTGTACACGTAACAACAACACGTAAACACAACACGTAAACAACAATATGTGATGCGTGTGTTATTGAAGTGTTTATGGTTGTGTTCGTGTGTGTTGGTGTGGTGTGTGCACACGTAAAAAGCAACACGTAACAACAACACGTAAAAACAAGAGGCAACCACAACACGTGAAAACAACACGTACACAATACGTGGTGAATGGTATTGTAGTGTTTGTGTTTGTGTTTGTGTGTTGTTGTGTGTGTACACGTAAAAACACTACGTCCAAACAACACGTAAACACAACGCGTGGGGTGTGTGCGTTTTTGTAGTGGTTGTGTTTATGGTTGTGTGTGTTGCTGTGGTGTGTGTTCACGTAAAACAACACATAAAAACAACACGGAACAACAACGCGTAGAACAACAACACGTAAAAACAATACGTGGCGTGTGCGTGTGTTATTGTAGTGAGTGTGGTTGTGTTTGTGTGTGTTGCTGTGGAATGAGTACACGTAAAAACAACACGTAAAACCAACACGTAAAAACAACACGCAAAAGCAATACGTGGTATGCGTTTGTGCGTTACTGTAGTGCTCGTGTTTGTGTTTGCGTGTGTTGTTGTGGTGTTTGCACACGTAAAAACAACACGTAACAGCAACACGTAAAAACAAGACGTGGTGTGTGTGTGGTATTGTAGTGTTTGTGTTGGTGATTGTGTGTGTTGTCGTGGTGTGTACAAGTAACAACAACACGTAAAATCAGCACGTACAAACAACACGTAAAACCAACACTTAAAAACAACAGGTAAAAACAATACGTGGTTGGTGTGTGTGTGTGCGTGTGCTACTATAGTGTTTGTCTTTGTGTTTGTGTGTTGTTGTGGTCTGTGCACACGTAAAAACAACACGTAACAACAACACGTGAAAACAACACGTAAAAACAACAGGCCCCCAGGAAGCTCCCAGGAGCCCCCAAGAGTGGCCCGAGAGACTCCCAAGAGGTTTCCTCCTCCTCCTTCTCCTCCTTTTTCCTCCCTCTCTCCTCAGGCCCTTCCTCCCCCGCGTGTCCCCGGATGATTTCTGCAACGGCTGGGGGAATGCATGGTCCAGTAGTTTGGCCAAACGTTTGGACACATACAGTAAGCGTAGTCTGAAACGCGCGGGGCGGCGGTGATTCGCAGGGTGGCGGCGAGTGCAAGTACAAGTGCCAGTGAAAGTGTACGTGTAAGTGTTAGTGCAGGACGAAGTAGAAGTGTAAATGTAAATGTAAGTGCGCTTGTAAGTGCAAGTGTAAGTGCAATTGTAAGTGTAATTGTTGGTGTAATTGAAATTGTAAGTCTACGTGTGCGTCTACGTGTAAGTGTAAGCGTAAGTGTACGTGTGAGTGCGAGTGTGAGTGTGACTGTGAGTGTGAGTGTGAGTGTACGTGTGCGTATGATTTTGAGTGTGAGTGGGAGTGGGAGTGCGCGTGCCAGTGTAAGTAAGAGTAAGTGTAGGTGTAAGGCGAATGATAATGATGAGTACACGGGTAAGTGTAAGTGAACGTTGAAATTGTCGTGCAAGTCCGAGTGTGAAAGAGAGTGTGAGTGTAGGTGAAGGTGTACGTGCAAAAGGTATACGTAAGTGTATGTGTAATGGTAAGTGGAAGGTGGACTAAGTGTGAGAGTACATGTACGTGCATGTGTACGTGCTCCAACTCGAACTCCCTCCCTCGAACTCCCTCCGTCGAACTCCCTCCGTTGCGGCCGTGCCCATTGTCCTTCCTGGCAGCTTCTTTTCTGCCTCCAGCTTTTGCCTCCCGGTAGACTTCTCCGCGGGCTGTCAGCAAGATGGCAGTCCGCGGTGTGCGCATGCGTGTTCGGAAAAGCAGGCGTTCAACCGTGGACAGCCCGCGGAGAACAATCAACACGTAAAAACAACACGTAAACGTGGGAGTAAAACCATTACGTAAAAACAATTCGTAAAAACAGCACGCAACAACAACACGTAAAAGCAACACGTAAACACAACACGTAAAAACATCGCGTAAAAACAACACGTACAAACAACACGTAACAACGACACGTAAAAACAACACGTAAAAACAACACGTAAAAACAACACGTAAAGACAACATGTAAAACACAACACGTAAAACAACACATAACCAGCACGTAACAACAACACGTAAAAACAACACGTAAACACAAAACGTAAACACAATACGTAAACACAATACGTAAAAACAACACGTAAACAAATCATTCACACACAACACGTAAAAAGCAACACGCGAAAAGCAACACGTACAAACAAAACGTAAAAAAACAACACGTAATCACAACACGTAAAAACAACGCGTAAAAACAACACGTAAAACAACACGCAAAAACAACACGTAAAAGCAACACGTACAAACAACAGGTAAAAACACATACAACACACAACACAACACACACACAACACACACGCCCACAACACAGGCGCCCTTCTCCAACTCCTGTTGATGTCACGTGTTGTTTCGGCTTGTTGTTTTTGCGTGTTGCGTTTGCGTGTTATTTTTGCGTGGTGTTGTTACGTGGTGTTTTTTACGGGTTGTTTTTACGTGTTGGTTTCACGTGTCGGTGTTGCGTGTTGTGTTTACGTGTTGTTTTTTATTTTTGTTTCACGTTTTTTGTTTTACGTGTTGGTTCGGCATTTTCGATCGTCATTGTTATTGTTTTGCTTTTGCGTTTGTTGCGTGTTGTTTTTGCGTGTTGGTTTTTACGTGTTGGTTTTACGTGTTGTTTTTACGTGTTGGTTTTACGTGTTGGTTTTACGTGTTGTGTTACGTGTTTGGTTTACGTGTTGTATGTGTTTGTTGTGTGTTGTTTTTTACGTGCTGTGTTCACGAGTTGTTTTACGTGCTGTTTTTTTACGTTTTCTTGTTTTAAATGTCGTTCAGACGATTCTTTTTGTTATTGTGTTTGTTCTGCTTTTGCCTTCGTTGCGTGTTGATGTTGCGTGTTGTTTTCGCGTGTTGGTTTTACGTGTTTTTTGCGTGTTATGGTTGTGTGTTGGTTTGCATGTTGGTTTAACGTGTTGTTTTTAAGTGTTGCGTTTGCGTATTGTGTTTACGTGTTTTGTTTATGCGTTGTGTTTGTTGTGGTTTGCGTTTACATGTTGTTTTTCATGGTGGTTTGTGCGTTGATTTACTTATTGGTGTTACTTGTTGTTTACGTGTTGTGTTTGAGTGTTGTTGTTACGTGTTGTTTTCGTGTTTTCTTTTTTTATGTTTCGTGTTCGATGTTTTCTTCTGTCATTGTGTTGTGGTTGCTTTGTTGCGTGTTATGTTTGCGTGTTTGTGTTTGCCTGTTGTGTTTAAGGCGTTGTTTAACGTGTTGGTTGTACGTATTGTGCTGTACGTGTTGTTTTTACATGTTGTTTTTACGTGTTGCGGTTACGTCTTGTGTTCGTGTGTTGTTTTTGCGTGTTGTTTTTGCGTGTTGTGGTTGTTTGTTTTTTGTTTACGTGTTGTTTTTACGTGTTGGCGTTACGTGTTGTTTGTATTTGTTGTTTTTATTTGTTGTTGTGTTCGCGTTGTTTTTGTTTGTTTTTTTCACGTTTCCTATGTGTTTACGTTTTGTTTTCGACGCGTTCTCCCGTCATTGTTTTTTTTGTTTTGGCGTGTGTTGCGTGTTGTTGATGCGTGTCGGTTGTGCGTGACGGTTTTTCGTGTTGTTTCCACAAATTGCTTTTACGTGTTGGTTTACGTGTTGTTTTTTTCGTGTTGGTTTTTACGTGGTGTTTTCACGTGTTGGTTTTACGTGTTGTTTTTACGTGTTGTGTTCATGTGGTGTATGTTTCAGTGTTGTTGCGTGTTGTTTTGTGGGTGTTGTTATTACGTGTTGTGTTTAAGTTTTCTTCTTTTACGTTCTGTGTTCGACGCTTTCTCCCGTCATTTTTTACTTTTGATGTTGCGCTTGTTGCGTGTTGTTTTTGCGTGTTGTTTTACGTGTTGGTTATACGTGTTGGTTTTAGGTGTTGTGTTTACGTGGTGTGTTTACGTGGTGTTTTTACGTGTTGTGTTTTACGTCTTGGTTTTACGTGGTGTTGCGATGTTGTGTGTGTGCGTGTTGTGGTGTGTGTGTGTGGTGTGTGTGTTGTTTGTGTGGGTTTACGTGTTTGTTTTACGTGTTGGTGTGCGTGTTGTTTTGTACGTGTTGTTTCTACGTGTTGTTTTTACGTGTTGTTGTTACGTGTTGTGTTTACGTGTTGGTTTTACGTGTTGTGCTATTTTTTGGTGTGTACGTGTTGTTTTAGGTCTTGTTTTTACGTGTTGTGTTTACGTGTTGTGTTTGCGTGTTGTGTTTGCGTGTTGTGTGTGTGTTGCGTGGTCTGTTTGTACGTGTTGTTGTTACGTGTTGTTTTTGCGGGTTGTGTTTATTCGTTGTTTTTGTTTCTTGTGTTTCCATGTTGTTGTTTTTTGAAGCGTTCTTGTTTGGTGTTGTTGTGTCTCATGTTGTGTTTACGCGTTGTTTTTGCATGTTGGTTGTAAGTGTTGTCTGTACGTGTTGTGTGTACGTGTTGGGTTTGCGTGTTGTGTTTGCGTGTTGGTTGTTACGTGTTGTTTTTGTGTGTTGGTTTTGCGTGTTGTTGTTTACGTGCTTTTACGTGTTGGTGTTGCTTGTTGGTTTTGCATGTTGTGTTTACGTGTTGTGTTTACGTGTTGATTTTGCGTGTTGTTTTTACGTGTTGTTTTTACGTGTTGTTGTTTTTTGTTTGTTGTTTTTGTATGTTGTTTTTGCATGTTTTTGTTGTCCATGTTGTGTTCACGTGTTGTTTTTACGTTTTGTTGTTACGTGTTGTGATTACGTGTTGTTTTCGTGTGTTGTTTTGTGTGTTGTTGTTTGTTCTCTCGTGTACGTCTTGTTTTTTACGTGTTGTTTTTACGTGTGGTTGTTTTTTGTTTGTTGTTTTTACGTGTTGTAGTTTCGTGTTGTGTTTACGTGTTGTTGTTTACGAGTGGTGTTTACGTGTTGTGTTTATGTTTTTTTTGGTGTTCCGTGTTGTTTTTACGTGTTGTGTTGTGCGTGTTGTTTTTTTGTGCGTTATGTTTGCGGGTTGTGTTTACGTGTTGTGTTTACGTGTTGTGTTTGCGTGTCTTTTTTACGTTTTTTTGGGGGGGGGCAGGTGTTTGTATGTGTTGTTTTACGTGTTGTTTTTACGTGTCGGTTTTACGTGTTGTGTTTACGTGGTGTGTTTACGTGTTGTTTTGTACGTGTTGTTTTTACGTGGTGTTCTGCGTGTTGTTTTTACGTGTTGTTCTCAGGCTTTATTGCTTCTGTTTTTTGTTCGACGTTTTCGTCTGTCATTGTGTTTTTGTTGTGTTGTTTTGTTGCGTGGTATTTCAGCGTGTTGTTTTTGCGTGTTGTTTTTAGGTGTTGTGTTTCCGTGTTGTTTTTACGTGTTGTGTTTTATGTGTTGTTGTTATGTGATGTGTTTACGTGTTGTGTGTGTGTGTGTTTGTCTCTCGTTTACGTGTTGTTTGTTCGTGTTGTGTTTGCGTGTTGTTTTCAGTGTTGTGTGTACGTGTTGTTTTAATGTTTTCTTGTTTTACGCTTTGTTTCCGACGCTTTCTCCAGTCATTGTTTGTTTTGTTTTTGCGTGTGTTGCGTGTTGTTGTTGCGTGTTGTTTTTACGTGTTGTTTTTACGTTTTGTTTTTAGGTGGTGTGTTTTACGTGTTGATTTAACGTGTTTTTTATTTGTTGTTTGCACGTGTTGTGTTTTTGTTTTTCTCACGTTTACGTGTTGTTGTTATGTGTTGTGTTTACGTGTTGTTTCGTTTTCTCACGGTTCGATTTAACCATCTATGAGGTTGTTTGATTGCATCGGAGAGTGTCGGGTGGGACCGAGACCGGAAGTTCTCTCCGGCCTTTGTGCCGATTCTTGCTGGCGTTCCAGCCTCGGGAGGCTCCAGCGGCGGCGGTTTTCTGAGAGCGTGGAGGCGGTGCCCTCCAGGTCGTCTCAAGCGGCCGCTGGAGACCCGAGTTATGACCTGAAAGCCAGACGACGAGGCTCGTTCGGATCGGACGAAAGGAGGTGATTCGGAAAGGGGGGCGTACGAAATCTGCTGCGTGCAGCTCTGTACGGCCCCGTCGCCTGGAACTTTCCTCGACTCACGGTCGTCTCTGGCGCTGGGAGGGTCCTGGAAATCACGTTGCATGCAGTTGATTCTTTAACCCCCCCTTCGCTATCTCACTCATTTCGTCCGCTCCCCCTGGAAGGAGCAGGGTGAGCAGAAAGGCGGACGGAGGAGAGGGAAGAGAAGAGGAAGGAGAGGTAGGGGGAGGGAGGAAAGAGGAGAGATAAGGGAGGGGAAAGACA
Source organism: Prorocentrum cordatum (assembly GCA_963575745.1). Lineage (NCBI taxonomy): Eukaryota > Dinophyceae > Prorocentrales > Prorocentraceae > Prorocentrum > Prorocentrum cordatum. The sequence continues at coordinate 115,133 of CAUYUJ010014833.1, read as the reverse complement.
GGGGGAGAGCAAAAGATGGAGGGCAGAAGCTATGGGTGGAAACGCCCGCGAGGTTAGTTTGTCCGTCGCCTCCACCTCCTCCTCATGGAGCGCTGCCAGAACTCCTTCTACGCCTTCTCCTCGCCCTCTTCGCCAGGGGCGGTGGCGGGGGAAAAGTGGCGGGGAGAGGGACTGGGAGAGACACAAATATACACAGCGATACTAATATAGAACCTCGACGCCAGGCGCCATGAAACTGTCACGACCCCACCCCACCTCCCCGCACCCATCCCTCTCTTCCGCAGCTCCCTGTTCCCCTGCCCCTGCCCACCCCCAAAAGGAAAGGTCAGAGACGTCGCCCTGCCCCCCAAGAGGTCAGAGTCGCCGCCCCTCGCATTCGCCCCATGACGCCAGGGAGCGAGGCTTGGAGTTTGCACTACTAGCCTCGTGCCCCCCCCGCCCGCCCCCTCTCCCCCCTCCTGCCCCTCTCCTCCCCCTCTCCCCCCTCCTCCCCCTCCCTCCTCCCCCCTCCCCCTCCCCCCCCCTCCTCCCCCTCTCCCTCCTCGCTCCTCTCCCCCCCTCCCCCTCCCCCTCTCCCTCCTCCTCCCCCCTCCTCTCCCCCTCTCCCCCGCGCCATCTGAGCGACGGATGAGCAAGGGGTCGACAGCGCCGACTCTGGCGCCAGCGCTGCAGGAAGCGCGAGGTCGCGCGTCGCCGCCCTCGCTTATGGCGCAGGCGCCGCCGCGTCGGCCCGTAGAAGCTTCGGCGTGGGGTCGCCGTGCCATCTCTTGGAGCACCGTCGACGTTGGAGCACAGGAGGAGGAGGAGGAGGAGGAGGAGGAGGAGGAGCTGCATCGCTCTACTTTTCTTTCCCACCCACGCTCTACTTTTCTTTCCCTCATCGACCCGTTGGAGCACCGTCGACCCGCCGCGGCTCTCGTTCTATGGGGACCATTGGAGCAGCGTCCAGACGATTGCCGTCGCGTTTCTGAAGTTCCCGACCGGGCGCCGCGTGCCGTTTCCCGACGGCAGCGGGCGCGCCGTGTTCCAAAAGGTGGAGGACCACATCACGGTGCGGGACCTGCTCTACGGTAGGTTCGCGTCGTGTCGACCGGCGGCGACCCCGCCGCCGACGTTCAGCGTTGAACGCCGACGGCGGCCCAGAATCGGTCGATGTTGAACGATCGGACGTTGCGGAGACGGCCGGTCGTTCAAGGTTGAACGATCCAGCGCGGTGTCAGGAACCAACGCCAGGGTCGACACGGCACGGACCTGCAGTACTTCATTTCCCTCATCAAGCGTGGGTGGTGTGATTTTCACAGCGCGCACTTTTGGGCACCAATCTAATTTTCGCCGGCGTGGCCCCGAAGAACAGTTACCGCCGGCCCTTGCGAGATGGCGACTTAATTTTTGCCGGCGCCTGTGAATACAGATCGTTCGCAAAATTGACAGTTATTGGGATAGGCACCATACAGATGTTCGTCAATTATGCAGCAACCGCGCTCGCGCATTGCATGACGACGGCCACGAAAAAAAAAGCCACACGACGGCCCCCAGAGACCGCCCAGACGGCCACGAAGGCCCAATGACAGACGACCCGGTACGGCCCAAGAGGTCCCCATGACGGCCCCAGAGAACCACACGGGACCTGCATGAGTGCCCGTCAGGAGACCAGGACAGCCCCAAGACGGCCAAAGTGAGGTCCATGCAGGCCCCGAGAAGTAAGACGAAAAGGTGGCACATGCGACGGCATCCCCTTCGTCGTCTTCCTCCCCATCTTCATCGCCATCATCTTCGTCGTCCTGATGTCCACTAGCATCATCGCCATCATTATCATCATCACCATCAGCAGTATCATCATCGTCACTACTCTAACCATCCTCATCATCAGCGTTATCGTCATCGTCACAATCTGGTGCATTTACCGCATCTTGCAGAACCGTTTTCTTTGTTGCATCATCATCCTCATGGTGGTGTGATCGTCTTCTCCATCAACATCGTCATCATCATCTTTATGATCATAGTCATTATCATCACCGTTATCATTGGCGACACTGAGATGGTGCATAAACTTCGCCGGCGTTTGGGCGACGTACTGTTCGCCGGTGTGAAGATTTGGCCTTGGGATAATTTTCGTCGGCGTGGCACCCCCCACGACGTTTGCCACCCCACGTTTAATAAGGGAAGTAGAGTAGAACGGGAAAATACCGTAGACGGATCTACCCTTTCTCCAACCTTGCACCGCGCCGAACGCAACGGCCACATTGTCCGTAGACGTATCCGCCCTGAAAGTGCCAACGGACGTCACAGGCACCCAGTGTGCCCGTAGACGCTCTGGGCTAGGACGCGAGGGCGGTGTTTGGCATCGGCCCTAGGCGTCGGTTGTCTGGAAGCTGGCAGGCCTGGCCCTCTCCATGCCATCTCGCGTGACACCCGCTCGCGTTTGTCGCTCGCCCGACGAGAGGACCGCTCCCCGGGGGACACACGCGGGGGCGCCCTTGGCTGCCTCTCGGCGGACACGGCGCCGAGGGAGGCGGCAGGAGGCCCGCAGAAGCGCCCGGCGGGCGGCCGGAGCTCGGCGGCGGGAGGCCTTGACACCCCCCCTGGAATGTCACGCCCGTGCCCCCAGGATCGGAGGGTTTCTCCGAAGGGCTTAGGCGACCCCTCCTCCTCCTCCTCCTCCTCCTCCTCCTCCTCCTCCTCCTCTCTCCTCCTCCTGCTCCTCCTCCGCCTCCTCCTCCTCTCCTCCTCCTCCTCTCCTCCTCCTCCCCCTCTTCCTCCTCCATCCTCCTTCTCCTCCTCCCCCTCCTCTTCCTCCTCCCCCTCCCCCTCCCCTCCACCTCCTTCCTCCTCCTTCTCGGATCGCCTACGGCCCCGGGGGAAACCGTGTACCCAGGATGTCGGGCCCCATCGGGCCACGAAAATCAGGGGCGGCCTGACCGACCCTGAGCAAACCATCCCCTTCCGTGACGTGCTCCTCGCCTCGCCCCGAGACGTATGTATGTTGCCGGAGGGGAGCTCGAACGGCGAGGATGACGTCACGGAAGGGGATGGTCTGCGAGGGGTCGGCTGGGCCGCGCCCGAGAAAAGAACACGACGGGAGAGTCTCGCAAGCGTCGGCCTCCGGGGGCCCCTCAGCGGCCCTCTCGAGGCCGTCAAGAGACGGCCCAGGACGAAAGCCAGTCAGGGTCGGGGGAGCGTAAGACCCGGGTTTGCCAGGACTCGGGTTCGCCATCGTTTTTTGACGACCGCGCCTCGGATTTTGACGAGGAGGAGTTTTGTGGGATGTCTGCAGCGGGAGGCCTCGTCAAAATGCAGGCTCGGCCTCGTCATTTTTTTGACGACCTCGTCGGGGATTTCCGAGTCCCCCGTACCCGGATCTTACGTCTCCCCGACAGGGGTCCAGACCGTCCGGGGTGCAAGTCAGGACAAATGCGTGCCGTCGGGGGTCTAGGGAGCCAGCCACCTGGAGGGGTTGGAGTGAATCTTCTTCGTCCTCCTCTCCCTCCTCCCGCCTTTCACCCTGCCACCCCCCTCCATCCCCCCCTCCTTTTGCAGTCGGCGCACCAAGGGAAGTCTGCCCCTGCCAGCGGGTGCCTCGTGAGAAGGTCTTGTCCCCCGCTGGCCCCAGAGAGCCCCTGGGGGGCACCCTGCGAAGCTCAGGGTCGATAGCGGGAGTGCCCCCTGGGCTTCCTGCAGCAAGATCTCTCGTCGTGCGCGCCTGCTGCTCTGTGCCGTCCCCCCTCCCTGCCCGTGCGCGTCGCGACGGCGGGGGCGCGGTGCGGTGGCGCGACGATCGGGAAGCCGCGGCCGCCGAGGGCAGGAGCCGACGTCGCGGCCGTGACGGCGGGAGCCTGCGGCGCCCTCGGCGCCCGGCCGCCGCCACGGTTCCGCTGGGGCTCTGCCGCCCTCCGCCGAGGAGAGAGCGGACAGGGCCGGTCGACTCCTCGAGGGCGAGGCCCGCTCCGGAGAGCTCCCCACGTGCGGCCGCTCTGCGAGAGCCCCCGCTCTCGAGCCCGGCCTCCCCAGAGTTGCGCCGCGGTGCGCCCGCCGAGCTGGTCTCCCTAAGACGACGCGAAGATCGGGACAAAATCGGATCGGGATGACTCGAAATCTCTGAGGATCGGCGGGTTTGGAGGATGGTATGGGGCGCCGCGGCCGCTCCAGAGCGTTCCGGAACGCTCCGAGAGCGCTCCGGAACGCTCTGGAGCGATGTATCCCGATCCTGGCCCTGTTTTGACGAGGGACGCCCAGCAGGCTCAAGGAGGCTCGAGCCCTCGAAGCCCCCCAGAGCCCAGGCATCCGCCGGCGTGGGCTTCGGGTGTCCCCACCGCGGGGTGCAGCCTGCCGCGCCGTGTCCGTTCTGGATGGCCCCCGGGGGCCCGGGCAGGAGGCCCCCTCGAGGGCCGCGATCGGGGCAGAGCCCCAGCGGGCGAACCTCATGCCTCGCTTGGGGGGGCGCGCAAGGAGGCGGCGACACGTCGGGGGGGCAGCGAGGGCTGCAGAAAAATTGCCCTTTGGGCCCAGAAGGGGGCCCTTCGGGACCGGGAAGGGCACCTTTTCTCGCCCCCCCCTTTTATCGCCCCCCCCCCTAGAGATCTAGGCGGAGATTGTCTCGCGCCCAAGAGGACAGAGATCGAGGCAGCGCCTCCGGCGGGCAGAAAACCATGCCTCGCCAGAGATCCCAGCCCCCCCCGGCCCCCGCCCGTGCCGCGCGACGGCGGCGGGCGGCGCCAGCGGGCTCAGGGCCCAGACCCCAGACGTCATGCATTTGTCATGACGTGGACCCCCGGAGGTCTGGACCCAGTCCCCGGCACCGGTTTTTCGTCCCGAGTCGTGTTGTTGACGGTCTCGAGGGCCGGTTAAGGGCCTTCAGAGGCCGAAGATAGCGAACATTGTCCCGCCATGAATGTTTTGATGGCCCGAGGGGGTCTGGGGAGGAGCCGTCGTCGGGGGTTCAGCCAGCCTGGCGAGGAGGGGCGCGGCGTGAGCTTCGCGGCAGGGACGCCCGCGCGCGAGAGCAGGGGCAGCCCTTCGGAGGGGAAAGGGCGGGCTGCTCGCGCGCGGAGCCTTCAGGAAGGAGGAGGAGGAGGAGCAGGAGGAGGAGGAGGAGGAGAAGGAGGAGGAGGAGGAGGAGAAGGGAGGAGAGGAGGAGGAGGGAGGAGGAGAGGAGGAGGAGGAGAGAAGAGGGAGGTGCAGGGGCAGGGGCAGTGGCAGGTGCAAGAGGGGAGGGGGGGGGGGGGGAGGGGAGGAGAGGAGAGAAGAAGAGAGAGGAGGAGGAGGAGGAGGAGAGGACAGGAGGAGGAGGAGGAGGAGGGGAGAGGAGGAGGGGGAGGAGGAGGAGAGGAGGAGGAGGACGAGGAGGAAAGGAGGAGGAGGACAGGAGGAGGCGGAGGAGGAGGAGGCGGAGGAGGACAGGAGGAGGAGGAGGAGGAGGAAGAGGAGAAGGAGGAGGAGGAGGATTTCTGGGAGTGGGGCCCGCGGCGAGGCCCCCCGCCGCGTCGCAGCTCGCCACCCTGCACATCCGGTGTGCCCTCCCCGCGCCAGGGGGGGGGGGGGGGCGGCGCGCCGCGCGGAGCCGGTTCGCGGGGGCACGCTACAGAGCCGCTCCGCTCCGCTCCTCCTCCTCCTCCTCGTCTTCCTCCTCCTCCTCCTTTTGCTATTCGGCCTCCTCCTCCTCCTTTTGCTATTCCTTCTCCTCCTCCTCCCCCTCCTCCTTCTCCTCGCTCCTCCTCGCCTCCTCCGCCTCGTTCATTCGTTCGTCCGTGGCCTTAGGGACAGGGTCTGAATCCCACACAACTAGAGCAGAGAGCAGCGATAGGAAAATGGATAAAGAGGAGAGGCAGCGATCGCGGCAGCGACGCGTCTTCCACGTGCAACTCCATGTGCCCCCCCCTGCCCTTGTCAAGGCCCAAACCCCCCATTATTGGGTGATTTAGAAGGCCCGGTCTCTGAGGGCCAGGTCGGAGTGACACCCACCACCTTCAGGCAGATGTAGAACTTGGTCAACAGCCGTCTCTCTTAGGAGCAAAAGCGCTGGGACACAAAAGAACAAAAGCCTAGATATGGGGGGGGCGCGTCCAGACTTCGCTGTCACTGTCACCTTCACACAAGTACTTCGATGAAACACTGAGAAAGCCACGGACCCCTTTTTTCCTTATGTTACTGCGAGTGAACTTGCCGCGCGCACGACAGTATAAACAGGACCAAACTTTCTCAAGTTACAGCAAGAGTTGTGGTGTTGCGCACGCCCTCGAGGGGTACAAAGTGGGGAGCCCACGGACCCTTCCCGAATCGGTTTTGTGAGTTGTAGGTGCCACGCGCACCATCCGTGGGGTGGGGAGGTTAGGGCGGGTTGGAAGTCAAAGTACGGGCCCACAGGGACAAAATAGAGGGCAACATCATCGGGTAGGTTGAGGGGTGGCACTCCAGGTTCTGTGAACTGACGGGCGGCATCCTCTAAAAAACACTCGGCCAGGAACCGACAAAAAAACGATGGATAAGACTTTGCCCTGGACGTGTGCCACTCCCCGTTCGCAGCTCTCCCCTCCAGGACACTGATGTGGACGCGGTGCGCGCACCTCCCCCTGTGACGCAACTCCCTTAGGACTCGAGTCATGGATGGAACATGGACTGCCAAGAACCCCGTGGGTCTCTTGGCGGACAGCCCGGGCATGCACAGGTCAACCTTATGAAGGACCACCCCAGGCTGATCTTGCAAACGAGGCAGAATTGGGAGTTGCCAGCTAGCGGGAACGCCCTCTCAATGGTCGGCCTCAGCAGGGCGCCCCATAAATAAGAGCAGGGGGTCCGAACTTCCACGCAGCGACAAGGCATTCAATCATCGTACTCAGAAGTCCATTCTCTGCGTCCACCTGTGCCTTTTCTTTGGGGGGTAATATAAGGCGGGCCCCGCGGCTAGGCTACCGAACGCACTGGTCTAGGGCACGTCCGTCCATCCTGCACTGGGTTGCGACGAGCAGCGCTCCACGTTTCGCGCGGGGGGGCCCAAACCACAGCGGCAACCCACCCATTGGCACTAAGCCCAAGCCAAAACGCAATGGTCGAGCGGTTTGTTCAATCACCAAACGCGGGGGGGCGCGATATCAACCGAAAGCACAACGAGCGGTGCGTGGTGCCGCCCAGCCAACTTCTCAATCCAGAATTGCACATCTCCCTCAAGGCGCTGTCCAGACCATAAATGGAGGATGTGCCGATAGGGCTGCGCGGGCGGAGGGGTGGGGGAAAAAAGGCCATAGGCAGCGGCGGGTGGGGGTCCAGCACGGGGGTCAAAGGCTCCGGCAACACAGGGTTCGCTCGGACCACTCTCGGCCCTCTCGAGGGCCCTGTTAGCTTTCTGTGTGGGAGATGCGCAAAATCATCAGCAAGGCCTTTTGCGCGGTGCGTCTGCTGTTCAATTTTTCTACGGTCGCGGGCCTCCTGGGCCTCAACATCGGAAAAACGGACGCCAGCACCCAGCAAGTCCAACAAGCAAGGCTTGGCCCTCGCCAAATGTTTGCAGAGATGCCCGTTGGACCTAAAGAAAGACCCATCTGCAAATGCCGCAATCCATGCCAGCGGCCATCCATGCAGGTGTATTCCGCTGAGGATTGAACTTTCTTCGATGACCAAACTGGCCGCGCTCGTCGCATATGTGCTTGCGTTTGACCTCCATGGGGATCTCCTGCGCGCGGGTGCCTCCGACGCGCCCGGCAATCCCCTCCCCCCAATAGGATGCGCCGGTGTCGGTCGGGCCGCCGCGTTCTGGATTTCGCGATGGTAGTTAACTGCAGTGCTCGAAAACGGGCGACACCCAAATGTATTCCTGTCACCCAATCGCCCAATGCGCCATTTCTTGGAATCTCATCGGCGTCGACAAATTTGGCGAGCCAATCGAAGCTCTGAGGCAATGCAGAAACCCATCCCTGGACAAGAGGCTAGCGCGAAGGAGGACCCGCAGAAATGGGGGCGCCTTCTTCAACATCCCAGCGAAGCACCTCAGCCTATCGACGCGCGCAATGTCCCCCCAGGGACGACGGCCCACCAGGGCCGAAACTTTATCGTGGGAAACTTGGAACTCGCTGGAATGCGCAGATTGGAGTCCCAAAGCACACCTGTAAATATACTCATGCAAAAATCCGAATGCGCTTCTGACTGACCGACGCAAAGGGCCCCCCCCACAACGCGCGCGTTGGCGCGCGTGGAAAATGCTTCTCGTGGTGCGCGCGCCTTCGCGATTGGTCGGCAAGCTGCCCGCGCTTGGGCGCTCCTGGCTGCGAGCTCGACCCCTGCGTTTCGCGAGTCGGTCAATATTATTCCAAGGCCCTTCTGTGATCTCGCAACTTTTACCCGAACCCCCCCAGCGAGGGGGAACAATGCGGGGTTCTCCCGTGCCACGCAAGTCACGGCGGGCCCCCCGTGCACCCCCACCCCTGAAAGAAAGCAGCATTTGCATTTTAGCGGGGTTCAGTATAACGGCATGGCGCGCGCAGACCATGTGCGCTGAGTCAATCAAGAGGGCCAGTCGAGGCACTAATTCGCTGGCGCTCTGTGGCATGACAGAGGGGGTGAGGTCATCTGGAAAGAAAGCGTGGATAGGGCTGCGCGTTGGAATCTTCCTGCGGAAATATCTTCACGCACGCCCTGGGGCCCCACTCGAGCCCTCGGGCAGCTGCTTCTGCCTCAACCTCGCGTTGGGCGTTACATGCGTTGAAGCAATCGTTCGCCATGGCCGTCCCTGGTCTCGTGCCAGTTCTCGGTGCTACGCACCCCTGCGCCCCCTTTCGCAGCCCAAGAGCAACCTCTCTGCGCGCGTGCTTCTTTTTTTATTGGGGGGGGGAACGTGGCCAGCAAATGTAGCCAGTCCACATTCGTTGTCAAAAGGTGCCCCCTGGGCCAGTTGAACGCGGGCCCCCTGGGCCAAAATCGCAGGCAGGAAGTTTCATGGAGTTGAGGGTCTCATCGACAGCCTCGTCATCGTCTGGCAGGTCGAGTAACATGCGGCGGTCAAATCAATAAAAAGCGAACCAGCAGAGAGCCCGCGGAAAGCTGCGGCACCCCCAAAACACTTGACAAACTGTGCCGCCTAATCACACGACCTGCCAGGTAAGTCGCCGCACTGCTGGGACAGCAGCGCCGTGTAGGGGTAGTCCAGTGGGAGTGCCCATGAAATGACGGTGGCGCAGCTTGCGAACGGTATTGGTCAGGGGGTACTCCTCCAATTCAGCGCTGAAGCGAGTCCCCCTTCCCAGTGTAAAAGGCAGCAACCCTCCCGTCCTTTATAGTGGCTCTTTAGTAGTCATGCTGATCTTAGTGGGTCAGAGCAGCGTCGCTTCCGTCGTCTCAATGGGCGCCGTCTTCATGCGATCTACTGATGGGCCGTCTGGGCCAGCGGCCTTCCCCGCCCTGAAGATCTCCCATCGAGGGAACGGCGTTGTACTTGGTAGCAAAACAAAGCAAATCCCTGGGCGCAAATCCTGCAGGGCAGGGGGCAACGCGTTAAAGCTCTGCACCACATCTTGCTCATCAGCGATCTTGCCAGTTTCCGCGCTAGCGAAGTGCTCTTGTTGATTATTCGCCGCTGCCTCCTCGGTCGGGAGCGGGCGGCCTACTTCGTCGGTGCAGAAAGGAAGGGCGCGTGGCATGCGATGGGGGCGCCCCCCAAAAAGAGCTAGGTGTTCAACCTTCGCCCACTCGCGCTTTGGCAATCCAAAATCTCTGGCATGTTCGATCTCAACTGCCATGGAATCTAAATTGTCGCATCTGTCTTTCTCAATTGCAGCAGACAAGATCGGTTCCGTGTCAATGAGGATTCGGCGAAAACTAAGGCATAGCCTGTCACGGCCCATGTGGGAGTGGGTCCGATCGCCAAAGGCATCGGCCAGTGCCATATGGGGCTGACGCCGCGCATAGCCAGCGTCTGTTCTGTCATTGCATATCCCAAGGCCCCCCCCCCCCCCCCCAACATCCAGCGGGCCCTGAGGCGCTCAAGAGAGGGGGCGTAAATGCCTCCGACAACCTTAGAGCATTGTTTGGGGATTCGAAGGGCACCTTTCCTGGCGCTGATAAGATCCAGAGTGGCCTCCGAGATGTAGGATTGGCGGGCCCGTCTAGGAGCGACGCCAAAGGCCTCGGCAGCAGCCGTCGCAATCCCCGCATTGACGGAAGCATGGTGGTCGGATGGCGGGGTCTCCCAGGAAAAAGCGGGGAGCTCCTGGATATCGCGTTTGAAAGCCTTGACATTTTCGGGGTCTTGAAATTCTTCGGGGCCCGTGCGCCTGCGAGAAGCAATGCGGCGGGCGAACGAAGCTTGCCATCTGAATGACGCGGCAATGGGAACGTGGCCGGTCCAATCTTTCACTCTGCCCAAACATTGCAGCGCGTCGGGTGGAAAGGGCGCGGTTGGCAAATCAAGGGCACCTGAGTTTGTCATCAATTATGCGTCTAATTCCGTGGGTGGATTCCCGCGCCCAATGATCGCCCTCGCCGTGGGCAGTGTCAAGGACAGGCGCGCGACGTTCCCGCGCGAATTCGCGCAGGGCCCCCCTCCAGCATCTCGGCCCTGAACCCATCCGCAGGAGCCCGCGAAATCAGAGGTGACATTGCCGAAGCGTCCATTTGCGTTCGCAGAAAAAACATGTCAACACCCCAAGACTTCACAAGTCCACCAAACGCCCCCCAGATAGAAGCCGCCGCGGTGGAGTCGCACCCAGCACGAGGAGCGCGGCCCGCCAGCACATTGGTCCTGAGGCCGGGGGCGTTGACAGCCACCAGGAGCCAGCGGGGGTAGGTGGCGATCGCGCGGAGGTGTTGTTTGGGCAAAAAACATGGGCTGACCCTTGGATGATCCGTAAGCAATTCGCGCGTTAATCCATACCTCGCGCCCGAACTCATGGTTCAACGCTCCAGAAGATATCGCGTGATAAGCCCCCGATATGCACACCTCGTTCAGATCACGAGGTTATTGAGTGCTGGCCGCGACAATATCTTCTTTATCAAGCTGGGCCTTGATGGCCACATTCCTAGCGAAACGCAGTTTACCCTTCGCGCCTCCCCTCCGTGCAGCGGCCGCACTCTGAATATTCAAGGTGGCAGTCTTAAACGTAAACTCATGGGTGGCCTTGGTCTCTCGAAGCTCGGGCCTGTGCCCTAGGCCCTCGGCATCGCGAGAAATAGACGGAGCTCTCGACCCATCGGCCTCCAACGCAGGATCGGCACCCACTGTGTTGGCATTGGCCAGAGTCAACCACTCCCACTCGCGGTCCTCGCTGAACAAAAAACAACTTTGGCGAGGGCGAGGCCCGCCGCGATACTCGGATCGAAGGTGACTTCAGCCTGGTCGCTGCAGTCGATTAGCACAAAAGAACAGCAGCAGGGGAGGAGGGGGGGGGGAGGAGGGGAGGAGGACGGAGAGGAGGCAGCCATGGGCTGCGGTGCACGGACGCGTGGCTGGGGCCCGCCGTCACCATTCGAGCCACTGCGGCGGCTGGGCCAGCCGGGGCACTTTTGCTTCCAGAGCGTCGACGAGCGGCTTGTGTCGCCGCGGTGCTCGCAAAGGTAGCACTCCCAGTACTCGTCGACGATGTTCAGGCCAAAGGTGTGGAAGCCGCGCGCGGCCGCGCACCGGTTCCGGCGCACGGCGCCGGGCCGACGTATGAGCCGCAGCCGGGCTGCAGCAGCGTCGTCAACAGACCGACGAGCATGAGCCCGCGAACCCGGGCCGCCGGCGCGGGGCGGCGGGCGGCCGCTGAGGCAGCAGGCATTCGGGTGCGACACGTGGCCGGCGTCGGAGAGCACGAGGCCGCGGCCGCCGCGGCGCGCGCAGGCCTTGTTCGCGACGGAGTGCTGCTGAGCACCTTCGCGCCTGCTCTCAATGTGAGGCCTCGCAAGTGCGACCGAGTCAGTGGGCGGGTCTGTGCCGAGATCGAGGATCACAGACAGCGCATCGCCCGCAGGCGCGTGGTCAAGGACGTCCACAGCTGGCGCTCCTCCGAAGACTGCCGCGAAGGGCTGATCCATCTGCGAGCGCGCTCGGCGCACTGACTGATGGAGCGCGAAAGAATTGCTCCAACTGGCGCACCAAGGCAGGACAGCGCATAGGCGGGCGCATGGCGAGAGCATGAGACGCGTCCTTCTGCGCGCAGCCGCGCATTCGCCATGCGGTCGAAAAGCGCCGGGGCGTCGCCAAGAAACCAACCGCATGCTTCTGCAGGATGCTCAGCGCGGCATGGAAAAAACATGCTTTTCTGCTCGAGGGTCTGCTGGGCCACCTTGACGGACGGGGCCAAGTCGGGCAAGCGCCACCTGCGGTCCGCCAGGGCCGGGAGCCGCGCGCGCGCCTCAAGCTCGATAAGCACCGCTAGCTCGACGCAGCTGACCTGCCCGAAGCCAGGGTCGGGGGGCGAGTTGCACGGGGCCGGCCAGGCCAAGGTGCCCCACCACTTCAGCAGACGATCATAGAATGCCCGGCCGTGGGGGAGCTGCGCGTGCGTCAACCAAGTTGGCAGGGTAGCGTTCACGTTGGACCAGGATAAAGGCCCGCCCCACACCGTGGGATGCTGAGGTGGGAGGTCGTCCGTGGCATCGGGGGCAGGGGGCGGGGCCTCCGCTGCTTCCGCGGCCTCCGCTGCCTCGCTCTGTCGGTCCAGCGCGCGGTCCTGCGCGCCGAGGAGGGAAGTCTGCGCCCGGCGCACTGCGGCAGCGCGGCGCTCCGCAGCAGCGCGGGCCTCATCCCGGCGAGGCCCATGATGCCGACGGCCACGATGGGCAGACCGGTCGACAAGATCGTTCCCCACGCGGCAGTACTCCTCGAAAGAGCATTGCACCTCGGACGGGCCAACGTGGCCCTTCACCTTCTGCACGACCGCGGCGCGGCCGGGGTGCGCCCGGAAGGCTGCGTCGAACCGCTTCCACATGTCACCATTCGGACGGGTGGTATACGGCCACGGAAGGCCACGGCCACCTGCAGCGATCCGGAGGAGGGCCTCCGAGACGACGCTCTTGTTGCCAATGAGGACACGAAGGGGCTTGCTCGACATTCTCAACCAAGAGGGCCAAGGGGGTAAGCTCCGCCCTCGTGATGGTCTGCACCAGGCCCGGCTGCGGGTTGGCGCGCCGTCTCCACTGGATTGCGCCTGACGGGGTCGCCTGTCGCCACGCGATACCAGACCCAGCGACCCTCCAGCGGGTGCCATTTGATGGGTCAGCCGAGCCGTCCGAGAAGAAGTCCTGGAAGTCATCCGTCTCGCCTCCGATTGGCAGCGTGGCCCGCAGGGGCAGCGGCTGGACAGGCGCCCCTTCCAGATGCGCCCCAAAAGGCCGCTCGCCAGGGAGGAGCTGGGACAAGCCGAAAGTGGCAAGCGGCAGGTCCGGCACAGCAGGCGCCAGCAGCTCTGGCACGGAGGACCCGAGGTCGTCGTGCAGGGGGCATCTGATGTACCGGCGCTGTTAAGAGTCCTCTTCCGCGCCACGCAAACAAAGGGAATCGCCCTCGCGATTGATCCGGGCGAAGTCAGCATTGGTGTAGACCAGGCCCGTCAAGACCGCCATCTGGCGCCCGCGGGCCACGCCGCCCAGTTCCATGGGGTAGGCGAGCGCGGTGGCAACGTCGATGCGGCCGAGCGTGGTCAGCTGCTTCCGGGTGTGGACCTTCAGGGAGCACCAGTCGATAGTAGCCTCATTGATCAGGATGCCCACTTCCTGCTGGCAGCACTCGAGCATGTGGGCCCGCGAGGGGCCGTAGGGATCGATCAAGCGCCAATCCGATCGCAAGACCCAACTGGCCTCCGCCCAGGCCTCCTGGAGGAGCTGCAACGGGAGGGTGGCCGGCAAGTCGACCCCTCCGCTGCGAGCCGCAAGAATGCGAGTCGCCCTGTCACTAGCAGCCGGAACAGAACGAGAAAGGATCTCAAGCTCTGCACACGGCGCCGAAGAAAAGCCTCGAAGACAATCGTGGTGGCCCGGGGGCCCGCGAGGAGGCAAGTCAAGTAATAATTGCGCTTGCAATACTTGCTACCGCGAGGTTTAAGAACCTGGGCCGCAGAGGTGATCAAGTCGTGGAGGGCGGCGCTGCGAGACACGCGAGAAGTCTCCGCGCCCCGCGCGGCGTCAGCGAGGGCGCCTGGAGCGATCATGGCCACCTTGAGAGGCCAGGGCACTGCGGAACGAGCAAGAGGGGAAAGAAGATCCCGCGCCGCTTGAGTGAGCCCTGGCCACAACCGTTGGGGCGCACCGGGAGCGGCCGTAGTTAAGGCGTGCCCCAAGTTCACGGGCGTGCGAAAGGTGCTGCACGACCGTCCCGTCTCGGGCAGTGCATCGGACCGCGTGGCGGGCCCAGCGACAGGCAGGTCCAACAAGCACTCGGTTTGAGACTCAGGTCCCAATGTGCGCAGACATCCTCCAAGCAGGCAAAAGCAAGCGGAAACTCAGCAGCGTCGCGGCGCAGCCGCTGCGCAGTATCCGCCCAACTCGCGATAGAAGCTGAGAGACTGGGGGAGGTAGCCACCACGCGGAACACAAATGTCGCAATGATGGTGGCGAATACTGACAGGGCATCCCCCTGAGGGCGCCCCGCGGTGGCGCACCCGGGGCGGCCCGAGCCTCCGCCGACCTGGAAATATCGAACCGTGCCGGACATGTGCGCGCTCCAAGCCTGCGCGAAGCTAACAGAAGTGTCAAAGCACACGCAGGCGTGCGCGACGACCTCACGCGGGAGGCGGTCGAATAACTGAATGACATCCGCGGTGGCTCCGGCAATGCTGACGCCCGCGAGCCAGGCAGCCTCATTCTCAAAAGCGGTTTCAAGATGACAATCCATGGGCTCCCGGCCTTTGAGGCCGCTCTTAATGCCAGCGGGCAGAGAGGGCGCCGTGGCCCAGGCCAGGAGACGGCGGGCGACCGCGCTGGACCAAGCTCGATAAACGACGCTCAGGACAGCTAGGGCCGGAGATCGGCAGCAGTCAGAGCGGTTTCGTGCTGGGGGATCAGCGAGATGACACAAAGGAACAGCAGCTGGGGCCACTCACGTGCGCGGACGAAGGTCGCAAAGAGGTCAAGAAGAGCCCTCGCACAGCTGTCCGGGAGCCTGGGCGGCTCGCGCGGCCGCCAGCCGCGCGCCGAGATGGCAGTCCGAGGGGCCACGCGCTGGCACGAACCGCGGAACTCGGCAACGCTGAGGGTGAGGTCCAAGCCCTCATGGGGGGCACACCTCGCCGCAATGAAATCTTTAGCCGCCGTCCAATCTTCAGCGCCGTTATGGCGACAGTGGATTGGGTGCCAGTGGCTCCTGATCGTATCGTCGATTTGGGTCATTTCTGTCATCCAGCGGCCGTCGTCGCCCCGCAGCGTGGCGGCTGCAGGGGCGTGGGCGGACGGGTGGCCTGCCAGCACAGCCGGGTGCTGACTTTGGCGTCTGCGGCCAGAGCTGCCCGGTAGTCTCGGGGCCGGCCAGCTTTGATCTGGCAACAGAGCGTACCGGGGAATGATTGCGAAGCAAGAATCAGAGCCTCCAGAAAGTCGGAGGCATCCGCGTCGCAGGGGAATGGATTCGGCAATGGGTTGTCGGGTGAGCGGGCATCCCACCAAGCATGGAAGGGCGCCCCCAAACTACCCGCAAGCCTGATTGACTGCCAGAGCTCCTGGCGGGCGGGGTCCGCCAGCCGCAAGGCGCCGTTGATCGGGCGTCAGCGGATGTCCCGAGCAGAAGCAAGTCTGCGCAACTGGGTCACAACCAAACGGGTCTGAACAGTGTTCGGCGAATCATTGGCGACGGCGTCGCGGCCAGGGCGTGCACGTTGCTCGCGCTGTCGCTTCTTCGCCGCGCGCCTCGCATGGCCGCGGCCGAGGTGACGCCCGGGCAGGGCATCGTCATCAAGGGCCTCGACCAGGCAAGACTCCGCGGCCACGCTCCAAGTAGCAAAGGCCGAACCAACCGACACGGCAGCAACAAGGGTGACTTCCTTCTCAAAATCGGCGGGGGCCTCCGCAGGAGCGCGCGGGAGGTCCTCGGCGGGCGAAGGCAATGACAATGCGATCGGCAATCGCCGCCGCGGCAAGCGCGGGCGAAGTCGAGCCCAATCGAAACTAATACTGAGGGGCTCGTGGCCAACCCAATCCAAACCCGCGCGGCGGACAGCGCTCGCGCGGCCACAGGGTTGGCCCACAGCTGGTCGATCCAGGTGGCGGTGTCGCCCTTCGCGTGGGTTAACTCGGGCGAGGTCCCCGCCCGGGCGGCGAGGGCAGCAGCCGCGTCCACCCAGCCTCGGACCCCAGCGAGAGAACAAGCAAAACTGTCCGCGGGCCCGACGTTGAAGTCGCCTGCGATCACGCGCGGGCCACCGTAGGCCTCAGCGGCCGCGAAAACAGCGTCAAGAAGTTGCACCGTGTTTTTTTTTATTGTGGACCCCCATGCACAGTCTGGACGAAAGCCGCCACATGCGGGGCGACACGGATAACGCCAGCCGCGAGCCGACCGCAGGACGCGATACCCGGGGGGTAATCAGGTGAGATGATGACCAATGGGAGCTTGGGAGCAACCAGGCCAACATGGCTAAGTGAAACGTTCCGGCTTTGTTGGGGCGCACGTCTATGGCCCGGATGGGCAAAGACGGCTCCGCCGCGATTGCGAGACCGCCACGAGCGTTCACGAGCGACAGAAGGAACATCCAAATTGGTTTCTGAAACCATAAACAGTTGTTTGTCTCTGGCAAGCGGCGAGCATGGCATCACCTTGCGCAGAATTTAAACCGTCTGGGTTGATGACAGCAGTATCAAAATTGTTTCTGTGAAGGGCATGGAATAACGACGTTCGGCTCGGACAAGCAAAACCGGGACAAATATGCACAGCCAGGGGCCCCGCCAAGAGGTGCAAGTAGCGGGCCAGGAGGCGGAGCCGCCCGCCGCATTTTCAGCTCGTCCGCTGGGCCTTGGACGCGCGCTCAACCTTATTGTTCAACTCTCCCATATGTGTGATCATGCTTGTTTGAAACACTCCGAAACTCTTCGGGGAAGTGCCCTGAAAGCTTTTCATCGTTGCTTCAATCGACTTCTGGCTCTCGGCCATCTTCTCATCGATCTTCTGGTCTTGCGCCGCCACGCGAGCATCAGTCTGGGCGCTCTGGGCGTCCAGGCGTTTAGGCAACGCGTCAAGATTAGTCGCAAGTGCGTCAAAACGTGCCTCCAGAGGCCCCGGGGCGGGAGAAGCAATGGGATTGCCGCCAGCGCCATTGCCCTGGGACCATGCGTCTCTTCCGTTAGCCCAGGGGTCAGACTGCGATTTCTCCAACGCAGGGCGGCGCACGCCAGTGCGGTCGCCCCTGCGGTCCTTAGGGGGCCAGGGGCGGACGGTGGCTCCGACGCCGACGAGGGGCCTGACGACCGCCGTCTTATCGGGCGACCGCTCTAGAAGATCATTCAAGGCCTCAACTCGGAAGCATCTCCGCCACGAAGCCAAGTCCCCGGGGAGGGAAACCAACCGTGATTTTCCAGCCGTCGGCACTGGGATCTGGACCACCCAGGGGCTGCGACCGACGAATAACACATCAGCGGTCGCAGGGGTGTCAGGGTGAACAAAATTATATGTTGCTTCGAAATTGGCGGTGGGGACACGGTACGCCAGGCCTTTCGAGGACCGTGCCACCCCAGCAAAATTCTCCAGGCGGGCTTGGTTGAGCGCAAAATCAAGCCGACCCGGGCCGTCCGCGCCTGGACCTGCACCGACGGGGAGCCAAGCGACACGGTGAATCGGAAGTTCCCCAGGGGCAGTCAATTTATGAATGAAAATACCTTTCTGCCCGCTGTCGTTGGCAACGTGGTCGGCGCCCCGTGGGCGCGCGCGCGGAGTTCGACGAGCGCGACCGGTCTTTTGTTCGACATCTGATTGGACAGGCGCCCGCCAGAGGTCAAGAAAGCGGTCCCGGGCTTCAGAAACTGGCACACAAGTGGCAGAAAAGAGTGAGGCTTGCGAGAGGCGGTCTCCCAAATTTCGGGAGACATGTACGCCTGGTCATGCGCAACTTGCAAAACGCATGAGTTCTCTTTCTGCATTGTGATGCGGCCTTGTTGGGCGGCCTTCGCTTCGACATGGCGATAGCCGAGCTGGAGCAATGTGGCGCGCGCGCGGAAGACATCAGCCGTGGCCTTTGTCTTAAGAAGAACGTGCCACTGTGCCCCCTGAGGTGCATCGCCAAGATCAAGATGAGCCGACGGATCAGGCGACAGACCGCCATTGGCCCGGGACTGGGCCAACCACTGGCGCAGGCCGCCCCGGGCCCCCAGAAAGGCCCCCGACGCGCGGGCCTCCATAGTGGCGATCGCTGGAACGCTGCAGCCGGAGTCGAGCAGCTGGACCTTAGAGGTGTCAATAGAAGCGTCGGGATCAGGCCCACTGTTGCTGCTGCTGGCAGCCGCCCGCTGATTACTGGCAGCAGGCTGCGAGGCGCTAGCAGTTTTTTCTTCAGCCGGCGCCCAGTGGCCTGGCGCTCTTTCAGCTCGCTTGATAGGACCAGGCGGTGATTGCGAATCCTTGGCCAGCGCTAGTAGAGCAGACCACGGATTGACCGACTCGAGGGCCTTGGCCGCAGCGCCCTTACCGAGGACTCGAAAGGTCTTGTCAGCACGTGCGGTGACCCTGTCACGCGGCACGCCCTTGGTGGCAAGAAGCTCACTGAGAGCGATGTTGCCGTGAAGGGCGCGCATGGGGGAATCCCACCCCGCGGCGAGGGTGGCCGAATAGCCGTCACAGAGACAGGCAATGAACAAAAAACAATATGAGGGAGAACGCAAGCAAGGCACGCAGCAGATAAGAGGATCGACGACTGCCGAGCCGACCCCGGCCGATCAGATCGCAACGACCAGTGAGCACCTTCGGCTGCGACCCCCCGACGAATTGGCACGCGCGCTCTGCGAGGGCGCGGTCCTCGTTGAACTCTGCGGCCTCGACCCAGGGGGGGGGGAAGCCGCTCCTCCTCCTCCTCCTCCTCTTCCTCCTCCTCTTCCTCCTCCTCTTCCTCCTCCACTTCCTCCTCCTCTTCCCCCTCCCTCGACTCTGGGCCTCAGTCGTTTTTCCCAACTAGCCCGGCTAAGTGGTGGCCACAGTATTCCACGGCTGGCTTTCGTGGCCCTTCACGTGCCGAACCGACAGGGGGTCGGGGTGATTGGGCCACCTCCTTGCAGCAGGCGCGCAAGCTATATCGTGCAATACCTGGGTCATTCTAGCCATTGCGTTCGATTTAACCGCTGCCGAAATGCCGCGCAGGCCCTGGACGACGCCCGGCGAGTCGGTGAAGATGGCGGACGTCTCATGGGTCTCATTCGCGATGATTGCGAGGAGGGCCCAGGAGACGCCCGCGTACTCGACGTCCGAGCTCGCGAGCTCAACGCGGGCCCCAGGCGTGAGAAAGCTATCAAGGAAGGCGGCTGCCCTTGCATGCTCCCCGGAAGGAGCTACCTTCAGAACCGCTTCCAACGCGAACCGCTGCCCAGGCCCCCGTAGAGCCGCCCCCAAAGTGGATAGAACCACAAATGAAATGCGAAACCTCGCCCCAAGAGGAATCCCGAGACGGGCGCAGGCCCAGAGCCCGACTAGCTTCCACAGGGAGCTCCCCGGGAATATCATGGACCCATGGCATGGCGGGCGTGCGCCCTAGCATTTCCAGCACGGTCGGTTTCCGGTCAAACGGACGCCGGGGATCTGAGGGGGAATAGCCGGAGGCGATCGCTGGCGCTGCTCCAGTTGCCCAAGTGTCTGCGCTAGCAGATCCCATATTAAGAGGACGCCCCCCTCGATACCCGGGGGGGCAGCAATTTCATTGCGTCGTCCTCTTGGTGAGAAGCTAAGGGTGCAGAAGGGTTGCTCGCAAGGCGTGCCCGTTCAAGACGCGTAGCAGGTAACTCCCCAACCACGTCTTCCAGATTCCCACGGACACTGGCTTCCCTGAAACGAAAACGCAAGTTGGGTGTCACCGATCTCGGAAGAAGGTGTTGGACTAAGAAGAAACTTCGAAGAAACTTCGAAACATCTGATATCCCAGGAAACTTTAGGCACGATCTCAGGTTAGCATGCGAGGAAGAAGTGGGGCGTCTCTGCTTGCGGTCCCGCCACGTGGAGAGGGGTTGAATTAACTTAATCGTGCTGTCCCCAAGTGAAGCTTCACCTACAACACGTCCTCCACCCTTGCTACCTTCTCGGGAGTGCTGTGTAGTCCCTCTTCCTGTGGCTCCCGGGGGTCCACTGCCCCCACTGGTGGGGGCGCTGGGGGAACCCCCTGGTTGCGCGAATGAAACATCGGCTGGGTGGGACTGAGAAAAGGGGGCGTGGGGACGTTGAAGCTCCTCTTTGGCTTGGGTCCCGCGTCCGTCCTGGGCGATCTCCGTCGGCGAGAGCGGCTGGCTGGACTCGATCACCTCGGCCTGCTGGGTCGGGCACGGGTGCGGCTGCTCCGTCGGGATGGGGGACTGGCTTCTGCCAGGTCCCACTGGCGTCGCTGCGCCTCCTATCGGCGTCATCGGGACTGGCGCCTCCGCTGGCGATGGCGGCATTGCTGCTGCCGGGGCGGCGGTGGCAGACGCAGCTGCTGCTGGGGCGGCGGTGGCAGACGGCATTGCTGCTGCTGGGGCGGCGGCGGCGGCGGCATTGCATTCATCGTCCCACCTTTGGTCAACCCCACTGGTGCTGGCGCAGCTGCGGGCAACGGGCTGGTAGGCTGAAGCTGTCCGACGACGATGTTCATCTTAGCCTCTGTAGCCGTCTGCCTCTCAATCGTGAACTTGAGTAGCTGCTCCATCTGGTCAACTTTCTGGTTGGCTGATGGCGGTGGTGGCGGCGGCTGCGGCGGGAAGGTGACCATCCCGGCCTCTCTCGTCGCGTGCGCGTCTGCGGTTGTGCTGGCATCGGTCCCGACGGCTGCCTGCCTCCGAACGCGTGGTCCGCCGTGTCGGGATGTGCACCGGCCGCGTATGTGCGCGGCTCCTCGTCCATCTCGCTGCCTACCTGGCAATCCTCCAGGCCCTCTAGCTCCTCGGTGGATTTCCCCCGCAAAACTAAGTCACACTCTGCTTCGTTCCTCTGATCACTAATCTCTTTCATCTTCGTTGTCAAGGTCTTGGCGCGATTCATACACGCGTTGCGCTTCTTTTTTCTTCGGCCATATGATATGCAAGACGGACTGTGGTACCCTCCATGCACTGAAGGCATGCCACTTCCTTCAAGGGTAGAGAGTATTATTCCCCAGCCCTCCTCGCGACGATCACGAGTCTGGCGATGTCGAAGAGTTTCTTCTTGGCGCGCTCCTCGTGCTCTTTGATGGCCAGCGTGTCGGTCGGGGCCACTTCGCGGCCGATGTCGCACATGTGCCAATGGGCGCCCGGTCTTGTCATGGGGATAACGCGACCGATGAGTTGCTTGATCTCTTGCGCCTCTCTCTCGATGTCGTTCCGGGCGTCGCGCGGGCGGCTGGGCTGACGGGGGGCCCCTCTTAACTCGCGGGCAGCGCGTTGTTCGCGAGGGCTGCTGGGCAGGTGGACGCGGTCGTCGAAATGCTCGCCGCACAGACAACGCCAGTGGCGCGCCTCGACGCAGCGCCCACATCGATTATTGAATCGCTTCGCTCATTCCGCCGGCCCGTGATATGGCATCGCTGGTTTTTGTCTGTGTGTTCGTTGCCCATGTTGCGCTCTTGGGGGCGGGTGTCGTTCGGACGCGTTGCGTGGGGAGTTTTGATGGTGAAGCAGTTCCCTGGGGGTCGTCTCTCGATGGGGCGAAATAGAGTCGTCGTCAAGATGCTTCTTTGGGGGGCCTCTTGGGGTCTGTTGAGAGGCCGTTCGGGGGCGCCTGGGAGACATGTTTGAAGCCTTCTGGGGCTTCTTTTGGGCCTCCTGGGAGTCTCCTGGGGCCTCTTGGCGACATCTTGGGGCCTCTTGGAGGCCTCTTGGGGCCTCTTTGGACCTCCTGGGCGCCTTCTGGGACGGAGGGCTCCATTTTTGAGTTCTCGGTATCCCTCCTGAGTCCCTCTTGGGCCCGTCTTGGGGCCTCTTGGTCCGTCTTGGGCGGCACTTGGGCCGTCTTGAGGGCTCTCTTGGGTCGTTTCGGCGCCGTCTTGGGAGCTTCGTGGGCCGTCTTGGAGCGGTCTTGGGGGCCTCTTGGGCCGTCTTGGAGCGTCCGGAAGCCGAAAAAAGCCAGAACACAAAAAACATCGAAAAAACCAATGAAAATCAACGATGTTGGCCTCTTGGGGCTCTCTTCGGAGGCCTCTTGGAAGGCTCTTGGGGCGTCTTGGAGGCCTCTTGGGCTGTCTTGGGGGCCTTTTGGGCCGTCTTGGGGTCATCTTCGGCGTCTTCGAGCGCTCTTTGGGCGTCTCGGGGGCCTCTTGGGCAGTCTTGGGGGCCTCTTGGGGCACTCTGAGCGGGCTCTGGGGAGCCTGAGAGGCCGCACCCAGAAGAAAAACCATCTCTGAGTAGACTTGGTCGGGCGGCGGTCGGGCGGCGGTCGGGCGGCGACCGGGCGTTGGTCGGGGTACTTTTCGCCGGGGGACACCCAGGGGCCGCCCCGCGCGCGCGAACTAGAAATACTGTTAATACTGTTAACCAGTTACCGGAGATCTTAGCACGCCCTGGCCCGTTGGGCCGGCGAATTCTCTTGCTGCTGAGCAAGAACCAAACATCCTATAGAGGGGGGAGCTGTGGTGGGATCTAAGGAGGGCTTGGGCCTTGTAATGAGAAGAAATGATGCGCGCCTGGTGGCGCTTGGCACGCTGGCGCCCGTGCCGCACGGGCTCCTTCGTGGTGCAGTCTCAGGGCGTGGCCAGCCTCACTGGCGGCGCACCTGGGGTCGGGCCCTCTCCTGGGCCACGCCTCTCTTCCTCCTCCTCCTCCCCCTCCTCCTCCTCCTCCTCCTCCTCGGCCCATTTCAGCGCGCCCCTTTGCATTGGGCATGCCTGACACCGCGCGCTCGCCCATGCTCGCGCGCGTGACATCAGGGCGGTGAGCACTCGTTTCTCACTCGCACAGTGAATGCCATGGTCGCTCACATATTCTCTGTCTCCTCGCACAACTGTCTCAGCATGCTGCAGCGGGACAGGTTCCAAGACATCTGCAACACTAAGTCTAGCTCGCATCATTCGCATTCAATGGACACGGCGACGCATGCCTGAATCTGATCCCTGTGATACAAGCACTGGGCACGATTATCATCAGAACTTGGCAATGCGCATGCAGGAGTTACCATTGCTATCTCTCCAAAGCGGTACTCCAGATCCAATATTGTTTCCATCTCCTATCCCAAGCAGCAGCATCTCTGGGGTCGGGGGGGGGCGCTATCAGATGCAAACATTGCCACGCTGATGTCGCGTTCATTTCGGCTTACTTCCCCCCCGCACGCACCCTGCTCGTTCGAGAAGAGACGATCGAACAACAAATAATAATAATCATAATAATACTAATAATAATAATAAGCTGACTTGAAGAATTACACGTAGCAGCCCGCAGTTGCGGATCAGAGTAAGGGGGCGGGCGCGGGAGACGCGGTCGCCGTCGAGCCGGCTGACCTCGTGGCCACCACCTTCCCTGTCGATGGCGCTCTCCTCCTCCTCCTCCTCCTCCTCCTCCTCGTCCTCGTCGTCGTCCTCATCGTCGTCGTCATCCTCCTCCACCTCGTCCTCATCCTCCTCTTCTTCCTCGTCTTCCCTCTCCCCCCTCGTCCTTCCATCATCGTCCTCCCATTGTCGTCCTCCCCCTCATCGGCCTCCATCATCGTCCTCCCATTGTCGTCCATCATCCTCCTCCCCCTCCTCCCCCTCCTTCCCCTCCTCGTCCTCCTCCCCCTCCTCCTCCCCCTCCCCCCCCCCCGCCCTCCGTCCTCCTGCTCCTCCCCCTTCTTTTTCTTCACATTCTCCTTACATCCTCTCTTCTCCCGCGTCCTCCTTGTCCCCTGTTTACTCCTCCTGCCTCCCCCTCGTTTCTCAAGATATAGGCAACGCAATCCTTTTTTACCTAACAGCGAAGACTGCTAGGTTTCTAATGGTCTCAAAAGAAACCATCATGACTCCCCAGGGGGGTCCGGGCAGGATCCGGGGAGAATCCGCGAAAGTCGTCTTAACCAAACAGTTACACACTTCGTGGTCTTCGAGGTCCCAGAACTCCGTTCCCGGGCCACATTCTGAATGCCCGGAGCCAACAGTAGGCCACTTCGTGCTCTTCGAGCTCCCAGAACTCCATTCCCGGGCCACATTTTGAATGCCCGGAGCCAATTGTAGGCCACTTCGTGCTCTTCGAGTTCCCAAAACTCAACTCCCGGGCCACATTTTGAATGCCCGGAGCCAACTGTAGGCCACTTCGTGGTCTTCGAGTTCCCAGAATTCCATTCTTGGGTATGATTTTGAATGCCCGGAGCCAACTGTAGGCCACTTCGTGTTCTTCGAGTTCCCAGAACTCCATTCCCGGGCCACATTTTGAATGCTGAGGCAGGCTGATGTTGAGGCTGAGGCAGGCTGAGGCTGAGGCCGAGGCTGCAGGCAGACTGAGGGCTGAAAGCAGGCTGGGCTGAGGCTGAGGCAGGCTGAGGCTGAGGCTGAGGCAGGCTGATTGCTGAGAGCAGGCTGAGGCTGAGGCTCGAGGCTTGAGGCTGATGCAGGCTAAGGTTGAGGCAGGCGAGGCTGAGGCGAGGCGTGAAGCAGATTGAGGTGAGGCTGAGGCTGAGGTTGAGGCTTGAGGAGGCTGAGCTGAGGCTTTTTTTTTTTTTTTAGTGCAGGCTGAGGCTGAGGCAGGCTGATGCTGAGGCAGGCTGAGGCTGAGGCTGAGGCTGATGCAGGGTGAGGCTGAGGCAGGCTGAGGCTGAGGCCGAGGCTGAAGGCAGACTGATGATGAGGCTGAAGCAGGCTGAGGCTGAGGCTGATGCAGGCTGAGGCTGAGGCAGGCTGAGGCTGAGGCTGAGGCAGGCTGAGGCTGAGGCAGGCTGAGGCTGAGGCCGAGGCTGAAGGCAGATTGAGGCTGAGGCTGGAGCAGGCTGAGGCTGAGGCAGAGGCAGGCTGAGGCTGAGGCTGAGGCAGGCTGATGCTGAGGCAGGCTGAGGCTGAGGCTGCAGGCAGACTGAGGCTGAGGCAGCCTGAGGCTGAGGCCGAGGCTGCAGGCATACTGAGGCTGAGGCTGAAGCAGGCTGAGGCTGAGGCTGAGGCTGAGGCAGGCTGAGGCTGAGGCTGAGGCAGGCTGATGCTGAGGCAGGCTGAGGCTGAGGCTGAGGCTGAGGCTGCAGGCAGACTGAGGCTGAGGCAGCCTGAGGCTGAGGCCGAGGCTGAAGGCAGACTGAGGCTGAGGCTGAAGCAGGCTGAGGCTGAGGCTGAGGCAGGCTGAGGGTGAGGCAGGCTGAGGCTGAGGCAGGCTGAGGCTGAGGCTGAGGCAGGCTGAGGCTGAGGCTGTGGCAGGGCTGAGGCTCAGGCGAGGCTTGAAAGGCAGAATCAGGCTTGAGGCTGAGGCAGGCTGAGGTGAGGCTGAGGCAGGCTGAGGCTGAGGCTGAGGCAGGCTCGGATGCTGAGGCAGGTCAGGCTGAGGAGGCTGAGGCTGAGGCCGAGGCGCAGGCAGACTGAGGCTGAGGCCTGAGCAAGGGGCAGGAGGACTGAGGAGGCTGAGGCTGAGGCAGGCTGAGGCAGAGGCTGAGGCTGAGGCAGGCTGAGGCTGAGGCAGGCTGAGGCTGAGGCTGAGGCTGATGCAGGCTGAGGCCGAGGCAGGCTGAGGCTGAGGCCGAGGCTGAAGGCAGACTGAGGCTGAGGCTGAAGCAGGCTGAGGCTGAGGCTGAGGCAGGCTGAGGCTGAGGCAGGCTGAGAGGCTGAGGCAGGCTGAGGCTGAGGCTGTGACTGCGACTGCCGTTGCCGCTGCGACTGTCATCGCGAATGCGACTACGACTGCGAGAACAGCAGAATTCTACAACTGGATTCCCATCTGAATCTTAGGGTAATGCTTCCAGATCTGCTCCTACACATCGCTGTTAGGTTGCTTTGCCGGGATAATTTACCAAACAGCGAAGACTGATAGGTTTCCAGCAGTGTCAAAAGAGAGCATCACGACTCCCCAGGGGGGTCTGGGCGGCATCCGGACAGGGATCCGCGGAAGTCGTTTTAAGCAAACGGTTGCACACTTCGTGGTCTTCGAAATCCCAGAACTCCATTCCCGGGCCACATTCTGAATGCCCGGAGCCAACTGTATGCCACTTCGTGCTCTTCGAGTTCCCAGAACTCCATTCCCGAGCCACATTTTGAATGCCCGGAGCCAACTGTAGGCCACTTCGTGGTCTTCGAGTTCCCAAAACTCCGTTCCCGGGCCACATTTTGAATGCCCGGAGCCAACCGTAGGCCACTTCGTGGTCTTCGAGTTCCCAGAATTCCATTCTTGGGCATGATTTTGAATGCCCGGAGCCAACTGTAGGCCACTTCGTGGTCTTCGAGTTCCCAGAACTCCATTGCCGGGCCACATTTTGAATGCTGAGGCAGGCTGATGCTAAGGCTGAGGCAGGCTGAGGCTGAGGCAGGCTGAGGCTGAGGCCGAGGCTGAAGGCAGACTGAGGCTGAGGCTGAAGCAGGCTAAGGCTGAGGCTGAGGCAGGCTGAGGCTGAGGCTGAGGCAGGCTGAGGCTGAGGCTGAGGCTGAGGCTGATGCAGGCTGAGGCTGAGGCAGGCTGAGGCTGAGGCCGAGGCTGAAGGCAGACTGAGGCTGAGGCTGAAGCAGGCTGAGGCTGAGGCTGAGGCAGGCTGAGGCTGAGGCTGAGGCAGGCTGATGCTGAGGCAGGCTGAGGCTGAGGCTGAGGCTGATGCAGGCTGAGGCTGAGGCAGGCTGAGGCTGAGGCCGAGACTGAAGGCAGACTGAGGCTGAGGCTGAAGCAGGCTGAGGCTGAGGCTGAGGCAGGCTGAGGCTGAGGCTGAGGCAGGCTGATGCTGAGGCAGGCTGAGGCTGAGGCTGAGGCTGATGCAGGCTGAGGCTGAGGCAGGCTGAGGCTGAGGCCGAGGCTGAGGCAGATTGAGACTGAGGCTGAAGCAGGCTGAGGCAGGCTGAGGCTGAGGCTGAGGCTGAGGCTGAGGCTGAGGCTGGGGCTGGGGCTGAGGCTGAGGCAGGCTGAGGCTGAGGCTGAGGCTGAAGGCTGGCTGAGGCTGAGGCAGCCTGAGGCTGAGGCCGAGGCTGAAGGTAGACTGAGGCTGAGGCTGAAGCAGGCTGAGGCTGAGGCTGAGGCAGGCTCAGGCTGAGGCAGGCTGAGGCTGAGGCTGAGGCTGATGCAGGCTGAGGCTGAGGCAGGCGGAGGCTGAGGCCGAGACTGACAGCAGACTGATGCTGAGGCTGAGGCAGGCTGAGGTTGAGGCTGAGGCTGAGGCTGAGGCTGAGGCTGAGGCAGGCTGAGGCTGAGGCAGGCTGAGGCTGAGGTTGATGCAGGCTGAGGCTGCGGCAGGCTGAGGCTGAGGCCGAGGTTGAAGGTAGACTGAGGCTGGGGCTAGAGCTGGCTGAGGCTGAGGCTGAGGCAGGCTGAGGCAGAGGCTGAGGCAGGCTGAGGCTGAGGCTTCGGCTGAGGCTGAGGCTGAGGCTGAGGCAGGCTGAGGCTGAGGCACGCTGAGGCCGAGTCTGCAGGCTGAGGCTGAGGCTGAGGCCGGAGCAGGCTGAGGCTGAGGCTGAGGCAGGCTGAGGCTGAGGCTGAGGCTGAGGCAGGCTGATGCTGAGGCTGAGGCTGAGGCAGGCTGAGGCTGAGGCAGGCTGAGGCCGAGGCCGACGGCAGACTGAGGCGTAGGCTGAGGCAGGTCGAGGCTGAGGCTGAGGCAGGCTGAGGCTGAGGCTGAGGCAGGCTGAGGCTGAGGCAGGCTGAGGCTGAGGCTGATGCAGGCTGAGGCTGAGGCCGGCAGGCTGAGGCTGAGGCTGAAGGCAGACTGATGCTGAGGCGGCAGCAGGCTGAGGCTGAGGCTGAAGCAGGCTGAGGCTGAGGCAGGCTGAGGCTGAGGCTGATGCAGGCTGAGGCTGAGGCTGTGACTGCGACTGCCGTCGCCGCTGCGACTGTCATCGCGAATGCGACTACGACTGCGAGAACAGCAGAATTCTACAACTGGATTCCCATCTGAATAGTAAGGGGGATGCTTCCAGATATGCTCCAACATATCGTTGTTAGGTTATTTTGCCGGGATGATCCACTTTATGCTCCCTGACTTCTCTGATCAAGGCAAGTCGCCAGGGCAAAGTTGCTGGGCGGGCTGGCGTGGATGTGCGGGGCTTGAAGAGGTCGTTGCGGGCTCAGACGGCATGCAACAATCCGCCGCCGCGCTTGTGTGGCATTGCCTTGTACACTGCACGTGGTTTGGGTCGCGGGTGGGCCGCGGGTTCTCCACCAGGAACGAATTCGAAAGATGCCCGCCGCAGGCGCCGAACAAGTGGGTTTGCACCCTGAACGTGGTCGCGGGTGGGCCGCGGGCTCTCCGCCTGAAACGAATGCAAAAAATGCCCGCCGCAGGCGCCGAAAAATGCGGCCTCTACCCTGAACGTGGTTTGGATCGCGGGTTGGTCGCGAGTTGGTCGCGGGGTGGGTCGCGGGCTCTCCGCCTGGAGGGAATGCAAAAAATGCCAGCCGCAGGCGCCGGAAATGGTGGTTGGTACCTTGAACGTGGTCTGGGTCGAATGTGGGTCGCGGGTGGGTCGGGGGGTGGGTCGCAGGTGGGTCGCGGTTGGGTCGCGGGTGGGTCGCGGGTGGGTCGCGGGTGGGTCGCGGGGTGGGCCGCGGGCGGGTCGCGGGGTGGGTCTCGGGTGGGTCGCGGGTGGGTCGCGGGTGGGTCGCGGGGTGGGTCGTGGGGTGGGTCGCGGGGTGGGTCGCGGGGCGGGTCGCGGGTGGGTCGCGGGGCGGGTTGCAGGTGGGACGACGACAACAAACAACACCAACAAACAACGAACAACAACAACAACAACAACAACAACACATACAAGAGCAACAACAACAACAATAATCCGCACCGCGGAATCCCATTTCAGCCACGCATCCAGGGACAGTGCCCCCCTCACTCTGGCGAACATCTCCTCTCTCTTCTCGCACGCTCCCTGTATTGGGGGCCGATCCGGGCGGACGTATCGGCCTCGCGCGATCTCCTGCGGGACAGGCTCCCACCGACGATTCACGCACTGGCCCTTTCAATTGAAGTTCGCAGCAACCTCGCACTCAGAAGTTTATCGGCGTTTTGCTCAAGCATGATCTCATACTTCTCAACGCGTTCTACCCCGCGCACCCGACATATTATCATGGCGTAGTTTGGGTCCACTATCTACATATGTTTATTTATTGTGCCGCGCAGCCTCGACCTCGCGCAACATATCGCAAAAATGACAAGCGCTCCGATCATTGGGCGACAAGCTTCAACTTGCTTCAGGTACTCGTCGAGTCGATCATCACCCTGTCTACGCACTGATCGAACCTAACTGACGTGATGAAGGGCAAGCGACTGTACATCATATTACATGGGATTAAAGTTCATTGGTTCAATCGCGCATGCAAGGCTCAAGAACACAAGCATTCCTTATCGCTCTTGACGAATGGACAGAACAACGCGCAGCCGAACTTGACGCCACATCGAACAATAGCTCATCTGAACAATGGGAAACATTCATCGAACATGCTCTCCTACCTATCGCAGCCGACTTCTATGTGAAAAAACGCCACCATGCAGGGCCACATTCACGTTAACGACAACAGTTACTTTATCGTCGTCGCGAGCTCCGCTCTCAATGTCTCCAAGCAGCCCGCGTTTCTTCTCGCGGCATATTATTCTTTGCATTTCATCGCTGGCATATTTTTCAACTATTTCGGGTAATTGTTCGTCGTCTACACGCTTGCCGCAACAACGAATTCAATGAGCAACGACGTCTCGAACTACAAGATGTTCGGCGATCACGACGACCCGCGGGAGCTCGGCAATCTGCACGTCTACTTACTGGCAAGCGTGCCGGCAGACGCCTTCGCAAGTATCGCAAGGCTGCTCTGCGACGACGTTCCGAAGAAAGGTCCCAACAGCTTTTCTCAACCTGGCTGTTCTGGTGGCCGGAATCGCATCCGACTTCCCCTCCCTCAAGTTCGCCAAGAGTGCGTCGACGACCATGGCGACGAGGGTCGCGTTGATTATCAGCGTCGCCTTCTCGGCGAATGCGGTTTGAAGCAGACGCGCTGGCGGGTTCGAAAGAGCGCCAATCGCCACCCCCTCCCGCGCGGGATGTACCTGGCGAAGTTTGGCAGATGGTTCTTTGGCCACAATCTCTATATGCAAGGCAGAAGCTCGCGGAGTTGGACGCAGCGCCTCTCTGCGCGAACCTCGAGTTTCTCTTGCATCTACAGCGCATCATGGAAATGACGCGCGCCACTGGCCACAGCCCTTTCAAATTGCATCGCAGTCGAGGCTTTCACATTCCACAAAGAGACGACGCGCGCGTCGCTCGCGGCGCTTCGTCTTTTTCGAAAGCATATCACAAGGGCTTACTCCGACGACCTGGCAGACCACATCGGCCACCCCCTCATCGTGCGTTTGCAGTTCCCTCATTTTGTAAAAATGGTGGTTTCTCATCGATGCTGTAAGCTTGGTCTCAGTATAGCTAATCATCATTGCGGCGTGGTCAACGCGTTCGCTTCTCCCTCCCATGACATCATGGACACACCAATTCAACATCCCATGCCCGTTCAGCCCGATGACGATTTCCCCGAGCATGAGGAAGCCGCCCCTGCACGCGCCACCGAACAGTATGAACGTCTATTACAACAGTATCATCGTCATGCTACATGCGTTCAGCAAGCGTCCGACATTCCAGCCGCGTTTTATCTTCGCAGCGGCACTCTCCAAGGCAATAGTGCTGCGACCAACGAGTTCCACGTGCCACGCCGGGAAGTTGTTCGCAAATGGAGCCAAATAGACAAGATATCTCAGTTTTCTTGTCCTATCGCCCCTCGACCAAGACATCGTCGACATCTCCATCACTCCCTTCGTCGACGATCTGAGCAACAACTATGTCATAAGCACGCCTGCGAGTTTATGCAATGCTCAAGCTTTACATGGCCCATGTCTGGATACCGTATTTACCGACCACACGATCGCGCAGCGCACAGGCACGAGGGAGTCTATTGTGCACTTTGCTGGCGCGCACGCGCATGCAGATCAGCGCGTCGCACATGAACAGCAAGCTCAATGCAAAGCACTGATTGCTGCGCGCTATCTCGGGCCCTACCTGCATTGCAAAACTGTTTCTTCGTCGAGCGCAACCTCGGGATTCAAGCTACGACGAAGGCATGGTTTATGTTTGCAGCGGTGCTGGCACACTAATAAGACGGATCTTCGATTTTGAGTAGTTGCATTCAGATGCGCCGTATTGTACGCGCAACGGTCTGGGCTCACCGCGTTTGCTCTTACTGCACATGACTACGTCGTATCTGACAGGTGCATCATAGATCGCGCTCGCAAACTTAGGAAAGGCAAAGCTACTATCAAAACTCCTCGCGACGATGGCACGGTCAAGTACTCTCGCATCCCTACCATCGAAGTTTGGCGCATTATTGGCATGGCTGCTACTATGGCCGAACTACGAACCCAAATACTCAAATGGGTTCAAAAGATATGTAGTCATCCTCTTCATCATCAATTGTACATGACAGCAATGTTCGGTCACTTCACTCAGGCCCCCGGCGCACCCGATGTTAATCACCCGTGGCTTCAACAAATGCAAGCAGGTATACAGTCACTATATGTGCTTCAACGCGCTTACTCTCTGGAAGATGTTTCACCTGTGCAGCTGATCGAGACCGGCGCGCTACGTGGCGTTTTTCTCGAGATCGATGTCTCTGAGTTGCGATCAAAGTTCCTTTCTGTCATCATCCCTCTCCCGCAGTACGATCAGGATGCACTAAACCTTACTGCGCCATCATGTTCATTACTTACTTGTGAATTCTACTGTGGCCTTATGCGCACCGATGGTAACACGCGCACACTGACATTCCCTTCCTTACAAGCTCCCAAACTACATCGCGCACCTGAGCAATATGTGCATGGCATGATTACGTTCGACCCTATCGCACTTGGCATGTCCACGGTGCCCCACGCACTTCTCTACGCGAAAGATAGCGCAAGACCGCGCACGACGCAGCTGGCACTACGCCTGGTGCAAAGTTGGTCAGAGTTACATTCCCTCCAGTCCCATTTCGCCCGACACAACTTCCACACGCGCCATAAGTAAGCTTTACGGAGTCACATGCGAGTGCGACGACATATCCGCAGACAATCACCAGATCCGTATGCAGCGCCTTTCTGGTCCAAGACGTCTTGATTTCTCGGCGCCGATTTTACGTTCCTCATCTCAGTCTCCCGTGCTTTTGAGTCACTGGTGGACCTCGGCCTCGCGGCAGCCGCGCCTCGAGGTCCACCGCGGAAGGGGCGCCGCAGGCGGCAGCCAACGCGGTCTACAGGCTCTCATTCTTCTCTTCGCCAAGCTGTGCCTCAGTACGGCTATGTCGTCGAGGATTCTCAGGGCAATCATATTGGAAAGTTAGCAGGTGGGCGAGAATTGCGAGTACTTCGCCCAGGGGAAGAATTCTACCGAGAGCTATGCTAAGGCCGCGAAGACATGCAGCAGGGAGCAGAAGATGATGAATATTGCCATCCCCGCTCATCCTCACGCGCCCGCATGGAACGCATGCGTCATGGTATCAAAAACCAAACTAGCAGAGAAAGGCCTCGAACCTCCACAAGCGGAGAATCGACATCAGTACGTCGACAAGAAGAAGAATGGATCCACGGACACGGAAGCTTACCAACACGTTCAGATGAAAGAAGTTCGATACGCCCGACGCTGCAAGACGTGCGACAGCCAGATCAAGCGCCTCGAGGTGAACGCGGCGACGGGCAGCGACAGCGACGTTTGTTTCCAGGAGGGTCTGGTGCCTGTCTTTCTGCGCGAGAAAGCCGCGAAGCTCGAAGGAGTGGCACCGCCAGGCGACCTCGAACGCAGGATCCAGTCGGTGGTCGACGAGTTCGAGGCGCAGTGAGTCCTAGCCTTTTTGTGTCAGATCATCATGATGATGCTAGCCCTGTACTTGATGTTCCAGGCCCGTGCCGCCGCCAGCCGAGAGACGGCCCCCCCTCTTGTCCTCGTCGTCCTCTTCCTCTTCCCCCCACTCCCCACCCCCCACCCCCCTCAGCGTGTCCGACCCCGCTCCTTTGTCCTTTCGGTTTCAGGAAGCTCGACCGAGATGCGAGCAGTCCAAATTTGATAATGCACAGCAGTAAGACTTGTGCGTGCACTCGTGCAACTGGTACGAGTGCACGGCGTTCGCGGCCCCTCACGCTTCGTGCTGATTCGGGGCTTGCGTGCACTGTCGTCGGTGGGCCTAGCTCGCGTCACCCCCGCGCGGTTGTGCGTCTCTGAGCGTATGAGCCCCTGTGCAATAATTTACCCACAGGGCTGATTTGACAGGCTTTCGTATTATCGCTCCTGTGAACCGATTATTATTATTATTATTATTATTATTATTATTACTACTACTCCTCCTCCTCCTCCTCCTCCTCCTCGTCCTCCTCTTTTCCTCCTTCTCCTCTTCCCCCTTCTCCTCCTTGTGATATTCCTCCTCTTCCTCCTCCTCCTCCTCCCGCGTCCCCCCCGCCCCCCTGACCCGAGACTGAGGCAGAGCCATCAGCGCGTCGTCGTCGTCGTCGCCGTCGTCGTCGTCGCCGTCGCCGTCGCCGTCGTCGCCGCCGGAGAAAAGGGCGGCGGAGGAGGAGGAGAAGGAGGAGGAGGAGCAGGAGGAGGTGGAGGAGGAGGTGGAGCGAGGCGCCTCCCAGCGTCGGGGGGCGCACGCTGCGTGCAGCCGACTTTCGTTCCCCCGCGCCTCCACTGGGGACTGGGGGAACCAAAAGGTGCCAAAATGTGCTGATACCGCTCGGTACCAGACTTCTCGTGGGGTATATTCTGACTTGAATTCCGAGGCGAATCCAGCTGTGGAAACAAGGGCCTCCCAGGAGGCCCCTAAGCGGCGAGAGCAACGGAAAAAAAATGGTACCGGTACCTTTCCAATCGCTCTCGGGCCATGGTACGGCTCTCTGGCGGCTGTTCGGGGCAGTCCAAGCACCCCCAGAACGCTCTCGGCGAGGCTCAAGCAGGCGAAGACGAGGCCAGCGCAGCGGCATCGGTATCCTTAGGCCGAATAGAAATCGTGGTGTGGTGGGATAAGGTTCGCATGTGGCCTCCTAATCCTGTTTCGTCCTCTGCGGATCCGTTGTCGGGGGTTCGGCCAGAACGGCGAGGAGGTTCGCGGCGCGAGTTTCGCGGCATGGACGCCCGCGCGCGAGTGCGAGGGCAGCCCTTCGGAGGGGAAAGGGCGGGGTGCTCGCGCGCAGAGCCTTTCTGGAGGGAGGAAGGAGGGGAAGCAGGAGGAGGAAGAGGATGAGGCGGAGGAGGAAAAAGGGGAGGAGGAAGAGGGAGGAAACCAGGGACGAGCAGGGGCACGGCGAGGGGGGGGGAGGGGGACGGGGGGAGGAGGAGGACCAGGAGGAGGAGGAGGAAGAGGAGGAGGAGGAGGAGGAGGAGGAGGGGACGAACGAAGAGGAGGAGGAGGAAGAGGAGGAGGAGGAGGAGGAGAGGAGGAGAAGGAGGAGGAGGGGACGAAGAGGAGGAGGAGGGAGGAGGAGGAGGAGGAAGAATGAGGAGGAAAGGGATGAGGAGGAGGAGGAGGAGGAGGAGGAGGAGAGAGGAGACGAGAAGGAGAGAGGAGGAGGAGGAGGAGGAGGAGAAGGTGGGGAGGAGGAGAAGGAGGAAGAGGAGGAGGAGGAGGAGAAGGAGGAGGAGGAGGAGGAAGAGGAAGAAGAGGAGGAGGAGGAGGAGGAGGAGAAGGAGGAGGACGAGAGAAGCAGGAGGAGGAGGGAGGAGGAGGGTGGAGGAGGGGAGGGGAAACTGAGGAGGAACAGGAGGAGGAAAAAGAGGAGGAAATGGAGGAGGAGGGGAGAGGAGGAGGAAGAGGAGGAGGGAAGAGGAGGAGGAGGAGGAGGAGGAGGAGGAAGAATGAGGAGGGAAAGGAGGAGGCGGAGGTGTAGGAGCAGGAGGAAAATAACTAGGAGGAGGAGAGGAGGAGGAGGAGGAGGAGGAGGAAGAGGAGAGGAGGAGGGGGAGGAGGGGAGGAGGAACACGAGGAGGAGGAGGAGGAGCAGGATGAGGAGGAGGAGGAGGTGGAGGAGGAGGAGGAGGAGGAAGAGGAGGAGGAGGACGAGGAGGAGGAGGAGGAAGAAGAAAACTAACGATAATAATAAGAAGACTAATATAAGTAATAATAATAGTAATAATACTACTACTAATAATAATAGTAATAATCATACTCCTACTAATAATCATAACCATACTAATAATAATGATACTAATATTAATACTAGTAATACTAATACTAATAATAATGATGCTAACAATAATAACAATAATGACAATAACAATAATAATAATAGTAATAACACTACTAATAATAATGATAACGATGCTAATAATAGTAATAATAATAATTATAATAATACTAATAATAATAATAATGATAATAATACTAATAATAATAATACTATCAATATTAATACGAAATATACTATCAATAAAACTGATAGTAACAAGAAACACAAATAATAATACTACGAATGCGAAGAAGAGGAGGAGGAGGAGGAGGAGGAGGAGGGGGAGGAGGAGGAAGAGGAGGAGAAGGAGGCGGAGGAGGAGGAGGGAGGAGGAGGAGGAGGAGGAGGAGGAGGAGGAGGGGAGAGGAGGAGGAGGAGGAGGAGGAGAAGGTGTAGTAGGAGGAGGAGGAGGAGGAGGAGGAAGAGGAGGAGGAGGGAAGAGGAGGTCTAGGAGGAGGAGGAGGAGGAGGTCTAGGAGGAGGAGGAGGAGGAAGAGGAGGAGGGAGAAGGGAGAGGGGAGGGAGGAGGAGGAGGAGGAGGAGGAGGAGTTGGAGGAGGAGGAGGAGGAGGAGGGAGGAGGAGGAGGTGGGGGAGGAGGAGGAGGAGGAGGAGGAGAAGGAGGAGGAGGAGGAGGAGGAGGAGGAGGAAGAAGAGGAAGAAGGGGGAGGAGGAGGAGGAGGAGGAGGAGGATGAGGAGGAGGAGGAGGAGGAGGAGGAGGAGGAGGAGGAGGAGGAGGAGGAGGAGGGAGGAGCAGGAGGAGGAGGAGGAAGTGGAGGAGTAGGAGGAGGGAGGAGCAGGAGGAGGAGGAGGTGGAGGAGGATGAGGAGGAGGAGGAAGAGGAGGAGGAGGAGGAGGAGGAAGAAGAGGAGGAGGAGGAGGAGGAGGAGCAAGAGGTTGTAGTTCACGTGGTGGACGCCTCGGTATCATCCATGTGGCAGTTCGCAGCAGTAGGAGCGAGAAGAGGGCATTGGGGGTGGGAAGACGAGCAGAGAGAGGACGAGGACGACCTGGCCCCCCTGCCTTCCGCCGTTCTCCTCTCTCCAGCCGGCAAGCCGCCCGCAGTCTCACCGCTCGTGCACACTTGGATGCGAGAACGGGAGGGGAGACGAGCAGCCCTCGGACGCTTGAACCGAGGGATGGCTGGCCGCGCGCGGAGGGAGCAGCGGGGAGCCCACAAACACGTGCGGGAGACGTGGGAAGTTGGTCTGCTGCCTGCCTCATTTCTCTCCGTCTTCCTCCTCGTCCTCCTCCTCGTCCTCCTCCAGTACCCGTTGCGGTGCCGCCGACAGGCTCACCCGCGGCGAGGGGCCGGGGCGCGCGCCAGCCCTCCAGCGGCCTGCCCTCGAAGATGAGGCGCTGGCGCTCCGGCCACAGTCACACCAATCTGAAAGCCAATGGGAGATGGAGAGAAAGGTGACCAGGCATCCCTCAACGAGCGCAGTCTGCGAGAGGTCGTCCGCGGAGGCCTTGCAGGGGGCCTCGACCAAAGTCCGCGCTTCGATCTTGGAGGGTGGGCTGTACGCCGTCACGGCATGCGTCGTCACCGTCTCGCTCCCCCGTTCGTCCGCAGATATTTTCGCTTGAAGGATATTGTTTCTTCGCATTTGCTCCCTCAGGGGTGGCCTGCTGATTTTCCGCGCCCCGCGCTGGACGCAGGCGCGCCGCCATGACGAGCGCCTCCGTGGCACCCGATGGGGACACAACGCAGCGAGAGCTTCGCGAGGGCCTCGTTGCAGAAGACGCGGTTCCAAGGGGCTTCTACAAAGAAGAGGTGAAAACGATGTGCAGCATCGGTTGGCCTATGCTCGTGAGCTTCTTCTGTCGCTTCGGCATGGCATCGGAGGATTCGTCTTTTGTAGGGCACCTGCATTCAGCGTCCGCCATGTTTTCTGTCAGCAGTAGCGCGCTCCGCAGTGGCTTTGTGGCCCACTTAGGGTCAACATTGATGGCGTATGGCTTCTTGGCGAGCAGCGGCGGCGTGTCGGCCAGCTCGGGGTATGGGCCGAAAGAGTACCTAGCAGCCGCAGGGCTTGCAGACATGGTCACGAACATCCTCATCATCCCCCCGCTCGCCTTCAACATGAGCCTCAACGGGCTGGTGAGCCAGGCCATGGGATCTGGCAACAAGAAGATGGCGGGCACGTGGTTACAGCTCTCCTTAATCTGGCTCACAGTCGCCTACCTTCCAGTGTTGGTGTCGTTCTTCTATGTCTCGCCTATGTTGCACATCTTGGGCTTTGATGCAGACATCTGTGAGTTGGCGGGTACTTATGCCAAGTTCAACGCTTTTTGGCCAATCCCCAATGGTTGGTACCAGTGCATGCGCTTCTATTTCCAGGCGCAGGGAGTTACAAGGCCAGCCATGTACAACAACATAGTATTCCTCCTTGTCAATGCCGTGCTGAACTGGGTCCTTGTCTTCGGAGGCCCGTTCAAGGCTTGGTTCGGCTGGCACGGCCTTGGCTTCATTGGTGCGGCGATATCCCTGAGCTGCTCTCGGAGTCTCCAGCCGCTGTTCTACTGGCTCTACATGTTCGCGTGGCGGAGGGCACACGTGGAGACGTGGCCGGGCTGGAGCGAGAGGACGTTCTTGAGGCGGCAGCACGTCAAGGCTTTCATGAAAATGTCCGCGCCACAGATCGGGACGCTCATCTTCCAGGCCGTGGTCGGCCAGGCCACGACCCTCCTCATCCGGAGGAGCAAAAGAGGCACACTTATACTTATGCTTATGGTTTACCAAATGGTGTCTGGTCAGCGGGCCAATTATTCAATTCTCAATTTTAATATTGGAGTTCAGATCCCCGGAATTAAGCAACCCCAGAACTGAACAATTGCAGAGGTGCAGTTCTGGACTCCCGAAATGACAACTCTGGACTCCCGAACGTGAAAATCAATATTGAACGTTCAGTTCAATATTCATGTTCAAAGCGATCTTGTAGATTGGACTCCTATGTTGAATTTCCGATCTCGTAGGCTGAGCGGAACATGAGAGGAGGGGGCCGGGACGTCCCAGGGGACGGGGCATTCATTCAGCGGGGGGCCGCGGGCGGATCGCGCGGGCGGGACATCAAAGTATGCCGCAAATTCGAGGCAGCACGCGCTTTCCCTAAAGGACGGGTCGGTTCGGGCGGGCGGGTCGAGCGGCGGGCGGGGCCCCAGCGGGCTAGCGGGCGGGTGGGGGGGGGAGGATGAAGCGGAGGAGGGGGGGAAGGAGGAGGAGGAGGAGGAGGAGGAGGCGAACGAGGAGGAGGAGGAAGAGGAGGAGGAAGAGGAAGGGGAGGAGGAGGAGGAGGAGGAGGAGAACGAGGAGAACGAGGAGCAGCAGGATCAGGGTGAGGAGGAGGAGGAGGAGGCCGTCGCCTGAAAAAGGCGCCCGCTCCAAAACAGTCACCCGAGGCGTTTGGTGTTTGTTTTGGGCGGGCCTAAATGTTGATGTAGACTAGCAGCAAGAGAAGGAAGGTGAGGAGGAGGAGGAGGAGGAGTAAGATGAGGAGGTGGAGAAGGAGGAGGAAGCGTAGGAGGAGTAGGAGGAGGAGCGGAGGAGGAGGAGGAAGAGAAGGAGGAGGAGGAGAAGGAGGAGGAGGAGGAGGAGGAAAGAGGAGGAGAAGGAGGTGGAGGGGCAGGAGGGGCAGGAGGAGGAGGAGGAGGAGGGTCCGTAGCGACAAAAGCACAGCGGCAGGGGGGTCTGGAGAGGGTAGGTAAAGGCAGCGAAAGCAGGGGGGAACTGGCTCAAGAGGGGAAACATCGACCTGGAATCGGCGATGCGTCGCCGATAGATCGGCGAGAGGCGTCCGATAGCGAAACCGCATGATCCTAGGCGAGGTGGGCTCCGACGCCCGAGAGGCAAAACCTGGGCCCGCGGGGCCCGAAGACTGGGACTCGGGGGGGAGGAGGAGGAGGAGAAGGAGGAGGAGGAGGCGGAGGCGGAGGCGGAGGCGGAGGCGGAGGAGGTGGAGGAGGAGGCGGAGGAGAGGAGGAGGAGGAGGAGGAGGAGGAGGAGGAGGAGAAAAGGAGGAGGAGGAGGAGGCGGAGGAGGAGGAGAAAAGGAGGAGGAGGAGGAGGAAAGGAGGAGGAGGAGGAGGCGGAGGCCGAGGAGGCGGAGGAGGAGGAGGAGGAGGAGGAGGGGAGAAGGAGGAGGAGGCGGAGGAGGAGGAGGGTAGAAAAAAAACCTCGACGTCGGCCTTCCAGCCACACAGCGAGCAGTGAGCGCCGGCGAGGGCGCGTAGCGGTCGCTCGAGGACGAGAGCTTCTTTTGGCACGGGGGAGTGACGGCCCCCTAAAGCGATCCGCCAGTTGCTTTTCTGGTACTGGAGTGAGGTTTCATCCCTCACTTGCTCACTGTTTACTGTGTGTCATAGTTGTTGGTTCTTGCTCTTGTGTGGATGTCTCAAAGGAGTAATGGCTGGCAATGTGGCACATGCGGCTACTTCAACCTCGGTTTCCGCGGGAAGTGCAGGCAGGCGCAGTGCAACGGCCGTAATCCTGATGACATCGCTCATGCTCCGTGGCACACTTTGCCTCGTGGGCGTTGGGCTCAGGGCCCGCCCATCTTCGGTGGTCCTGCTGTTGGGGGTGGCCGCCCCAAGCAGCCCAAGAAGGAAGGCAATGCTTATCCCAAGAACGCGAAACTGTCTGAGGAGCAAGCCGCACTTTGGCTTCAGATGTATGATGAACAGTTCGATGCAGCGTGCCCCGCCTTGGACCCTGCCACCAGGGATCGTCTTCGTGGTCAGCGGTGGCGCGCCAAGCTCGGTCTGGGCCGCATGGCGTCCGTGCAGCAGCTCAAGTCCGCGCAGACGGCTGTCGACCAGAAGGCCGAGCAGCTCCTCGCCGCCCAGAACTCGCTGGGCAAGACGGAGAAGCACGTGCGCGAGGCCATGGCGGCCTTGTGCGACCATCGGGCTAAAATCCAAAGGTTGGAGGAGGAGGTTCAGACTCTCATGGCGGAGGCTCGGGAGGCGGCAGCAGGGAGGGCCCCAGCCGCCGCGCCCGCCGCTCCTCCCCAGGGAGTGGCGCACCTGGCGACGGAGCTCACCCACGCCGTCGAGAAGGTGCCCGAGGGCGTCCTCGGCCCGCTGGAGGCTCCGTTGCGGGCCTTGCTCGCGGCCTTGGCGCCTGCGGCGCCCCCGGTGGCCGCGCGCCCTGCCGCGCCCGCCACCGCTGCTGCCGCCCCCCCATGAGCAGGAGGAGGAGCAGCCGCCGCAGCAGCAGCCGCAGCCGCAGATCGGGCAGCCGTCGAGGCTGGAGGAGGCGTCCGGGATCGCCCTGGTATTCCTGGGGTTCCTGGCCCTGGCGCCCTGGCTGCCATCCCTGGTCTTGAGCAAGAGCAGGCCGCCGAGCATGAGATTTCTTCGGGGGATGAAGACGAGGGCGACGATGCTTGGGCGGACGGCGGCAAGCCTGCCAAGATGGGGCCGCTGGGCGCCTGCGCCAAGCGAGCCATTGAGGACGAGACCTGGAACGAGATGTTCGCAGCCTGCGGCGATGACCCACAGAAGCTTGCCACGGTGCAGGCCCTGCGTGAGTCGGTGCAGAAGAAGCCGGAATGCTCGGGTCTTTTAGCACCGCTTGGTCGGTCACCACTGTGAATGCCAACGGATACAGCAGTCAGCAGTCGTTGCTGGCGCGGGAAGAGTTCCGCGTTGATGCCCGGCTGGTTCAGGGGACGCACCTGACCACCAAGGCTCGCTGCTTGGATGTTGAGTCGCGGCGGCCTCGCCTGCTACTGATGTCATACCAGGTGGATTCGGGCATGGAGGCCTACGGACGACGGCCCCTCGAGTGCACGGGCTGGGGCGGCTCGACACCGAGAAGTCCGAGATCCTCGTCCCTGGTCGCATCTCTGTGCTGTGCCACTCGGGCTTCGCCAAGCACGGGGTGCTGCTAGTCAACCTGTACTTCATTTCTGGTGACGAGATGGGGGCTGTGAACTCCGAGCTGACGTATAAGCTCGCGGAGTTCCCGAAGGCTGCCCAGCTCCCGTACACCGTCGGGGGCGACTTCAACTGCGCGCCCGAGGCACTGACGGAGTCGGGGGTACTGGACTGGTTCGATGCGCAGATCGCGAAGCCAGATGTTGCCACCTTCTCCAGCGGGCGCACGCTTGACTATTTCCTGGTACCCAATGTGCTCGCGGTCGCCTCGCTCGAGACCCTGACGGACGTGCAGGTTAGCGCGAACTCGCATGTTCCTGTTCGGCTAACTCTTTCTTATGATACAACGCGTTCGCGTGTGAGTGTCGTTCCAGTGCCTCACCCGTTTCCTGTCGACAAGCCAGTTGGGTGCTATGCGCATGATCATGAGTTTCCCCAGGGCCCCAGTCGTAGTCGTGTCGAAGCTGCTCTCGGTGACGGGGGTGGTCTTGGGGCTCTCACTTGCGCTTGGAATGCATTTGTTCGGCAGGCCGAGATTGAGCTTTGCGACGTTTGCGACGTCGGCGACGACGCCCATAAATACATGGGGCGCGACAGGCCCCCGCAGCCCAAGCGGGTCTCCACTCTGGCTCCGAAGGTCCCAAAGTCCCCGAAAGTGTCCCAGGGGGCATCCTGGCTGGAGAATCTGTCGGCGAGTCTGCACTTCGCGGCGGCGTTCGGCAAGCCGCTCACTCGTGCGCCTGCGCCGCGTTCTCTGCGTGGGCTGATCGCAGGTGCCCCCGCTGGCGCACAGGCAGGCGTGGCCCCTGCTGGAGGCTGGAGGTTGTTACGCTTCGTTCTGGAGGTGCACGCCCTGGGCCCTGCGTTCCTGGAGCTTCTGCCGAGGGCCATTCGGGGCGAGGCCCTGAAGGTGGCCAAGATGGACATGGACATAAGGAAGAGTTCTGTGTCGGCGCTGGGTCTCTGAGCAGGCTGGAGCTGGAGCGGGGGCCCTGCATGCCCTCGCCAAGGTCCCCGCAGGATGGCACGGGAGCACCAAGGAGGCCCCGCATCGGCCTCGGGACACGCAGAAGGAGTTTGATAGGCGTCGGGAGGAGTGGGGCAGACGGTGGAAGGTGGGACAGTGGCATCGAGGCCTCGACTGGCCACGAGATCTGGGGCAACGTCCTGATCGGCCCTCAGTGGTCCACCTTCGTAAGGTCTCGCGCGCCTTCCCGAGGCGCTCTAGGACGTCGTTCTGCATGATTCGGCCTCGCTAGCTCGATTGTCTGCGCGACGCCGCCCTGGGAGTGGCCCAGGATCTCCACGAAGATAGCTTTTCTTGCCAAGAGGCTCGGATGGGGCGCGGCTGATAGCTTTAACGCACGCGCTCGCGCGCGTTCAGGCGAGGCTGCGCCGCCCGATTGCTCAAGATTGGGAACGTCGAAATGATCGGACCTACTTCTGGGCCTCCAAGGGTCGATCGTGCGATCGCGCTGTCTGGCAGCAGACGGCCGGGCCGGAGTATGCTAGTACTAAGGCCAATGGTTCAGCTAAGGGTGCTTTGGTATTTGGCATGGTGCTAGTGGATTTGTTGAAAGCTTTCGAACAAGTTGGTTACCCTTGGCTTCTGGAAGCCGCCATGGCCACGGGGTTCCCACTCTGGCAGTTGAAGATGCAGATTGTGCTCCACCGTGCTGAACGCTACTGCTGCGTTGGGCAGGTTGCGTCTCAGCCGCTCGAGGTCGAGCAGGCCATTCTCCCAGGCGATGGCTGGGCCACCAGTTTCTTGAAAATGGTGCTCATTCGTCCGCTCGAAGAAGTGTTTCGGCTCCGTCGCGCAGTTGCGCCCACCGTCGTCATCGACGATATCTTGCTTCACCGTTTGGGTGGGCAGCAACGCGTCGTCAGGGGGCCCGCGCAGGCCGCCCTTGCCCTCGAACAGGCCCTGGCTAGCATCGACATTCGGATCCACAGTGACA
Source organism: Prorocentrum cordatum (assembly GCA_963575745.1). NCBI lineage: Eukaryota > Dinophyceae > Prorocentrales > Prorocentraceae > Prorocentrum > Prorocentrum cordatum. Next base: position 71,924 of record CAUYUJ010014833.1, on the reverse strand, counting down.
AGACGAGAGTTTTGTGCAGTGATGTGCCTGTTCGCGGCGTCAAAAGGCCTTCGTCGGGATCTTGGGGCTGTAGGAGCCCCTCATGAGAGGAACTTGGGCATCGACTTCGCGCGCGGGCTTCGATTCGAACGAGGTGTTCGACGGGTTCGGCGCGCAGAGGCTCGTCGACGTCTGAGGCGCATGGGGATAATTCGCACAGGAGCGAAAAAGCGTGTAGCCACCAAGAGGGTCGCTCGAGCTGGGCTGGAGGCCAGCATGAGCTTTGGTTGGCGTGTCACTGGCTGCCCGCCTAAGGATCTGAACACTGCTCGCAGCCCGGCGTTCTCGGCTCTTTCGGGGGCCACCTCGGGCAAGTCCAGGGCCCTGCTTTGCATCTAGAGAAGGACTCCGATCCTGTAGTGAGGGCCACTTTGATGCCCCTCCTCACGCTGTGCCGTGCGATATGGGAGGGGTGGGTGCCGTCGCGCGTCGTTCGTGACCGGTTGGGAGGTACGGCCCGAGTCTCGCACTGGACCCAGGTGGATGGGCCGCTCAGTGTTTGTAAGCTCGCGCTCGATAGAGTCGGGTGGGCCATGTCATCCCCTGGTGCGTGGATCACCCATGATCAGATTACCCTCGACCTGTCTAAAGTGTGCCCTTGGATCGCAGGTCAGCATTTGAAGCGCGCAGGCCGCGCGTGGCAGCGGCAGCAAGCTGCCAGAGACGACGAGCTGGGGCACTTGGAGGGCGGGGCGGTTGGGGATTCGCCTGTGCAGCTTGTGTCCCTAGGCCGGCCTCGCTCGCCCTTGAATCGCAGTCTCAGCAATTTAAGTTCTGAGGCCGGTGGCTATCTTCGGTCTGTAATTGTTAGCGGACAGTGGCCCATGGCCCGCAAGTGTGAATCCAACTATGCAACATCCAGTGATTGCTTGGTGTGTCGGCTGCCTGGCACCCTGTTGCACCGCCATTTCGAGTGTGAATGTGGCCAGGAGGTGCCCTGTTCAGAGGCCTTTGACATGCTTGTGCAGGCTCAGGATTGCCCCCCAGTGCGTCTCCTCCTTGAGCGCCCCCGTTGGCCCCTCCCCAGGTCCGACTGGCGCCCGCCAGGCCAGGGGCAGATTGTCTGGCGCCGGCGCAGGGGCCCTCGGGCGTCGACGGCCAAGGAAGCCTATCTGGACGGAACGGCCTTCGAGGCCAACTGGGGGCTGGAGTTTGCGATTGCGGTTTGGGCCGCGGTCACTCTGTATCCTGAGCAACCCGACGGAGCGCAGGACATTGCGCATTGCACGTGCTCGCACGAAATTTGTGATACTGATGGGGCTGAGCTCGCCGCCCTCGCGTTCATGCTGCGAGCGTCGGCTCCACCAACCACGGCGGCGGCAGATTCCGGTGCTGTGCTCCTCGGGGTTACCGAGCGCGGTCGTGCTTCCACGACCGCGTATAAAGCTGCGTGGGCGTCTCTGTGGGTTGAGTTCTGGCGTTTCCTTGATGATGTTGGAGGTCTTCCGGAGTCAGGGCTCACCGTCCGCAAAGTGAAAGCCCATTGCACGATGTTTCACGTTGACAGTGGCGCGATTTCTCGGCGGGGCCGCTTCGGTAACCGTCACGCCGATGTCTGGGCCAAGTTTGCAGGCAGCCTTGGTCGCGCGCTCGTCGAGCAGCGCGATGGGTTTGCGCGCGCGGCAGTTTGTTGAGCAGGTGAGGCACAGGATTGGGGTTGTGGGTAAGCATGTGAACGCGCGTGACACTGTACATGTTGCGCAGCGCGTGCGTCGCACCCTTGCCCGCCCCCCCGCCCCCACTATTGTGCACCCTCAGCTCGTGCATGATTTTGTTGGCCCCGCCTCCCGCCAGTGGTGCTCTCGCTGTCGGCTCGCGGCCCCTGCTTCGCAGATCTGCGGAGGATCCATTGCGAGTCGAGCAGCGGGTGCCAACCGCCAGATAAGAGAGCGAGGCGAGAGAAGGCATGGGCTCGTCCGCTTCGAGGTGGACGCCACGCTGCTGGAGGCCGTCCACCCCGTCGTCGGATGTCGTCAGTGCGGCGCGCACAGCGCGAGGCAGCTCAAGGGGTTTCTCGCCGAGTGTAAGCCCTCAGGGACCCACGGGCTGAAGGCCGTCAAGAGGATGGTCGCGGGTTTCTTCCATGGGGCTTTGAAGCGTGGAATCCCGTGCCGCATGATTGATATGGACTGATCTTGCTGTGGATATTGTGGCCTTCGGGCGGGGGCCCCAAGGCGTCGGCAAGAGGAGGGGGAGGAGGAGGAGGAGGAGGAGGAGGAGGAGGAGGAGGAGAGAAGGAGGAGGAGGAGGAGGAGGGGGAGGAGGAGGAGGAGGAGGAGGAGGAGGAGAGGAGGAGGAGGAGGAGGAGGGGGAGGGGGAGGAGGAGGAGGAGGAGGAGGAGGAGGAGGAGGAGAGGAGGAGGAGGAGGGGAGGAGGGGAGGGGGTGGAGGAGGAGGAGAGGAGGGGAGGAGGAGGAGGAGAAAGGAGGGAGGGGGAGGAGGAGGAGGAGGAGGAGCAGGAGGAGGAGGTAGAAGGAGGAGGAGGAGGAGTAGGAGGAGGAGGAGGAGGAGGAGGAGGAGGAGGAGAGGAGGAGGAGGAGGAGGAGGAGGAGGAGGAGGAGGAGGAGGAGGAGGAGGAGGAGGAGGAGGAGGGGAGGAGGAGGAGGGGGAGGAGGGGGAGGGGGTGGAGGAGGAGGAGGAGGAGGAGAGGAGGAGGAGGAGGAGGAGAAAGGAGGAGGAGGAGGAGGAGGAGGAGGAGCAGGAGGAGGAGGAGGTGGGGAATGAAGAAGGTGCAGAAGGAGGAGGAGGAGGATCAGGAGGATCAGGAGATGGCCGTCGCTTAAGAAAGGCGCCAACCCCTTCTGCATTTTTCTGTAAGTCGCAGGCTGGGTCGCTGGAGGAAAGAAAGAGGGCGGGGACGAGAGACAGGATGAGACGGCCGCGACAGTAGAGCGCACCTGAAAGTCAGCGACAAGTGGTGCCCGCCTGGCAGACCGCGTGAGCGGGGCGCTTCAGCGAGCGGGCGGAGCTGATCCCCGCGGTCGGACCGGGCGGGCGGGACATTAACAAACATCTAGTGTAGCATGGCAAGCGCACTCGCACTCGTCGGCCGAGCGCGCGCTGGGCATTGCAGCGGGCGGGACATTGAAGGAATGTTCGGGACATCTGGGTATGTGCTGTAGCCAGCAGGACGAGCAGATACCTCCCGGTAGGCCGTCTGGGCAGGGCATTTGGCGGGGGTGCGCGAGCGGATCGGGCGGACGGGATATTAAAGTACGGCGCAGAATCGAGACAATACACACACAGACCCTAACGGGCGGGTCGGGTCAGGCGGCGGGCCCTAACGGGCGGGCGGGTCAGGCAGCGGGCGGGTTTCTAGTTGGTGGGCCAGCAATCGGCGGGTCGGGCGGACGGGCCATTGAAAAATGCCACAAATTCGAGGTGACACGCGCTCGCCCTAACGGGCGGGTCGGATCAGGCGGGTGGACCCTGACTGGCGGGCGGCGGGGAGGACTGGGACGGGCGGGCGGGACGTGGAGTTGTGACGCAGCTCTCGAGGTAGCACGCGCTCGCCCTAGCGGTCCAGTCCGTTCGGGCGAGCGCCGGGTCGAGCGGGCGGGACATTAAATTGTGACGCAGCCCTCGAGGTAGCACGCGCTTGCCGTAGCGAACAAGTCGGGTCGGTCGAACGCCAGGTCGCGCGGGGGCGACATTGAAGTGTGACGCAGCTCTTGAGGTAGCACGCGCTTGCCATAACGGACCGGTCGGGTCGGGCGGGAGGGACATTAAAGTGTGACGCAGCTCTCGAAGTAGCCCGCGCTTGCCCTAATTAACGGATTGGTCGGGCCGGGTCGGGCGGGCGAGCCATTAGAGTATGACGGACCCGTCGGGTCGGGGGAACGTTGGGTCGGGCGGGCGAGCCATTAATGTATGACGCACGCAGTTGTCGAGATGGCCCGCGGCTGCCATTAACGGACCGGTCGGGTCGGGCGCACGGACTGTGATTGGCGGGCAGGCGGAGGGTCGGGCGGGTGGGACGTTAAATAATGACGTAGATTCGAGGTACGCGTTGTAGACCGTTTGAGGAAGAGGAGGAGGAGGAGGACGAGGAGGAGGAGGAAGAGGAGGAGGAGGAGGAGAAGGAGGGGAAGGAGACACAGCAAAGACTGAGGAGGGGGAGGAGGAGGAGGAGGAGGAGGAGGAGATGAAGCAGGGGGAGTAGGAGGAGGAGGAGGTGGAGGAGGGAGAGGAGGAGGAGCAGGAGCAGGAGGAGGAAGAGAAGGAGGAGGAGGAGGAGGAGGAGGAATAGGAGGAGGAGGAGGAGGAGGAGGAGGAGGAGGAGGGAGGAGGAGGAGGGAGGAGGAGGTGGAGGAGGAGGGGGAGAGGAAGAGGAGGAGGAGGAGGAAGAGGAGGACGGGAGGAGGAGGAGGAGAGGAGGAGGAGGAGGAGGAGGAGGTCGAGGACGAAACCCGGGCCCGCCCTTTCGACCGGCCTCGGGGTGCGACAGGGAGAAATTAGCATAAGGAACAGGAATGGAGCAGGAAGGAGGAGGAAGAGGAGGAGGAGGAGGAAGAGGAGGAGGAGGAGGAGGAGGAAGAGGAGGAGGAGGGGGAGGAGGAGGAGGAGGAGGGGAGGAGGAGGAGGAGTAGGAGGAGGAGGAGGAGGAGGAGGAGCAGGAGGTGGAGGAGGGGGAGGAGAGGGGAGGGGGAGGAGGAGGAGGGGAGGAGGAGGAGGAGGAGGAGGAGGAGGAGGAGGAGGAGAACCAGTGTAAATCATACCAGGGGACAAAAGTCATCAACGATGTTGAAATAAACCCTCCCTCCAAGCTCCCTCCTCATAACCTCAGGAAGGCATTAAGAACCCCCCCCCCCTTTTCCGGTGGATTATAACGCCCCCGCACCCTGGAGCGTTATGGCCGCACCGGAAGACCTGGCTGAGGGGACTCGGGGCCTAGCTAAGGCCTGCCAAGCGTTTCCTTGGCTTCTGTAAGCTTTTCCCTAGTGTCTGTTAGATTGTCCTTAGTTTGTGTTAGCTGTTCCTTCAGATCCTTGACATTCGTCACGACACCCTCTCTTGGCGTTAGTGGGGCGGCCGCCGATGGTGGATTTTGTTTTCTGTGTGCGGCGGGTGCTAAGTGTATCGTTCGGCTAAAACTGCCCGCCTGGAATATTGAGAAAACCGGGTGCTGAGAATAACCCAGGGGGGTTTCTTAATGCCTTCCTGAGGTTAGGCTTCCACAGGGATTCATTTTCACTGAGGGAACTGCCTCGTTGGAGAACAACCGTTTGAAGACCCTGAAGCAAGCCAGAACATTATTACCGGGACCCCAACGCCACATATCAACCTGATTGTCGCGTCTTGACGATCCTGAATCGTACCAGAACGCCATTACTGGGATTCCAACACTGCGAATCAGCGTAACTGTTGCACCCTCCTGATCCATAATCCTTCCGAAACGCAATTTCTTGTACGCTGATCATGGGACTCCGTGAAACCTGTTACAACTTTAAAAAGGGAGCGTGCGCGGCGGTAAGGAGAGAGCCACATTTTGAAAACCACCCGCCGTCAATATGTGAAAATCTCGCAACCAAACAACAAATGTGCGCGGCGCTAATGCAAGAGAGCCACATTTTGAAAACCACACGCCCTCCATCTGTGAAAATGTTGCCAACGTTTAATCTTCAGGGTCATAAGTGGAGCGGCAGTCTCAGGCGAAACCCCCGGCCCGCCTTTTCGACCGGCCTCGGGGTGCGACAGGGAGAAATTATGCATAAGGATCAGGAATGAAGGAGGAGGAAGAGGAGGAGGAAGAGGAGGAGGAAGAGGAGGACGGTGAGGAGGAGGAGGAGGAGGAGGAGGAGAAGTAGTAGGAGGAGGAGGAGGAGGAGGAGGAGCTGGATGATGATGAGGAGGAGGAGGCGGGGAATTGGAAGACGGGCCTGCCACAAAGCAGTCACCCGAGGCATTCTGTGACTGTTTTGGGCGGACCTGGATTTTTGCGCAAATAGGCAGCAGCAGCAGGAGAACGAGGAGGAGGAGGAAGAGGAGGGCAAGGATGAGGAGGAACAGCAGCAGCAGCAGCAGCAGCAGCAGACTACCGGAGTCGAGCTCGGCCAGGGGACGGCGGAGGAGAAGGGGGGAGGATGAGGCTCATACTTCACCGTCTGGCTGGCGCATACACTTTGCCCTTTCGGGCCCTTTTCGGCGCATACTTCACCGCCTGGCTGGCGCATACTCTTAGCCCTTGCGCCTTCCTATATTCCGCTGCACCAGCCAGGCGTGCGTTGTTTGTCTCAGGTCCAAGTCGGCCTCTTCATTTGTTCCTAGCCACAAGGCGCAACGATTATCTGATCTTTGTCCGCGCAACGTCAAAACGATGAGGCACATGAGCGAGGTGCCATGAGTGGGATTTGAGGAGGCTCCCGCTCGAGACGCTGTTGCGGTCTGCCTGGGAGCGAGGGTCCCTCCCTGAGGAAAACCGGTCAATTTCGACAGGGACACGGCCGCCGTCGAGACATCCTCACATTCTGCTGTTGGACGTTGCACCTGCTGGAGGCATCCTCGCAAGATGCCCCGAAATGACATTTTCACCAGGCCGAGCGAAAGTTCAATATTGGACCTCCCAACCACAGAATTGAAATCGCAGCCCAATGTGGCAGTTTTGGTCCAACATGGAAGTTCTGGGCCCCACGATTGGACCAAAACCTCAATATTGAACCTCGCCCTATGGTCAATCTGGAGTTTGACAACTCCACTTTTGGTTTTTTGCAATCTGGAGTTTGGGAGGACAATTTGTTGACTGTGTGGATTGCCCTTTTTCAATTCCAGGGTCGGCACCTCAATATTGGGGTTTGGGTGACAGCTGTGGTATATATATATATATATATATATATATATATATATACATGTATATATATATATATATAGATCGATTCCTCTGCTTATATTTGGGGGTGGGAAAATCCCCGCCCCCAAAACAAACAACTAGACTCCCAGGATCGGGGGTTTCCGGGCCCCCCGGACATCCTGACCAAGGTCCTCCGGCTCGTCCTGGACCTCCTGGGGCGCTTAGCCGGGTCCTGCCAGCAGGCCCCAAGCGAGCAGAGCGGTGATCAGAGAGGCCGAAGAAAGGCCCAAGACAAGAGCGCTCCATGAAGGACCCAGATGGCCTCCAGAGGCCCCCAAGACGGCCCAGGAGGCCCTCAACAGGACTCCCAAAACGCAAGCCTCGCTTCATTCCCCAATGGAAACGTATAATTATATTCAGCGCATTCGTTGTTCGGCTCTGAGCAGCGTCCAAAGCAGCCAACAAGGCCTCCAGTATCCCCCCAAGACGGTCCAAGATAGCATCTAGACGGCCTGGATGGCCCCAAGACTGCCCAAGGAAACCCCAACCGAGCCAAAAAGAGGCCCAACAGGCCCCCACAAGGCCCCCAAGCGATCAGAGTGCGGTGGTCAGAGAGGCCGAGGAGAGACCCAAGACAGCACAAGAGCGCTCCAAGAAGGACCCAGATGGCCTCCAGAGGCCCCCAAGGCGGCCCAGGAGGCCCTCAACAGGGCTCCCAGAACGCAGACATCGCTTCATTCCCTTAGGGAAACGTCGTTTTCAGCATATTCCCTGTTCGGGTCTTAGCAGCGCCCAAAACAGCCAAGAAGGCCTCCGGTATCGCCCCATGACGGCCCAAAAGACACTCAAGAGAGCCTCTAGACGGCCTGGATTGCCCCAAGAGTGCCCAAGGAAGCGTAAAGAGACCCAACAGGCCCTCACAAGGCCCCGAAGCGAGCAGAGCAGTGATCAGAGAGGCCGAAGAAAGACCCAAGACAGCACAAGAGCGCTCCAAGAAGGACCCAGATGACCTTCAAGGACCCCGAAGACGGCCCAGGAGGCCTTTAACAGGACTCCCAAAACGCAAGCCTCGCTTCATTCCCCAATGGAAACGTATAATTATGTTCAGCACATTCGTTGTTCGGGTCTTAGCAGCGTCCAAAGCAGCCAACAAGGCCTCCAGTATCGCCCCAAGACGGTCCAAGCGACCCCCAAGAGAGCCTCTAGATGGCCTGGACGGCCCCAAGATTGCCCAAGGAAACCCCAAATGAGCCAAAAAGAGGCCAAAAACAGGCCTTCACAAGGCCCGCACGAGAAGCCCAAGAAGGCCACGGGAGGCCCCCCAAAAGGCCATGGGAGGCCAACGGGAGGGCCTACGTAGCCCCCGTAAGGTCCCTAGAGGGCCCAAGCTCCCCAACACGGCCCACTATGGCCCCAAGACGGCTCGAGACGGCCCCACGCCGGCCCACCAGAGCTTCAACAAGGCCCACACGGCGTGTTCCACCAAACTGACCCGAATCCCGAGCTCGCAACCACATCCCAGAAATCTGTTGCGAACCCAGGATTGGGTGCATTCCCTGAGAATTATTTGCGTTCGCGTGCCCCGCTGCAACCCGCTGCAACATTCTTCGCCGTCCCCCGACGGTGCCCCCCTCCTCTTTCTGCCGCTCCACCACTCGTCCTCCCCCACATCTGCTCCCTTTCCTCGCTCCCCGAGATTCCCTCCCTCCCTCCCTCCTATCCTTCGCCCTCCACCCAGCGCCTTTCGGGAGCCCCCAGAGGCCTGGGAAGGGCCAGGGACCGCCCGAGTTTTCGAAGACTTTTGAAAACAACCGCAGCGAAGGGGCCACATTTTCAGGGCCGCTAGGGATGCCGCGAGCGACCAACATATACAAAGCCTCAATGACCAAGGTTCATGCGCGAAGCGCCAATGCACTCTTGCATGTGTATATATATATACATATATATAGGTCAGCGTGAGGGGGCTGAACCGAACGGTCATTCACTGTTCCTGGGTGCGTGGCTGAAGTGGAATTCCGCGATGCGGATTATTATTGTTGTTGTTGTTGTTGGTGTTGTTGTTGTTGGTGTTGGTGTTGTTGTTGTTGTTGTTATTGTTGTTGTTGCTGTTGCTGCTGATGTTGTTGTTATTGTTGTTGTTGTTGTGGTGGTGGTTGTTGTTACTGGTTGATGTTGGTTGTTGTTGTTGGTGTTGTTGGTTGTTGTTGATGTTGTTGCTGCTGTTGCTGTTGTTGTTGTTGTTGTTGTTGTTGTTGTTGTTGTTGGTTGTTGTTGTGGTTGTTGTTGTGGTTGTTGTTGTTGTTGTTGTTGTTGTTGTTGCTGTTGTTGTTGTTTGTTGCTTGTTGCTTGTTGCTTGTTGCTTGTTGTTTGTTGTTTGTTGCTTGTTGTTTGTTGCTTGTTGTTTGTTGTGTGTTGTTTGTTGTTTGTTTGTTGTTGTCGTCGTCGTCCCACCCGCGACCCACCCCGCGACCCCCCCGCGACCCACCCCGCGACCCACCCCGCGACCCACCCGCGACCCACCCCGCGACCCACCCGCGACCCACCCGCGACCCACCCCGCGACCCGCCCGCGACCCACCCCGAGACCCCCCCGGTGACCTACCCGCGATCCACCGTCGACCTACCCGCGACCCACCCGCGACCCGCCCCGCGACCCACCCGCGACCCACCCACGACCCACCCGCGACCCACCGCGACCCACCCGCGACCCACCCGCGACCCACCCCGCGACCCACCAAAAATTTTCGGCGCCTGCGGCGGGTTTCTTTAGCATCCGTTCCAGGTGGAGAACCTGCGACCCACCCGCAACCCAAACTGCGTTCAGTGTGCAAATCAAAATTGTCGGCGCCTGCGGCGGGCGGGCTGTTCTTGAATTCCTTCCAGGTTGAGGTGGAGAGCCCGCGACACACCCGCGACCCAAACTACGTTCACTGAACAAGCCGGAATTTCGGCGCCTGCGGCGGGTTTCTTTTGCATTCGTTCCAGGTGGAGAACCTGCGATCCAAACCGCGTTCAGTGTACAAATCAAAATTTTCGGCGCCTGCGGCGGGCTGTTTTTGAATCCCTTCCAGGTGGAGGTGGAGAGCTCGCGACCCACCCGCGACCCAAGCTACGTTCACTGAACAAGCCAAACATTTGGCGCCTGCGGCGGGCTGTTTTTGCATTCGTCCTGGGTGGCCCACCAGTGATCCCCCCCGCGCTGAACTTGTCAGAGCACGCAAATCGGCGCCTGCGGCGGGCTTGCTCGCATTGGTTTGGGACAGCGCCCTCGTGCCAGTTCCCCGATCCGGCCCACGTGGACTCTACAACGGCACATCGGCGCCTGCGGCGGGGCTGTGTCTGAACACGTTCATTGACAATCCAGCTGCCTGCTGCAATTCGGCATCCGTGCCGAAAGCCTGGGTTCAGGGGGAGCTGCCTCAAGGCGCTCACAATCAAGGGGCCTCGGGGCGCTCCAGGGCCCTCCTGAGGGGGGCGTGACGCCCGCGTCGCCCGCGCCCGCCCCCTCACTCTTATCCGCAATTGCGGGGTGCTACGTAGTTCGAGAGTTCGAGGTGTCCGGATGATTTCGTCGGTTTTTGTCGGCCTTCCAGCCTCGGGGTGCTCCCCAGAAGCTGCGCCTCGCCGAAAGCCTTCTGGGGGTGCTCGGACCGCCCCGAACGGCCGCGGGAGAGCCGAGGGGTGCCCAGAAAACAGGTGGAGAGGTACCAATACCACTTCCTTTCTCTTGTTCCCGCCCTTTGGGGCCGAGGGGTGCCCAGGAAACAGGTGGCGAGGTACCAATACCACTTCCTGTCTCTTGTTCCCGCCCTCTTTGGGGCCTCCTTGGAGGCCCTCGTCTCCACGGCTGCCCTCGCTTCGGAATCCTGCCGCAGCGCATCCCAGGAGAGGTCCTGGGCGTGGGCGCGGGTCTCTAGATCTCTCCCTTCGCCCCATCAGAGACGGCGTGAGCCATGTGGGAGCACCGGTGCTCAGCGCCCCGTGCGATGTCTCGGACCAGCGCTGGGCCCCTCCGCCCCGGCGCGCGGAGCTCGGAGGCGCCCCGGGGGGGGGGAGAGCCAGGGGAGGGGGGGCGGGGAGGCCGGGGCCGGGGCGGGGGAGAGGCAGAGGGCGGGGGGGGGCCGGGGGGGCTGGGGCGGGGGAGAGGGAGAGGGCGGGGGGGGAAGGAGGAGGAGGCGGAGGAGGAGGAGGAGGAGGAGGAGGAGGAGGAGGAGGAGGAGCGCGGAGCTTTTGTGCCGCTTTTGCGCCCCCGTCGTCGCCAAGCTGGGGAGCACGGCCATCTCCGCCAGTGCCGCCACCTCCGCGGCCACCATGGCCCTGACGGGCGGGCTGTCGCCGACGCTGTCGATGGTGAGCGGCATACGCGTCGGTTTCTACCTGGGGAGAGGGCAGCCTCTGCGTGCGCGCGCCGTCTCCCGCCTGGCCATGTGCATCGCAGTGCTCGTCACCGGGGGGCTGGCACTGCTGGTCCTTCCCGTCGCACGACCGGTCATCTCGGTTGTCACCAGCGATCCGGCGGTGCAGTCCCCGGCGATCGCCATTCTGCCCGCGGTGATGCTGAATTTGGTCGCTTCCGTCATTGTCTCCATCGGCACGCAGGGCATTCTCACAAGCCAGGGGCGCACCAAGGTAGTCACGCTCCTGTCCATGGGGTTCGAGCTGCCTTTGTCTGTGGGCTCGATCGCGCTCTTCGTCTTCGTCTTCGGGCTCGGCCTCGTGCCCGTCTTCTGGGTCCAGGCGGCCGTCTCGGCCCTCGAGGCCCTGGTGGTCTGGGCCATCGTGCAGCGCAGCGACTGGGACGCTCTCGCGCGTGAGGCTCAGGATCGGCGGCAAGCCCAGGGGGAAGTGAGGAGGTCCTCCAGCGGCAGAGGCGGCTTCTCAGAGACTTCTCTGGCCTCCTGAGAGGCCGCACCTGCCTTCGGAGAAGGCTCAGAGAACTCGGAGGAGGCCCGCACTTCTCTGCGTTTCCCCTCTGGTGCGGGGAAGGTGTGTGTCCACATTCGCTGCTTCTTGGAGTTTTGCGGGCCCCCCACCCCAGACGTCCGAGGCTGGATAAAGAGTTGGCCCCCTGAAGCTCGAGCTTCCACTGCGCATCGGTCTCTTGGCACTCCTTCCCAGAAAGTCCAAGAGACGCAACGGATATGGATACAGTCGGGCCGCTGAAGAAGGAACCCTTCTCGTTGGGGAGGGGCCCAGTGTTCCTCGATTGGTTTTATAACTTGTCTCAGGTTGTCCCTGGTTTTCTGTAGGAAGTCGAAGCTTGACTTCCGGACAGAAGGACCTTGTTCCGTAGGGTTCTTTTAGGACAGCGGTTCGACTGCAACTCTCGCCCCCACCCTGGGCTTGAGTCGGGCCTGTCCCTCTACAGGAGGAGTATGCAAACATAGGCCACACATGGTGTTGGGACGACGTTTTTTTTTGGGAGTTCTGGGCATCAGAAACATGTTCCGACGATACTCTGATTTTTTCCTTCCAGATCCGCCTGCAGGGATCGGGCCGGACGAAAGGGGGGGATTGGGAAAGGGGGGGTTACGAAATCTGCTGCATGCAGCTGGTTTCGGCCTCAGCGAGGGGCCCATTCCTCGATACATGGGCGCCTCCCGGCGCCGGGAGGCGCCGGGAAAATCAGCTACGCGAGCTGATTCTCAAACCCCCCCTTTGCTATCCCCCCCTTTCGCCCGACCCGAAGGGAGGACACGCCCGACCGGACCCCGGGCCCGCCGCCGACAGGAGCGCCAGGGACAGCCGGCCCGCGCGGAGGACGAGGCCGCGGAGGAGCGGCGCCCGCCGGGCGCCTGCAGCGAGATCTCCCTGCAGGAGGCGCCCGCCGCGGGCGCGGGCGCGGGCCCCGCGGCCGCCGGCAGCGCCAAGGCAGGGCTCGTTTCGAGTCCCCCGATTCGATTCGACTCGACTGCGATGGATGCCGACTCCGACTGGATTCGAGTCCGGATTCTCCGATGTGGGCTCCGAGCTCTTGCTGGGCGCACATTAGCCTGCCGCGTTCCGCAGATTTTTCGACTTTTCCCGATTCGGCTGCCGATCTTCGCCGATCCGATTCATTTCGATCGCCGCTTCGACTTCTCGATTCGATTCTGGGCTCTTCTGCCAAGGGCTCCGACAGCACCTGCGACCCGGAGCCCTTTAGCAGCCCCTGGCCAAGCACGGCGGAGGCCGCGTGAGCCTGCTGCGGCCCCTTCCAGTGGGGGGCAGGCAAGATCTAGGCCTCGCAGATGGCGTCCGAGCAGATGGGGTGGGAGGATCGCGCAGCTCGATGTTGAGTCCGACTTTCTCCGCGCCGACGTCGGCGCGGTCCTCCGACCCCATCCACTCCGACCTCATCCAGAAGTCCCTCCACAGGAGGAACAGCGCGGCCTGTGGACGTTTCGAAGAGGGGGGGGTCGAACCGGGGGGGAGGTGCCCCTTGACTTGAAAAGGGGGGCGGGGGCGTACAGGGGGGCCCTCCCTCCTCAAGGGGGGGTGATGGTGGTTCGAACCGGGGGGGGGCCTGAGTTGCAGGGGGGGGTGTTCGTCGAAATGGAGAGGCTGGGGGGGGCCCTCTCTCAAGGGGGGAGGTCGAAGCGACCCCCCCCCCCTCCCCCACCCTCTCTCCTTGAGAATTGCAAGGGGATGAGTCGAACCGGCCCCCCCTCCCATCGCCAATGGCAAACGACGACGACTCAGACGGTGACGGCGCGGTGACGACGACGACGACGACGACGACGACGGCGGCGACGACGGCGGCGGCGACGACGACAGCGACGAAAACGACGACGACGACGACGCCGACTAAGAAGACGACGACGCCGACGATGACGACTACGACGACGAGGAAGACGACTAAGGCGACGACGCCGCCGACGACGACGAGGAAGACGACGACGCCGCCGCCGACGACGACGACGGTGTCGGTGATGCCGTCGCCGACGACGACGCCGACGACGATGACGACGACGAAGAGGACGACGACGACGACGACGACGACGACGAAGACGACGACGACGGCACCGCCGCCGCCACCAACAACGCCGAAGACGAGGACGACGCCGACGACGACGACGGCGACGGAGTACGAGCCGATAGTCTCCAGCTGCTACGGCCGCCTCGGAAAACAAATTAAGGTAGGGTAGAGTAGAGTATGGAGTAGGTTGGGGCATGGTACGTATCTCAGAGTAGAGTAGAGTAGGATAGATGGTCGGGTAGAGTCGGGTATAGTAAAGCAAAGTAGAGCAGCGTAGGGTAGAACAAAACAAATGATATTAAAGTAAAGTAGAGCAGAGTGGGCGTAGAGTACAGCAGGAGGCAGGAGTAGAGTAAAGAGTAGGAGTAGGAGTAGAGTAGAGTAGAGTAGAGTAGTGCAGTGTAGAGTAGGTAAGAGCAGCATAGGGGTAGGTTAGAGTAGGGCGGTATCGAGTAGAACAGAGTATAGCAGAGTAGGGTGGATTGTAGTGTAGCGTCGAGCAGTTTAGAGTAGATTAGAGTAGGAAAGAGCAGAGTGCCCATGCGACCACCCTTCGGGTGATAAGGACTTTTGGGGGGGACGGCGGAGGAGCCAACGTCTCACACAACCGATATCACTATCGATTTTAGTATCGATCTCACTATCGACCTGACTATCGGTCTCGCTGTCGATCTCACTATCGATCTCACCATCGATATCACTTTAAATTTCACTATCGATCTCATTATCGATCTCACGGGACACCACAGGACTCCATGGGACACCATCGGAACACCACAGCGGGACACCACGAACCACCACGGGACACCACGGCGAGACACCGCGGGACACCATCGACACACAACCAGGACACTATCGGCACACCAGTCGAGACACTGCGGGACACCATGTGACACCATCGAAATACCTCGGCTGGACACCCCCGCCACCCGCCCGCCACGCGGCCAGGGGCGGCGGCGTTCCGTCCTCGGCGCGCCTTTGCCAGAGGAGGGCTCAGTCCTTTCGCCCGCACACGCAGCTTCGCCTCGCACGCACGACACGAGCCCGAAACCGGTGTCCGGTGGGGGCTTTCCCTTCCATGGCGATATCACCTTCGATATTGGAGAAGAGGAGAGTAGAGTTGACCAGACTAGAGGTGGAGTAGAAGTAGAGGTAGAGGTAGAGGTAGAGGCAGCTTAGAGTAGAGTAGAGTAGAAGAGTAGAGTAGAGCATAGTGAGAGTAGTCTAGAGCATACTTGGAGTTGAAGTAGAGCAGAGTAGGGGTAGAAGTAGAGCAGAGTAAAAGTAGGAGTATAATAGAGCAGGAAAAGAGTAGGGTACGTGGTAGAGCAGGGTCTGGCATGATAGAGTAACGTAGAGTATAATGGAGTTGAGTTCACCCCAGTCCAGTCTAGTCTACCCCTGTCCAGTCTACTTGAGTCCACTCTGGTCAAATTCATGCCAGCCTTCTGATCTATTCAGATTTTTCGCTGGCTGACATTATGAGAGTTCTGTGTTGCTTATGTGTCATGTTTAGCCGTCGGTTGTCCGTCGCCGTCGTGCCCTTGCAATTCGGAGCCCCCCCTACATCGAACACCCCCATGCGGCCAAACGTTGGGCCGAAACCTGGCCAAGCTGTTGGATTATGCATGTGTTCTCCCAGTCGTTGTGGAAACCTTTTGGGGGAACCCTGGGGAGAGGATGAGAAAATACGAGGAGAACGAGGAGGACAAGGAGGAGGAAGAGGAGGAGCCTCTTTGAGACCCTCCTGAGGCCTCATGAGGACTTACTTGGAGCTCTTGGTCCGTCTGGGGTCCGCTAGACTCCACTGACAGAGGACTTGCAGCGTTTTGGCCTCAAAAATACTCCCCAAACAGTTTTTCCCGCTCCAGCAAGGCAGGTATTGGTTGTCGGGGGGACTCGCCGGGATTAGTCGTGCGGGAGGGGTCGCCGCTGTAAACCTGTCGATGGCATGGGCGTCCTTCTGCGCCCAAGCGTCATCGTCAGGTTCGTCACATCGTCGCTGAGGTCTCCGTCGCGGCGCGGAGCGATGACGCGGCGCAGGCAACAGCGCCCGCCACGTTCCGACGAGCCGCTGGAGCGACCGCGTCCCGCCGGCGAGGTGCGCGACGAAACCCAGGGAAAAGCGTTGGCTCTGCGCGCGCTTTTCCACCGGCCCGTCCAGGAACGATCCCCGCGCGAGCTGCCCGGGCCAGGGAGACGCAGCGGCATGTGTGCCAGCAGCAGGCCACATGGGAGGCGGAGGCGGAGGAGGAGGGCGAGCGGGAACAGAAAAAGAGGAAGCAGCGAGGGACACAGCCCATCCAGGAACGATGCCCAGGGGAGTCGTCTGGAGGAGGGGCGTCGGTGAGAACAGAGTCAAACGAGTAGGCGAAGTGCGGTGAAGTTTCGCACCAGGGAGCAGTTTAGAGCCATCCTGGGATAATGTTGGAAGCCTTTGGGCTCTCTTGGGACCCTCTTGGGGCTCTCTCAGGGCATTCATCGGGGCCTTGGAAACCTTCTTGGGGCCACTTTGGAGGCCATCAATCAAACAAAGGTGGGGTTCTTAACGTCAGCCCCCCGTTCAGAGCTGAAAAATAACCTCCTGGGGCCCTCTTGGGGCACTCTTGAGGCGCTCTCGGGTGCTCCTGGGGCTGTCTTCGAGCCCACTGAGCCTCCTCCTGAAGCTCTCTTGTGCGAACTTGGCGCCATCTTACGCTCCGGAGCCGATCGGAAGCGACAAGTCGCGAAAACAGAAACCATCAAATCCTTTCAGTTCTAGAAGGATGGTTTACCTCTCGGCAGCAACTTTGGGAGGCTTCATGGAAATCTGGAGCCGTCTTGAGGCGGTATTGAGGCCTCTTCCAGGCACGTGGGAGGCTATCCTAAAACACATCATGAGGGTATGTTGCGCCATCTCGAAAGCCATCCTGGGTTTTCTGAAGCCTTTTTGTACGCCCTCCATCGTTGACCCCCTGGCAAAGTGCCGCGGGGGACATCAAACCAATTCATCAAACTCGCATGTATTGGGCGGCGCCTCCGGTGCACACTGCTGCTGGTGCATCACTCTAAAGTGAGCTGGGACAAGGGCGAGAGATAGCGAGCGTTTGACCGCGGCCGTTTGTGCTCAAGCGGCTGGCCGCCTACATTTGACTGCGCCTCATTGCGAGGCATACGATTCGTCATCGAGACCGAAAACATCCTTCGCTTGAGAAGGCCCGTCGCTCCCGCTACGACCTCCTACTGCTGGGACTATCTTTACTACGGTACAGCAGAGCTGGAGCTGTGCTTCGCCTAAGGCGAAGCTTCTGGTCGGGCCTACCGGCCCCCTTCAAACTTGGTCGCGGAGCTGGCCTGTGGTGGTCAGCTCTTGCTCTACTCCTCACCATCCACGGCACTATCTGGTGGACTACTGGCATGGTGGAACATCGGGGTGCAGTGGGTCTGCGCGGAGGAATGTAAATAATTACGCACAACCGCAAGGACACTTGCAGTGTTACTTCTGCTCTCGCAGAGGCATCTCACTCGAGTCCCACATCCCTGCGCTACTACATTCCTGAAGTCCGTCCACCTACTCCACTTGGGATTTTTTGAAGATACCATGCATGGCAACATGCGATACGATATTGTGCCGCCTCCACCCCCACGCAGGCTTACAACAAAACACCACAAACTTCAGCCAACCACATCCGACCACGACCTACGGGGCCATTGGATTGGTGTTGCTATCTTTATGGGTTGCTATCGGGTGCGCTGTGGGACACACGCGTGGCGGAGACGACACAAGGACAACCGGCCCCCGCTGGGACCCGGCCGGTCAAGTACCTTTTTCCGCGAATTCGTTCGAGAGGTACGTGCCTGGATCAACGCTACCACAGGCAATGTGACGCCCTCCCAACAAGCTGCAGCACTGCAACGTGGCATGGGAGGCCTCGCGCGGACCATAGCCATGAGAGTTCCCCAAGCAGTCATTAATTTTGGCGTCAACATGGATGGCCACCATACTGATGGTGTCACCTACATTATGTTCCTTCTGAGCACGAAGTTTGAGAACTTATAAGAGGAACGCCAACTCCACAAGGGCACTGCTGTCATCGACTTTCGAGTCCATGCGGGAGAACGGATCGACCAGACATTGGCGCGCTTCGAGATAGCCCGCTATGAGGCTGAAGCGGCAGGCTTTAACATCCCCGTCTTCCACATTCGAACGGTTATTATGTTCAGAGCCTTAGGTGCGGGGACGTCGCGTGCGCAACAATTGCTACAGCCACTGAACCACCAAATGCCGAGGAATCAGCAGCAATGGGTCTCTGCTTGAACGCAGGAGGTCATATGTTAACATCGCTGAGCGAACCCCGGGCAATGTTGGTGGCATCTTCAGCCACGGTCACCGTGCCGAAACCTTGAATGTTGAACCCAATGCAGGGCAACCTGCTACGAACGTCTGGATTGACGATCCACAACCAACGGCAACCACCACGCTATGAGCCCAAAGTGGTGGTTCGGCCGCGGGGTCGCAAGACTCGTGGGCCAGGTATCAGGGACCGCTGGTAACGGCCGCTCTTACACAAACCACTACCCTTGTAGCTTCAACGGGGCAACCCGCTGAGTCCGACTTCGACTCTGGCACCGACGCCGACACGTCATCAGACGACGAAGCGAACGCCCTAGACTACCCCGACATGCCTACGTATATTGCGGAAGACAGGTTCAATGGCTGTTTCTAGGATACCAGAAGCATAAACGTAGCTGGAGACGGTTTATGAAGAAGCCCGTTAGCAAGGCACGACGCACTATCCGACGGGCACTTAGGGGAAAGGGTAAGGGTCGAGGCAAGGGTAAGGGCAAACGGCGTCGATTGCATGGCAGAGGTCTGTCAGCTTTCCTGGCATCCTGTACTGGGCCGCAATATGAAGAACGATTCCTGGGCGCTGGCAGGAATCGCAGGCACACTTCAGGAAAGGGCAGGGGGCGTCGGGGCAACCCGAAGACGCTAACGGCAAACCACTGGAATGTGACATCTGCCATCGCACGCACACGACGTTTTCGCCGTGAGTGCTCTCAGGGCGACGGGAGAGGCAGAGGCCCGTCGATAGATTTGGCTCAAGACGACTCGGACATTTAGTATGTCGATTTGGAAACGCTACTGGCCGACCCTGTCGATGGTTCAATTACAGCTGTTACCTTCATGGCTGCCAGACATTTAAGTGCCAGTATGTTCCTCGAGAATTGCGCCGGCGAGTTCTTCCAGGAAATATTCACTGGCCACAATCGGATCAACCTGGCAGACGGGTTTGGTATACCCATCGCGGGGCAACCGGCACATATCCAATTTGCCGTCGATTTCCACATGCCCGCCGAAATAGATCAAGACATGGCGGGGGCGCCTGCGGATTCAGGAGCCGCAATTCCTGCGACAGGCGAGGGAGTGCAAATCATGCTTTATCTTCAGGTAAGTGGCGATCCGACAAACATGGAGTTCTATGATGATGACCCTTGGCGGGGATACCCGCGAGACGCTGGCGACCTGTCAGAACGCACTCAGCGCGAAATTGGCCTCAGCGAAGAACGCCAGTTTAAATTCGTGGCCATGAGGCTGTCCCCGAGCCGCCAGGAACGATCAACTAGCCGTCGAATGATGATGATGACGACGAGTGGGAAGCTGAAGACCAACGTCTGCGACGCCGTGGTCGTGTCCCAGCGGTGCTCGCTCCAGCGGCAATCGGCGCCCTCGCCCTCCTGAGACGAGGGCCCCAAGGGCCCCGCCAAGGAGGGATGCCAGACCTGACGCTCCACCATGGAGGGATTGCTGTCGGGGGAACCCGCCGCATAGGGAGGGTCATCCAGAAGCGTATCCAGCAGACGAGGTACAGCGCCTTGTCAGCCAGGATGCGCGTGGATTAGTTCGTCATCACATACCTCCCGATACTATGCACTACTGGCTGGGGCAAGGTTGGCCCGAGCACACAATTCGCCATTGGCATTCTCTCCGCAATTTTGAGCGAGACGAGAAAGGCAAGATCGTTCTCTCCAATAGGGGGGCGGGCACCAAATCACAGGAGCCCCTTCAAAGGCGGGACCTCAAGAGGGCCATCATCGAAGAACGGAAGACTTACCGACGATTTGTATGCATGTTTTTCGATCGCGCCGACCGCGGACTCAGCTGCCCCGCGAGGCGCCCATCAAGGGGCCCTAACTTCGGAACCCCATGGGTCTGGTCTCACGGTGATGGTCGGGGCCGCGTCGCAGATGCGCCCAAAATGCCCGCGCGCAGAGCAGTTGAGGAGATTGGATTATCAGCCAGTTGATGATCGGGAAAGAGTTCGCACCGAAGAGATACGGGAGAATCCCGCTCCTAATCGCTACCTGAAGATATGCAATCGCGACTGGCACGCGGGGGGGCCCGCCTCGTCCAAACAAGAAGATGCTGACCAGCCAGAAGGTGATGAAGCTGCAGGCAACCAGGTCCTTGCCGAGGCAGTAGACCCCCGCGGCAGAGGCGCCTCCAGGGTCCGACTCGGACTACTCCGACACGGCCCTCTCCTCTGTCGCGGACTGCACTCACGTTGCGGACGCCATCATCGATCCTTGCGGCATGATCACGGAATATATGGATCTTTCCCCAGGCGGAAGAGTCGCCCACCACGCTAAGTCTGTAGGTTTGATAAATCCTTTATTGTAGACAGGATTAGCGCCGATGCGTATAATTTGAACTGCAGGAGTAAGGCCGAGATCAATTACGTGGCACTCAGAAAGCTTGGAGACTCGGAGGGCCTCAATCCTGGCAGAAGGCCCTCGCGTTTTCTGGCGGGGAAACCTGCTGGGGCAACGCCGAAGGTGCCTCCTCCCAAGTCGAAGACAGGTCAACCAATAGTTCTGTCTCCATCTTCGAATTCTTCAAGCCGGCCCAAGTCGCTCGGACCTGATCAACTTGCGCCACCGCCTAAACATAAGAAGAGACATAGCCCAGGGGATCACAGTCCCGGCAGCAGCCAGCATCAGCGATCTGCGGGGCAACCCGCTGAGAGACATCGATCCCGAGGACCAGCAGAGCCGCCGCAGCAGCTGCATTCCAGGGCGCCAGCACGCCCACTGCAAAGGGGCCCGTGGCCCGTCGTTGCTCTACACTTGGCCGAACGCACAGGACAGGCTGGACGCCACTTCTGGAGGGATCATCAATGGGCGCTTCTTCATCAAAGGACGGTGCCAAGCATAAGATCAGCAAGTGCGAATACTACGACGTTCGCGAAAAGGAACTCCAGGACTTCGACAATCGTACTTCTCAAATTCCTAAGGATCTGCAGGTGCCAATTCGTCAGCAGCACCTACAGCAGTCAAGCCAGCAAGAAGGCCTGGCGAGCCGGACGCAGCATCTGCGGGGCAGCCCGCTGTTGCTCTCGAAGTGCCCGAGGAGTGTAGGCAGTTCAGAAGAAGCTACGCACTGCACATCAAGATCAACCCAGCCTATAAGCCTTTTGTCGATGATGGGTCTGGTCGATATATCGTGGCGCAGTGCGACATCCAGAATGCTGCCGTACTTGGTGCAGATGCAGCTCACGCGCGCCAGGCTGCACGCAACGTCTCGCGGAAATAGCTTGCTCTCAGCTACGCCTCTGAGAAATATGCGAGGAAGATCTTGAAGGATTCGGAAGTTGTTGCAGCAACACTCCGAGGAACAGCGCCATTGTTCAGAGTGGCTCACCACAGCGACTCGTCACAAGCCGTTTCAGCACAACCATCTTTCTGATAGGTTCGCGTCAGTGGTATCTTCCTTCGGCGAGTACGACGGCCGGGTGGAGCTCTCGGACTTGCTCAGCAACTGGCCGCCCAAGGGCTACGAGCACCGGCACAGACGCCACCTGAAGACTGTCCAGCGGCGCCTCAGTAACCGCCATTGGGCATATCAGGCATTGGCAGTGATGGATTTGATTGGTATGATCGACAACACTTGTATGCAAAAGAACAGGCTCCAGGTGAAGATGTGCAAGTTCGCTAGCGAGCCTCATCCGACGTATTTGCTGCGTCCAAGCAATGGGCATAGCAGCCCTGACATAAAGTGCCTTGAGTCCTTATACAAAAGGGCAACTGTTTTGACATCACCAGGGCACCTTGCTACTTTTATTTCTTGTACCAAATGGGTTATACCCCGAGCATTCTTCATGTCGGGTTGTCATGCCGCACTGATGACACTGCCACTGAATGGAGCAGACAGTTTGTCCATGGATGCCCATCTTTTCCTGGAGACTAGTCAGGCCTGCGCGTCGATTCCGAAGTATTAATTATGGTACGTTCGAAAAAAAAAAAACTTCGCGACAGCACTGCAATTTGGCGCTCCGCAAATGATGGATTACGACGGCAGGTCGGGGAGGCAGAATCCCGCCGAGCCACGTCGTCCAGTTCATAGGCAGCCTGCCGAATACGACTCAGTGTGTATATGATCGAGTAGGCCAGGTGTGGATCAATCCCTTGTACATAAGGGGCAACGAGCAGAGAAATCTGCGTTCTGACAATTTCCTTCCAGACTCTGCATGTGCGATTCCATACGTTGCATCGTCGTTCAGGAATTGGTTTGTACTTCAGAAGCCCTACAACCTGAAGGGCCCCGAACCGACGCCCATGCAGGAGGTCGAGTTCACTGCGGCATTTTCGATGCAAGAGGGATACCAAGCGGGGGCACCTGCAGGGGGATCGGATGGATCATGGTTTCAGTCCCAGAGCGCGGACGTGTCTGGTATGACGTCCAGTGAGATTACGCCCAATGACGGGCTAGAGGCTAGATGCCAACGACCCGTAGCGTGCTCAGACGCAACAGTTGCCTGTACTTGCAGGGCGACCTGCTTCGTTCGCGCCCGTGAGCAGGGCTACGACTCCGTCTGGGGCTCCACAGAGTGCAGGGGGCACCAGAAGCCTGCAGGCGAGGCTCCAGAGCATTCGGATGGACCCACTGATCTACCAGGCCTTGCAGGCGACATCGCCGTTCGCATCGCCACGTCCACTTGTGGGGCAACCTGCTTTCTCTGACCACGAAGCTGCCCAGAAGACCGAACTCATGATAGGTCAGCAACAGTGGATGCACAGGCAGATGTGCGAGGCACTGCAGAGCATGCGCCAGGATGGCGTTGACCTCCCGAGCGCCAGCTGGACACCCCATGGGAGTATACTGAAGATCCAAATCCGTCGCCTGATAATTCCAATAGGTACGGGTCAGTTCCAGCGTTTTTCAGCAACCCGACATGCGATCCAACGTCTGCTGAGCGACCTACAGCACCACTGATGGCTGCACCAATGTTTCCTGACTGCCACGCTCAGGCGACGGGCAATCCACGTGTGGGATCGCAGCCGGGCAACCCGTATGTTCGGGCGACAGCCGACAACTTCTACCAGTCTCAGTGGACACGCGGCTCCAGATACGAGTCTGGGGTACTGGGCCAGATACCTCATTACGGTTATCTGCCCCCCCCCCCCCCCCCCAGGGATCCTGACGCGATGCAACGGGCCCCCGGCTTCGCGGCGCCATCGTCCGTGGGGGAGCTGCGCCCAGAGGTTCTGGCCATCCACGAGGCGCAGCAGGCCAAGCGCACCATGCAGTTGGCCCGCCAGCGTCGCAACCAGGAGCGGCAGGCACGCCGGCTGATGGGCCGTGCGGGGCATCCCGCTACTCTAATTTCTGCGGGGACACCTGCTTTCAACCTGGCATCGCTTGCAGCTATGCAGCCACCACCAGTACAACGGATCCAGTACGAGATTGGTGACCAGATCATCAGTGACGGTGACTTCAACAAGTGTGCCATATGCCTGGGCAACTTCGTCAATCACGACAAGGTCTGGAGGCTTCATTGTGGCCGCATATTTCATGCACAATGCTGGGATCGAGTGGCTCATGCGCATGTGGGTCGGCAGCTGGCAGGCACGTTAGAAGGTACTGCGAGTGAGGCTCCCTGCGCTATTTGCAGGGGTGTTGGTCCTATCACAGCTGAGTTTTACCATGCCCTAGCCAGAGATCAAGATGGAGCAACTCGTCGTGAAGAGGTACTCCGCGGGGCTAACGAGCTCAGAGACCTTCGCGAAGAGCTCAACCGCATCACGGCGATGGTGACCAACAACGCGGCAGCTGCCGCAACTACACCTGCGGGGCAACCTGCGTCATCTTCCAGCGCGGTGCAGGCGACAGCAGCCGCCGCGCCTGCCACAGATACGCCTATGCCTTTAGTAGCTGAACCAGCAAACAATGCAGGGACACCTGCTGCGACGGCACCGGCGGCGTTACCTGCCAATAGTATGTGGCTGAGGCGCATGGAGAGAGCCACTGAGAGAAGTGCACATTGGCTCCAAGCATCACATGCACACGTGCCCCACGAGCGTGACATCCGCCCACGCAGCCAGCGTAGGACGGAAAGCCTGGTGAGCGCACGCAGCGGCAACAGTGCCATCAACGTGCGACATGCTGCACATTGTGTTGATGGTGAACACAGACGGATAGGTGGCCACGCGCGCCGATGAGGACACGTTCATGAATATGCCGCTTGTATATGCACAACACCCCGACATGCATGACGAGCGCCCGTCGGCCTGGATCTTCGAGAAGAACCCCATCGAAGAGGAAGAGGCCCGCGGGTACATGGGCGTCTTCGCGCCCCTGACAAGGAATGATTGGGTGTCAGAGCAGAGGCGACGCAAGGGCCTGCATGGAACTACGCTGTCCGAAGTGCCAGGTCTATCCGGAGAACGCCATGAATTAGGCCCTGGCTGCGGCCAGCGGGGCCATTTTGGACGGAACGCTGACGATCCTTCTGGACATCGGCAGCAACATCAACATCATCGGTTTGAAAACGGCACACACATTCGAGCGTGTGTCCCGCTCCCGCGGGCACGACATCAAGAAGCTGAATGTGATGAAGAGGCTTTACGTGTCGGGCGTGGGATATGGTTCCGCTGTCTGCGATAAGTCTTTGCATTGCAGAATCGCATGCAAGGGGGAGATCCTGCGGGGGAGCACGTTATGTCAAGGCTGGACACATTCTTAGCTAACGTGGCTGAGGGCCCAGGTGAAAATATCCCAGCCACCCTGGGTCTGAGGAGCATGTCCAACATGAGGACCATCCTGATCCTGGAGCAGGGGCACGAGAAGATGGTCATTCCTGGCTCTGAGATGCACAAACTCCCCCTTGGGAAAGGCGTCAGGGTTCTTGATTTAATGAAAACGCCATTGGGGCACCTGGCGATCAAGGTCGACGAGTACGGGGCCGCAACGGAGGATACGGGCTCAATGTCATTTACTATCACGGCCAATCCGCACTGCGAAGATGCCCCGTTGCTTGTCGAGGAGGCAGCCGACACAGAGCCAACTGCAGGGCAACCTGCATCGAGCAGTGCGGGGACGCCCGCTACTGGCGATGCCCATGCATATATGATGTCTCAGGATACCAAGGGCATCTGCTTCTCCATTAACGAGGAGACGCTTGCTTTCGCGATCCATTCTATGGTGAACAACATCCTGAAGACCTGGCATCGCAGGGACACGTCCTTCGGGAATGTCCCCGCACCGGCCGATCAGGACTTCGCCATGCGCAACTTGCAGGCGAAGGTGTATCAGGCCATCCACGAGGAGGGCAGCAAGTGGACGCCGCCTGACGTGAATGCAGGGACACCTGCAGGGGGAGATGAATCCGCTGAGAAGTTTGATATCTCCACTTCGAACAGTGGCTCAGCAGCGCAGCTAGCAAGGGCATTTGGACGCTGCCGTCGCTTTAAAATGAGTGACGGGGGCAGGCGCGCGCCACGGCCACTCGCGCTTGCTCCGGCAGGCCGAGCGCTGAGCTTCTGTCGTCTGGCGCGGGGAAACCTGCATACTTTTCCCAGGCGCCGGCTGTGCGCGCCAGGAACATTTGCAGACCCGGCTGTGCGGCTGCCAAAGACAGCAGTGGACCCGGCTGCGTGGCCGCTGCAGCAAATAAACGCTCATCACACCATTATCATCCTCGTGCACTTGTCATTGAGGACATACGGACAGCTTGCGCTGAACTCCGAGCTCGCGCTACATGTGCGACCGTATCACACATGCAGAGGTTATGACCTACAGTTCCACAGTATTTGGGTGCGATTACCACTTGCTGTGGGTGGCAACGCCCGCTGACTGGCACGTTAGGTTGCCTGGCAAGCGGGCGGGGCCACATTGTCAACGCATCCAAAATTTGTTGATCAAAGCTCGGGCTCTACGTATGTCTATTGTACTTGTGGGACCACCCGGTTATTTCTGGAACCAAGGTCCCGTACGAGATGCTATCCAAGATCTAGACTTGCAGGTCATGCGTATGCGACGCTGCCACTGCGGTCTGACATATGACCGTTCAAGTAGGCTGCCTAGCGGATCGTATCTGCAGGTGGCAACTACCTATACGCGCATCCCAACTGAATTGAAGAGATGCACGTGCCAAATTGCGGGGAAACTTGCGCAGCTTGCTGAGCATGAATTGGACTGGCATGGCCAAGGCGTTCAGAGGGCAGAGTGGCGTAACAAAACACGGGCTATCGTGACTGCAAGGCTGATCGACAACATCGATTTGCATAAAACAAAGAAACCACACGAGCGCTGTGCATCTTACCATCCACACAAGAGTGGATAAAGGAGCTCGAACCTACGTTCAGTCTCCTAAGAAAGGCCCTGAATGGGACCATGTCGCGAGACGGGTAACAATGAATATGGATGATAATACGATCGTACAAGATAGCAAGATCCAGGATCAGCCTTTCGGGTGCAAGTACAATGCATCGTTACCGAGTGGCGTGGCAAGTATCCGTACTCGACTGTACTGGGAACCGCCAGAACCGGTTCTCATCGGAGAAGAGGACCAGCGACCACGCCCAAGGCGAGTTGCGTTCGTCGACGACGATCGTCTTCGCCCCCTTTTCGATTGCGCGCGGCCGCATGCCCCCCTCTATTCCTGACTTTCCGACACGCAGTTCATCTGATATTGCAAAACAGACAGCATTACCGACAGATGCCCAGATCAAACAAAAAGAAAGGCATACAGCCGACAAGGAAGCGGGCATCAAGCCACGCGAGATACCCAAAGTAGTCGAAGAAGGCAACGACGACTGCGGCGACGACCTAAAGGGTCTCGGATGTAGCGCCTACTACACCGATGCCCCCCTCGACTCCGACACAGAGAGCGATGACGAATAATAAACCTTCATCGCGCTACCTGCGGGGCTACCTCTGGACACACATGCAGATGTTCTCCATAATCCCGACCTTCTGTTACGGACGACACAATATGGTCGATATGTTGTAATTGCGCGGAGGGAGCGGGGGGATATCGCAGTTTGCATTCAGCCGAGCCTTGTCTTCCGGAGGAAGTTTGGACGACAGTTCATATTTTGACCATTGGAAACAAGGATGTCCAGGATGCAGCGATGCATTTCTTAGACGTGAGCTTCGTACATGTTGTCACATTACGACCTAACTGCAGAACGACTGGACGGCGTTCTTATTTCAACTCCCAAGTCAAGTATGACATTAAGTGTTGTGAACAAGTTGCCGTACGTCAATGCGACCTTCGGCGGTTTTACTTACGAGAGCAACCAGTGGGCACTTGGGTGGATCAAATACCGCCATGGGCAACATTGGCCACATTCAAGGGCGCGTGCAACGGACATGTGGACCAATGTTCTACAGGTCTACGTGGCTCCGATGGGGTATGCATACGGCAACCGAGCGAGATTATGGAAATCAATCGTCTCTTACGTACACTTTTAGAACGAAAGCGGTGTACTGGCCATCACCAACAAGCCTCGGCATGTAATCAGGAACTGTCTACGCCTGCACGTTAAACCTCAACGACGCAGCCGCTGTTTTGCCGATGCAGTTCAGATCGCACACGATCTATTCCAAGTAAACCGTGATCCTCTTCATGGTCACCCTCATTATTCCACCGCCTTCGTTACCAACGCGCGGAGATTTCATTAGGACGACCCGACTATCCCTCGACAACCCGACGGGTCGATCAGATTCGGATGTCTTGCATGTCCAGATAATGCGAACACCATTCATCCACGCATGATGGAGACCCCAGAAATTGCAGGTGGTAGGCTAAGGAGGACTACCATTGGGAATGTCCGAGTTGCAAGAAGAACTACGGCCCGAACAAGCCTGGTCACTTACGGACACCCGGCATATGCAAGATTGCCAAACCTTGGAAACTGCCCGACAAACGCGGACAGGTACCACAAGCTCCTGCCGCACCACCATTTGCGCGGCTACGAGCACCGAGACCTGAGTCTAGGCCTGGCCCCACAGCTGGCGCCAGTAGCCACGACATTACAGTAGGCAGACGTGCTGCTGAACCTGCTGCGGGGCTACCTGCTTCGAGTGGGGCTGGTAGCTCCCACGACCACCGCCGACTGCCACTGATCAGAGCCAGACGTGGCCGACAGCAGGGAGGAGATCCACTTCCACCACCACCTGCGGGTAACCCTGCTGCGCACCCACGACTCCCAGACTGGTCAAGGTTCTATGTACAAATCAGCTGACAAAACTTACGAAACCTTGACCCAAGCGTGGTAACACGCGGGTTGCGGAAGCTACACTTGCGATGGTTCCATGCTGGAGAGCTTAAGATGATACTCGGCTTAACCAAAGCAGGTCTAGACTGCGTCAGGCCCAACCTGATCAAAGGCGTCTGCGACACATGTCGGGAGTGCAGGGCTTGGGATAAGCCAGGGCATACCGTTGTGCCTTCTACTGCGCTACCTGGCAAGTTCAATGAAGAAGCCGAAAGCGACCATATGTTCTACAAACAGGAACACCATATATCTCACATCATTGGTCGTTGTATCCGATGTGCTACTGAAATGGAGATACCAGATAAGACAATGACCAGCATCTTCGATGCGTATCATCGGTGCTGGATGCAATTTGGACCTGCCAAGGTGCTCTACTCCGACGGGGATGGCGCCCTTGACCACGACGCTGCAAAGGCAGTCCTTAAGGCAAAGGGTACTGAGCTGAGGATACGCGCGCGTGGAGATCACGCTGCGACAGTCGATGCCAGAAATGACATATTACGTCATCTACTTCACGCTATGGAAACTGAACTCAGAAGGTTAGATACACCCGTTGTGTTCACGCGACTACTGCAAGAAGCCCTGTTTGCCGCAATTGCATTCGCCTTCTATAATGTAGCGTCTTCATAAAACGGTTTGTTAGGACAACAGGCAATTTCCCTTGACCTGCCTGTTCTGGATCATGAACAGCCACCAGAAACGTCTGACCACTCTCGAGAACAGGTGGTACGCAGGGCATGCATTGAAACTATCTCACTGGCTGCTGCAGCAGCCAAGACCAATCGTGCATTACGTACTAAGACAACTACCACCGGTCAGCATTATTATGATGAAGGAGATTCGGTTGATTAGCATCATCCCACAACTACGAAGGGCGATTGCGGCGGCTGGAATGGCCCGTTCCCAGCTGCACGAGATGACCCCGACAGGAACCAAGTCATCTTTCGAGTGGGAAACAACAATGTACAAGTCCAATATGGCGATGCACGACATTCACTTTACATCGAAGTCTTGATAGCCAGAGAAACCGGCTCCGACAACATTGCGTTACGGACAGTGTTGACATGTGTTGCCGGTCTACTTGCGGGGAGAGCTGCGAGGACATGTGGCTATGCACCGACCAAAAAAGGGACGCTTCAGATGACCCGCGCAAGCCGATTACCTCCCAAATTCCATCTAGCGCTACAATACCTTATCAGAAACTTTTCCCGCATCGAGAATGTTGTCACTGTCAGGTTGGCTAAGAGCATCCATGAGCTACCTCTGGTAGCTTACGCTGGCAGTTGCACATTGGTCCTTCACGACAATGATGAAAATCCGGGCTCCCACCTCTATGAAGCAGAAGGCACTACCCTGAATGTTCATGACATAATTACATCAGCACATTGGAGAATCATCCAGCGCCTAAAGTCCACTTCACCTGAAGCGGGCTTTGACCAAGATATGACGAAATTTGAGGAACTGGCGGACATACCGGTACAAGACGAAAACGCCAGAGAAGCCCCAGAAGCCGCGCCACCACAGGAGGTTGGACGGCTTCCTACGATATATGAGGAATCAGAAGCGAACCTCGAGGCACATATTATGGAAGTGTGGTGCACAGAACTACATGAAGAAAAGAACTACTGGAGGCAACTCCATTAGATTACCTTTACACTGTGCCCACATATATGATTACCGAAAAGAGTGTGCTGGGTCACAGTAGCTGAAGAGCAGCGGGGTCACCTGCCTGAATAGGGATATTCACGCGACTCCGACATCGAGGAGACGTACCATGTCCCACTATACTCCACGGTCGTAGACCACGGTTACGGGTTGGACTCGGACGAAAATGGTCAATATGTAGAACACTGCTACGCGGCAGACATGTCAAACGCAGTCCTATCCGAACAACAGCACAGGATATTAGATGTCGACCGTGTAACCACCATGCGAGTATATGTGACCGCCGCTGCGAGACGAGCTGCGGTTGTCAAGGAAGACGACCTAATTGCGAAGGCCGACATCCAGGCGAATCCCGAGAAAGTATCAAAGGCCCTATATACTGAATTCAAAACATGTTCTGACAACAAGAGTTTACAACATGCAAGATATATCTCAAGCGTCAGACATCATGACTTCGAGGTGCGTATATAAACCGAAGTTCGCGAAGAACCAAACGGGCGACATGGAACGTGCCACCAGATTGCGCCTGGTGGTTTGGGGCCCCATGGACCTTGAAGTTTTTGATGTGGAAGCGTTCTCAGGGGCAGCGCGGCGGTCAAGCCAGAGATTACTCGCAAGCACGGCAGCGTGCAAGAAGCGATGGATCATTGCCCCCCTCGACATCAACATGGCTTTCCTGGAAGGGTTAACCCATCCAGGAACTTGCTGAGGCAACTGGTGAGAACGAACGCGCGGCGTGCTTTGCCTTGCCGCCTGGGTCGGCAACGGCGTTTCAATCCCTCCCAGGATTCGAGCGCTACGACGAGTCGAAGCACTGCCTGCAGCGCCTCAAGCCAGGCACCGGCGCCGAGGATGCACCAGAGCATTCTCGCTAAGCTCAGACGGACCACGAGAGGCTTTGGCCTTAGACCCACGTCCTACGACGAGGAGTCCGAGACGAGCAGCAACCTGCTCACAGCCGAACGTGTCGTTGATATCAATATGGCCGGCACTGAGGACGCCATTGAGAAGTGCGTCAAGTGCGTCGAAGACATTAGGTAAGTGCAAACTCAACAAATATACATATACCAGTTGTGCTGTGAGGTACACAAAGGATGGGGGCGGCAATGTGGCATTGGACCAGG
This sequence comes from Prorocentrum cordatum, assembly GCA_963575745.1. Taxonomy (NCBI): domain Eukaryota; class Dinophyceae; order Prorocentrales; family Prorocentraceae; genus Prorocentrum; species Prorocentrum cordatum. The sequence continues at coordinate 40,812 of CAUYUJ010014833.1, read as the reverse complement.
ATGAATCCATCAAACAGCTCCGTCCCATACAGCATCCTGAACTCACCGGCGCCGACGCTGACGCCAAGGCATCTGAGATGGTTGCAGACATGTTCGTCAGCCTCAGAGGCGCATTGGCTTACGCATGAATCACCCAAGTGTGGTTGATGGAATGTGTGGTCTCTCTACAACGTGTCCAAGAACCGACCAATATACAAGTGCGACGACTCAACGCGATCACCGGGCAGTCGCAGGCCTGCCCGAATAATATCGCATATCAATCGATGACTCCAACGGGCGAAGTTGACCTGCACAGCGACTCCGGCTATCGACGCCTGAGTGGAGATGCAGACGACGAAGTCAAAGGCTATGGTATTCGCAGGGCAAGCCTGCTACGGCGTGGAACCACGCCATCCTTCCGGTAGGCCTGTCGTCCACTGGATCGATGCGCACTGCAAGTCTGGCCGCTTGCAGGTCCGCTCAAGCTACTCAGCAGAGAGACTTGCATCAGCCCACAACTTGGAGGACTGCTATCCCACGATCGTGACTCTGCGCGATCGCCATACAGGTCCGCTGACCCCCACTCAGTGGAAAGACGTACTTGAGTTGGGTGGCCTGAGCATCGAGGTCACCTTGACCATAGTTGCTGAATATGTGTTCAAGTCCTTGTCAAGCAAAGACCTGAAGAAGCCGACTGAGTGTACCGTTTTAGGACACACCAGTTGGATACGACAGATGATGGAGCGAGGAATCGTGCATAGCATTCAGTGGTGCGACAGTCGCGACATGACCGCGGATGGTCACACCAAAGGGAGCATTGACAAAGATGTGCTCCTACACGTCATGGGAGGTACGCAATCCTTCAAGCATGACTTAAAGCGTCATGTTCCTTATCGGGCTGGCCAGACATCTTGGTTTGTGGCAGCCTGAGGAGTAATCACATGCACAGCAATGTGCTTGCAAGGCAACTTGCTTGCGGGTCCGCCTTCCTTACGGCTACGCCTTTTGCTGCCCTTTGTACATAGCGTCTGCTGCATATGCTGTATAGTGGCGGCGGACTCACGCTTCGTCCCCCTTCCCCCCCGACTCTAAAGTGAGCCGGGACACTGGCGAGAGATAGCGAACGTTTGTCCGCGGCCGTTTGTGTTCAAGCGGCCGGCCGCCTACATTTGACTGCGCCTCATTGCGAGGCATACGATTCGCCATCGAGACCGAACGCACCCTTCGCTTGAGATGGCCCGTCGCTCACGCGACGACCTCCTACTGCGGGGACTATCGTTGCTACGGTACAACAGAGCTGGAGCTGTGCTTCGCCTGAGGCGAAGGTTCTGGTCGGGCCTACCGGCCCCGTTCAAACTGCATCTGGCGCAGTCGGTGTATACTGGCGTTTCGCCTGGGACATCCTCAAACTCTCGTCCCAGTGTACCCCATGTGTGCGCTCGGGGGGCGCCCCAGTGTACATCAAGGGTGGGCTTCTGCGCCACCTTCCTTCTCATCTTCCCCTCTCTCCCCATACTCTCCCTCTTCCCCTGATGGCGTCCGGGTGATGGCCGCGCATTCTCCGCGTACTGTTTTTTACACACAGGATGCCCGGGAAATCCCGGGAAACGACTCTCGCTGAGGCGCCGGCGTCATTTTCGGGCCGAGCGCCCCCCGCGTTCTGTTTTTTTTTTTTTTTACACAGGATTCCCGGGAAACGCGTTTTCGCATGTTTTTTTTGTTTTTAAAATGCTCTCGCTGAGACGCCGGCTTCATTTCTGCTCCCTAATCGTTCCGACTCGTGCTCCCGCTGCAGCGTGGGCCTCATTTTCGGATCGGTTTTTGGCCTCCGTCGTTCAGGATGGCGTTCTCGCCCCAGCGCGGGCCTCTTTCTCGCGCGCCCATCCGCCCGCCACCACCGCACCACCACCACCACCACCACCACCACCACCACCACCACCACCACCACCAGCACCAGCACCACCACCAGCACGAGCACCAGCACCAGCACCAGCACCAGCACCAGCACCAGCACCAGCACCAGCAGCACACCACCACCACCACCACCACCACCACCACGCACACACGCACGCACGCACGCACGCACGTGCACCACCACCCACTACGCACGCGCGCGCGGAGCCACAGGTCCGCTACGACACGCGTCCGCGGATAGAGAAAATCAGCGCCATGGTAAGGGATGGGAGGGAGGGGTAGGACGTCAGATATGACGCGAGCGCACCTAGCTTGTCTTCCCCTCTCTCCCCCTCCCTGTCCCTTCTCTCCCTGCCACCCCCCCTCCGGCGCCCTACTGAGGTCTGGGATGGCTCTCCCCTCTCGGCCCCCCCTCCTGGGATCTCGGCCAGGGCGCGGCGCGCCAGGCTCGCGAGGGACGCCGTGCGTGCTGGCGAGCAGGGCCTCTTCTGCAGGGGCTCCGATTTCGGAACGCCTCCCCATCCCCAACAGCATATGGTCGGACCGAGGTAGAAGATCGAGGTCGGTTCGGGGAGGGTACCCTAATGTTCTTCGTGTTAGTTGGATGTTCTTGTGCATCCTGGGGAGGATACCCTTGAATATTTTGCTTGCTTTGGTTGAGGGAGGGTCTCATGTTCTTGAAGGAGGTTCTTCTGGCCTAGGTCCGACTGTATCCAGGAACGATCCGTGCGCGCGTTGCTCCGATCAGGGAAGTTTAACAGGAATGTAGCCTATCAGTGAACCACCCTGGAGAGGGTGGTGTCTGCCGAGGGGAGGTGTTTGCTGCATGGGTCGTCGCGTGCGTGCAGCTCTGTGTCTGTTGCCACATCTATCGTCGTGGGCATGCATTTTTTTTCTGCTCGGTGCACCGGGGGATCTCTCTGTTGGAAGGGGGCGCGTGCCAATTCGATCTGCGCATGCATTCAGTTTGTCGCGCTCGGTGCATTGAGGCATCTCTCACAGGAGAGATAGCCTTGACACGACGCGCAGCAGTTATGCAGAGCGCGGCTCCAAAATCGAACCAGGCCGCGTGCCAAATAACCATACAACATCTGCATACCAGTGGCATGCGTAACCAGGTCCGCACGAAAAAAACAAAACATCAACAAACTGGGCGGAGGCGGAGGAGGAGCAGGGGCAGGAGAATGAGGAACAAGTGATAGAGATAGTCCGGAAACAGTGCCTTGGGGAGTTGTCTCGAGGTGGGGTGCAGGTGGGCAAATAGTAATACAGGGAGGCGAAAAATTGTCAAAGTAGACTTCGGGCAGCTCTGGGAGCCGTTTTGGGATAATCATGAACGCTTTCGGAGCTCTCTTGGGGCGCTCTTGGGGCTCTCTTGGGGCTCTCTCGGGGCCCTTGTGCGGGGCCTTGAGGGTCTCCGGGAGCCACCTTGGAGACCATCGATAAAGTTAGGGGGGGGGTTGATGTCAACACCCCTGCCAGAAGCTGAACATAGCATCCTGCGGCCCTCTTGGGGCGCTCTTGAGGCGCACCTGGGCGATCTTGGAGCCGTCCTAGAGCCCTCCAGGGCGCCTTGTGGGGCCATCAGTGCGATCTTGGAGCCATCTTGAAGCCTCTAAATCCGATCAGAAAAAAAGAGAGAACGCAAAACACCAGTAAATCCACAACCAGGAAACGGGCATCGCACCGATCTCTTGCACGTGTCGCGATGGAAACATGCACGTAATTTCGATTCCACGCAACGCGCGCGCGCGGAGACGGACATGCCAATGAGCATGCATCGTTGCTTAGCGTCGACTGGCGTCCTGTCGTGAGCGCCGCGTGTGCGTTTTGTCAGCGCGGTATAGTGTATCGCCGTGCGGCTCACGCCAAAACCATGACGTGGGTGCATTGTAGTGGAGATGCTGGTCCATCCTGGAGTAAATCTAAGCATAGGTGCATCTCCGAATCGTTGTGGATTCCCCGTTGTACTTCTTTGGGCTAGGTGTCAGTGTTTTGCCAAGGTCTCGTTTTGCTTCGTCGGTTACCGTGGAGGCACCCTCCGAACCGACTCTTGGAGAAATTCTAAGGCGCCTCCTGAAAGCTTACTGGGGCCTTTTCGGGGTTTCCTGTGGCCTTTTGGGGACCTCTTCGGGTTCTCTGGGGGCCTCTATGAGACCTCGTGGCCTTCGGGGGCCGTTTCGGGGTTCATTTTAATTAGGGCCGTCTTGGACGTTTCTGCGGCAGTCTTGCAGCAGTCTTGGGGGCCTCTTGGGCCGTCTTGGGGGCCGTCTTGCCGGCCTCATGGGGGCCTCATGGGGGCCTCCTGGGGGCCTCTCGGGCCGTCTATGCTTCAGGGCATCCTGGGAGTCCTCGCGGGGGCAGTTTCTTTCAAGGCGTCTCAGGGACCTCTTTGCCTGCAGAGGCCGTCGTGGGCCCTCCCTGGGCAGTCGTGAGTCCCCCTTCGGGCGCTTCAGGGCACTCTTACTTCAAAAGGAGGTGCCTAGTGTGTGTGGGATGTATAACGCGTTCTTGTGTTGCCTTTACCTCAAGGTTCGCACACCCTAGAAGTCGACGCCTAGATTTGGGCGTCCTCTTTGACAGACAAGAATATTGACATGTTGATTCTCCTTTCTAAAAACAGAATAGGATCTACCCCCCCCCGGCGTTATCACTCCCCCTCTCGGGTATGTAAATCATATATGATTATGACCACATGCCCATCCGAAATATGAATTTACATTATCCCAGGGGAACTGGTATCCCCCCCCCTGAGGGTGACCTTGTAAAAAACACTATGCGGTGACATTTTTTGTTCTAACATAACACTTGTTCACGAATCCCTTGCAACAAACGGGACGAAGTGCGCACGCGCGCGTCGTCGCGCGCGCATGCCGAAATCCTTCAAAAACCTTCGGTGCCGGAAGGATTTCGCAATCGAGTTTCCAAACAACATACCAAAGCACAGGGTTTCGCAACACTGATTTGCTGAAACAGCTTCCGCGCGAGCTCTTGCGAAATCTTAAGAAAACCATGGGTTTTCCAAGATTTTCACAACATGCTATTAAACGGGCTTCGCGCGCGCGCGCATGCCGAAATCTGTCGAACGCCCTTGCGCGTGTGCCGTCGCGGGAATCCTCTGCAAAACATGGGACGAAGTGCAGACGCGCGCGTCGTCGCGCGCGTATGTCGAAAACCTTCAAAACTCATCGGTTTCGGAAGGATTTCAAAATCGTGTGTCCAAGAAACCTACAAAAGCACAAGGCTTCGCAACACGGATTTTCAACAAAAGCGTGCGCGCGCGCTCTTGCGTCGTCGTCGTCGTCGTCGTCGCCGTCCTCCCTCCTCCCGCGTCGTCGTCGTCGTCGCCTACGTCGTCCTCTGTCTTTCCTCGTGTTCGTCGTCGTCGTCCTCTTTGGCGTCGTGGTCGTTTCCGTCGTCGTTGTTGCCGTGGTCGTCCTTCCTCCTCCTCCCTCGTCGTCGTCGTCGTCGTCGTCGTCGGCGTCTCGTCGTCGTCCCTCCTATTCGTCGTCGTCGTCGTCGCCGTTGTCGTCGTCGTCTTCCCTCCTCCCTCGTCGTTGTCGTCGTCGGCGCCGCCGTCCTTCCTCCTTCTTCGTCGTTCGCGTCGTCGCCGTCCTCCCTCCTCCCTCGTCGTTGTCGTCGTTGTCGTCGTTGTCGCCGTCGTCGTCCTTCCTCCTCCCTCGTCGTCGTCTTCGTTGGCGACGTCGTCGTCGTCTTCGTCGTCGTCGGCGTCGGCGTCGTTGTCGTCGTCGAAGTCGTCGGAGGCGTCGTCGGTGTCGTCGTAGTCGCCGTCGTCGTCGTCGTCGTCGTCGGCGTCGTTGACGTCGTCGTCGTCGTCGTCGGTGTCGTCGTTGTCGTCGTCGAAGTCGTTGGAGACGTCGTCGGTGTCGTCGTAGTCGGTGTCGGCGGCGCCGTCGTCGTCATTGTCGCTGTCGTCGTCGGCGTCGGTGTCGTGGCCAAGTGTCATGTGGTACGTACCGTCACGGTCTTGTCTTAAGAGGTCTTGCGACCAAGTTGCGGGTGGGAGGGTGGGATGTTTGCAAGAGCAGTGGAGAGGACAGCTTCAAGACGGTCAAAGACTATTACGCACCCTTATATATTACCCTATACCGTTGTTTACGAACATCTTGCCAGCGACGTGCCACGCGGCATCCACATTACCATGTGCTTTCGACTTGATAGCGGGGCTGACCACATACTCGTGCGGTCGGTTCCCGTATTCGGACGAGTTCAATTTTCCTGTGGCGCGAGCCACGTGACCGTTGTGAGCCCACACTCCATCCACGACTCCGTGGAACATCTCACCCTTTCTCGAGATGAGTTTGGACAAGCTAGGGCCAACCCGGCATCTTCAACATATTTCCAATCGAAAGAGGAACTGGGTAATTCGAAATTGCACAAGCATGGAACATGCCGCACGGATGCGTTCGACGCATCCGACCGCGACGCTTGACTACACCCACAGAAAAATACCGAGCGCGGAAACGCGCCAGGTCATCCCAGTTCATGGTTGACATGTTCGGGGCTGGTCATTTACGCCATCGTACGGCCGCGAATTTGCTCCGCCATCGGATACATTCAGCTCTGTGGAGGCAGCGATAACAATGCCCCTCCCCCCAGACTTGGATCCAGCCAGGAACGTACCGATTCCTGAAATTGTCCATGACACCAACGTTTGGTTTGTATTAGTTTGTGCTACGAGGACCCCGCGGCAAAAAATGCGCCTTCCAGCCAGGGCCAGGGGGCCTTGCGCGCAAAATTGTCATGCGCATTCTTCCAGACGTCATCAACTTCGTCGCGAGCATCAGAGGCACTTGCGCTGATCCCATCACCTACATCATGCTTGTTTTGAGGCAGCAGTTTGAACACTCCAAGGAAGAGTGGCAGCTCGCCTCGGGCATTCAGCTACATGATTTCCACGTGCCCAACAGCGAGCGCATCGACGAGACTCTGGCGAAGTTTGAAATGGCGCGCCCGGGGGCAAAATCGGCTGGGTGCGACGCGGCTACTTGTCAGCTACTCGCCATTGCGTGGTCCTGGCCCTTGGAGTTGGCACTCGGGGCCGCGCAACTACTGCAGACACTCAACCACGAGATGCCGCGCGCGCAGGTGGACTACGAAAGCCTGACTGAGAGCAAGCCGACGTCAACACTCGCGGCCAGTCGGCCGCATCGCCGAGCGCCCGCCAGGAAACATCGGATCGGTATTTGGGCGAGGCAACCGCGGTCGGGTCACAACCTCCGTCGCTTGCGTAGCCCATGCTTCGGAGCATGGAGACGGTCCAATTACTTGGGCAGGCGATGCCGGTGAGAGCACCGCCCTGCCTGTTCGCCCAGCATCCCGCGGCGGAAGCGACGCATCGACACGGCGCGCCAGCCGCTCTGTGACACGCCCCCCCCCCCCCCCCCCCGCGCGCGCTTCCGCGCTCGGGGGGAACGCGCCCGGCGGCGTCAGCATTCGCGGCCTACGGCGATTGGGGTTCTCGCGCAGACTCTGATAACATCTCATCGAATGGGAAAGAACGCCCAGAGGTCAGACCTCCAGAATATGGACAATGACGAACACAGGGGCCGAGTACTTCTCATGGCCATCGCAGCAGGCTAAACGGAGGTGAAAAGCGTCCACGCCCAAGCCCGCGCGACGGGCGCGACGGAAGTCAGGGGGCGATTGAAGGCGAAGGCACAGGCGACGGAGGGCGGAGACGCCTGCGCGGGCGCGGCAATCCCGCGCTCAGTGCTGCGCATTCACTTCAGACGAGCAAGCGACGAGATTTTGTTCGGGGGGGAAGTCAGGGCCGGCCGCGGTCGCAAGGCGTCTGGGAAGGGCGATGGGAGCGAGCGGCAACCCCCGGCGCCGCGACGGAGGGGCCCGCGCGCGCCGCGGCCGCAGCAGCAACAACCATGCGATTACGGGCCCCCCAGGGCTCCGATGCCGAAGCAGCCTCTGGTTAAAATCCCAAGGAACGCCCGCAGCCTGCAGCGCGACTCGCTCGAAGAGTCCGAGGAGCGGCGCCCGCGCTCTTCGTCCGCCACCACTGGCGGGTTTTGACGGGCTGCAGGCGCGCCCGCGGCGCCCTCGCGGAACGCCCGCGCCGGCAGGGCGCCGCGGGTTGGAGGCCGGCTCCGAGGCGCGGCTCTGCGACGACGAGAGAGGACTTCACGGCGGAGGGCGACGACTGTTCAACGACAGATTCCCGGCCCTGGCGACTCGGATCGAGCAGCGGCGGGCGACGATCGGCAGGTTGCTCGGCTGGGCCGCCCGATTGATATTCAGCATGGAGACGCGCCGAGCGCGCCCCGCTTCGATCTGCCAAGGGCGTCGAGCGGCGGGATCGACCGCGACGCCGCGCCACGCGAAGCTATTTAACAATTCTAAACGCTTCGCGCATCCCCGCCAGCCTATCCAGAAACAATTACCAGGCGAGTAGAGATGCGATCAGGGAAGTGCAGGAGCAAAGAGGGGGGCGGCCGAACCGCGCGAAGGAACGAGGGGGCGACGGAGAAATTTGGATGGATGGATGAGGGAGTGGGGAGAAGGAAGACGAATAGGATGGGGAGGAGGAGGAGGCGGAGGGGGGGGGAGGATGAGAAGGGGTAGGAGCAAGAAGGAGGGGGATGGGGAGCAAGCAAAAGGGCCAGAGGTCTCTTGGATGCTTCTCGTAGCCACTTGGTATCTCTTGGGCGTCTTGGGACGTCTTGGGGGTCTCTTGGCGGTCGTGGGGGGCTCTTCGGCGTCTTGGGTGCCTCGGGGGGGCCTGTTGGTGCCGCTTGGGATCCTTCTGGGGGCCTCCTGGGGGCCTCTTGGGGCCATCTTGGGCCCCCCCGGGGCCTCCCGGGCGCTTCTTGGGGCCACGTTGGAAGAGATCGATCAAACAATGGGTGGGGGGGGGGTCAAATCGCCCCCCCCCCAAGAGGCCCAAATGGGGCAAACATATGAGTGAAACCAATGAGTTTGGCTTCCTCGCCGAGGCCGTTCTGGGCGCTCCGACACCTCGCGGAACCCCCTGTCCAGGTCCAGGGGGGGGCGGTAGGGGGAGGGGCGAGCCCTTCCCTGAAGAGAAAGAAGGAGGGGATGGAAGAACAAATTCTTTAAACCACCTGCGCCCAAAGGGCAGGTGGGATTTTGCTAGGACTGGAAGGAGGCGGCTGAAATGTGCCACATGATGGAACGGGATAATAAAATCTGCGACGATGACTCACGAGTGGGCGACGGAGACAAGCTCTGGGCGCAGCGCGCAGGGTCCGTCGCCAGGCCGCGCGCGCGCGGGGGGCCCCGCTCGCCCGCTCGAGAGACGCGCCTATTCTGATTCTGGACGGAACGCCTTCGCCACCTGCGCCCCCTGAGTTCGACGTCGACGCGAACGGCCTTGCCGTCGATCGAGCCGGGGCCGCCGCGCATGCAAGGGTCCGCGCCGACTGCGTCTTGATGGGCTGCGAGGAGTCAGTGCTCGGGCTGAGGGCCAGCCCACTTCTTGGCGCCGCGGTGCCTCAGGTCGCTGGCAAGATGCCTTCGGCAGTGCCATTGCGACGCGCCGGAGGGCTCTGGCAAACGCGCCAAGCCAGCAGATGGGGAGCGAGCCGCAGCTGCTAGGAGGCGAGGCCAAACCCACGCCGGTTGCAGCTTCATTGATACCGGAGGTCCCTTGCCGATCGCGACTGGCCGACCAACATCAGAGGGGGTCGGGCGGAGACGAATTGGGCCTCGGCGATAACGAGGCTACTGCATTCATGGCTCACGACGACGAAGACTCCGACTCCAGCCGCAGCAGGGTCAATCATGGAAACCGACGTCTCCAATCCCGCGAAACATAGCCAGCGCCGCCGCGGCCGCCGCTGTCTACTCGCGGACAGGGGCCGCGCCAATACGCGGACTCACCGCCGACGATGCGGCTCATGCCTTGAAAATTTTCAGGGGCGCCGCCCAGGCTGCCCAGCGCGGAGCGAACCTCCGAGCCACAACAGGGGTCTCGCCCCAGCTGCGGAGGGCGACCGGCCATGGGCTCCGATGAATCGGGACGGGATCGACGAGGTATTCCAGCACTTGGCAAACCGATCCCAGGCCAAATTTTCAGCTCTGGCTCTGCGGCAGCAGCTGCGACGGACCCCGGCCGAGCTCCCGGCCCTGGCGCCGCGGCGCTTTCTGCGGGGGAAGCCGCCATGCGCGGCAGATGACCTCGAAGCAGTAGAGGTGCTCAAAACCGAGAAGCGCATCAGGGGCGACGTGAGAGTTCTGAAACGAGCAGGATTAGCCAGCGAGATACACGACGCTGGTGAGAAGGGGGACTTTTGGAGCCCTTCGCCGGGCAAGATGGAGACCAGCGTGGACGCGTTGTCATCGCCAGCATTGCGCCCCCAGTCAAGCGCGCCAGTCGCCCCGGGCCCCGCGGCGCGCCCGTCGCGCGACGACGCGGACTTGGCGGCGAAAGACGAGGCCGCGCAGCATGGGGACATCAGCGCGGAGTGGAAATCGGTAAATGCACAAACTTCATAGCGCCCTTGGTCAACCTTCTGACGAGGCGTCGGGGCCTGCGAGGGCCAGCCCGCGAGGGCAGCCTTTGGATTCAATGGCTGTCGCCCAGAACAGAAGACCGAGGCGATCGAGCGGCGTCGCGTCCGAGGCGGAGGATTTAGACGTCCGGCTACGCGCCGAAGCCCGAGGCGCCGGCGGAGCGGCAGTCGGGGGCCTCCCGAGGCGACTCGACATTCCGTTTGGCGTGGGCGTCTATTCCGCGCCCGCCCCAGCCGCCGCCGCCGCCCAAGGCCGCCCGCCCCGGCCGCCGCCGCCCCCGCCTGCAGAAAAGGCCCAAGGCGGCATTGCCACCGCCGGCGCCGCCAGTGGCGCCCAGGCTGCTAGCCGCGCGCGACGCCCCCTCCCCCCGCTTCCTGGGCGCGGGCGCGCGCCGACAGCGATTGCTCCGGCGACGGACTGAGGGGCCACCGCAGACTAGATCACCAGCGGGCGACGCTTCGCGCGCGCCAGTCAGCCCTTGGGCCATTGCGGACAGACTCGCGCTGAGAAGCGTTGCTCCTATACGGGCCGCTGCGCCCGCGATGATGAGCAGCGCGGTCGATTTCCCCCCCGAGGCCATGCGAGCGGAAGCACGTGTTCAACGATTTCAGCAGCACATGCCGACATGTCCCAGCACGCAGGAACGCACCATCCGTCGACAGCCTCGGCGACCATGATGGCTGGTTCAACGTTGTGGTTGTCGTGCGCCCTCATCGCGTACGCACAGAGCAATAACATGCGATCCAATTGGTGGACGCGGTAAATCAGGGGAGGTTTGGCGCTATGCGCTGTGCCCTATGAAGCATAGCTACCATCGTCGACCGCGACCGCAGCTCGGGAACGAGCCACAAGATGGTTCCAGCGAGCGAAGCTTCTTCGCGAAGCGAGGCTCCGACGCAATGATGCAGGGTGGACGGCGCGGCAGTTCAGATCTTGTCATGTACGTCGCCTTGCGCGCAGCCGTGGATCATGCTGGATGCGTGCTCTATGAGTCCGACAATGGCGTTCTCTTGTTAGACGGACGGGGCGGTGCTAAGGTTCTTCCGTGAAGTCGCCTGTCTGGGAACGGGCCAGAGTTGGGGGAACCCCGTTCCATTGGAGCCGCCTGGCCCAGCATGGGGTCACGCGCCCCCCGGCCGTCGCGGCCGAGACAGCAGCGAGGCATGCGCGGGAATCCGGCCGATCATTGGGCAGGCTACATGGGTTCGACGCTTCATGGGCTGTCCCTGCGCAGCAGGACATCGCCGGCATGACGTCGGGGGCGCCCTGTGCCCAGCCGACGCGCCTCGCCGACGCAGCCTGCGGGCGGCGTCAACGGGGGCCGCGGCGGCAATTGTCCAGCGGCAGCAGCCATGGCAGGGGCAGGGGCACCTGCCCACGGATCCTCCGCTACAAACGTTTGCGCCGCGACCTCATTCGGCATTGGGCAGCGCTCGCGCCCGGCCGCTGGGCCACCGCCGGGCGCTCAGCACGCGCGCGCCCCATTCGGAAGGCAACTTGGCTGCGCGACCTGCAGCTCTACGCGGCGCTCCCCAGGGCGGCGGGCTGTTTGCGATGGCGCCTGCAGGCGCGCCCCCGACGCCGAGCCGGCGCGAAAGCGCGCCCCCGCGCCGCGACTCTGAGATGGAAGGTTGAGCTGGCGGAAGCAGCACATTACGCGAAAAGCTTAAGCCTGGCGCTTGATGCAGCTGTTGCGCATCACTCCAAGAACGGAAGCGCGCGCGCCTTTTCCGCCCGCTGCCGATGCCGCGACGGGCCCCCCGACCGAGCCGCCAGGATTTGCAAGTTAGGCGCGGGAGTAGAAGCGCGCAGATGACGCGCGTGCGACACGTCTTCTCCACGCGCGAAGAAAGCCGGCATTGCTTGAGACATTTAGCCCGGCGCGTGCACGAATCACACCCCGAGAGTGGACGCGACGCGAGCCACCACTCTAAACCCACCGGTTCGTCCCTGATATGGACTTTAACGAGGCCAAGCATGTGGATATCGTCCATATGACAGGACCGCGCAAAAATATGGACGATCATGTTGGACGGGCCACGCAGGTATTTGGAACCTGCAAATTCAACAAACATGCCCATTCGAATTGCGCCGGAAGATACACGAAAACCGACGATCGGGACGCAGCTATAGATAGAGATGAATACATCACGCAACACCGACCCATCACTCACCCTGGACTTACCAGCGCACCAGCAGAAGGCGAAGGTAACGAAAGTTGTCTCTGACATGTTTGTCAGCCGCCGCGGGGCCCTAGTCTATGCGCTTTTCACCCAGAACTGGTCAATCGCGCACGTGGCCCCCCTCCAGAAGGTCCAAGAGCCCATGAATACCCAGATGCGTTTCTTAAGCGCGGGTACGGGGAAACTCGCCAGCGATCCAAAAGTGGCCACTTGTCCTCGGAATTCTTCCGTGGGCGAAGTGGACCCTATTGATTGGCGGCCGCCGAAAACTGGGCGGTGGAGAGGACGACGATCTGGCGAGGAAGCGTGCCCAGTGACAAATCCGCCGTGCAGCTATGGGAGGGGGTATGCAAGTCTCCTCGACTTCAGGCGCGTCCCAGCTACCCAGCGGAAGGGCTAGAGGCCGTCCATAACCTAGACGAGGCATTTCTTACATTCATCACCTTACATGATAAGCCAGCTAACCCTCAACTAAGGCCTTTCGCGACGTGCGAGAAACAGGCGGACTGTTGTTGTTAATGGTATCCGTGGCTATCGACGCGGAATTTATACATAAATCATTGTCTACGAAAGATATTCAGAGTCCTACCGAGCGGGCATATCTCGGCCACATTAGCTGGATACGTGAACTCATGGACACAGGTACTGCACATATTGCGCAGTGGTGTAATGCACGACATGGTACCGCCGATGGCCATACCGAAGGGAGTATTGACGGGCCTCAGTTTGGAAGTGATGTTCTGAAACCAATGTTTCAAACATGGCGGTGAATAGTGAATCCTGGTCCGAGGCCATCCACAGAAGAAACCGAACAACCCCAAAGTAGTCTTATAGCGGGTGAGACTTCGCATCGGCTTATGTTTGGGCGATCTTGCCTGTTCTGGCCGCCTCTATCGTTGCTGGCGCTTATCATTGCAGTCGCCTCCCCCTGCTCGAAAACGAGCATACATGTCTTCCTCTTTTTTTTTTATTTATATTTTTGTAAAAAATGAAAAACTGACGCAGTAGGCTGTGATAGGTCGGCGGAGGTAGCTCCCGACATCTAACCTCGAGGCCTGTCAGCGTCTACGACGCCCGACGTTCGAGGAAGAGGTCCGTTCTGGTTGATTTTCCGGGCTGCGTAATCTCCGGCCCTCCCAGGGATTACGTGCGCAAGCTCTTTCGGACCGTTTTGCCCGACGAATCCCACCAGCCCTCTGGGCGTAGGGTGTTTAGAAAGTTTCCTCGTCCACCCCTCTTTCTTCCCCTTCGGGGACCTCCCCTGGACCTGGACAAAGGGGGTTCCGCGAGGTGTCGGAACGTCCAGAACGGCCTCGGCGAGGAAGCCAAAATCATTTGTGTTGCCATGGTTTTGGCCCCATTTGGGTCTCTTGGGGGGGGACCCTAATTAAAGCTCCCCTCTTGTTTGATCGATCTCCTCCAAGATGGCCCCAAGAAGCGCCCAGGAGGCCCCAAGAGGTCCCAGGATGGCCCCAAGATGGCCCCAAGAGGCCCCCAAGAGGTCCCCAGGAGGCCCCAAAAAGAATCCCAAGCGGCCCCAAGAGGCCCCCCGAGGTACCCAAGACGCCGAAGAGCCCCCCACGACCGCCAAGAGACCCTCAAGACGTCCCAAGACGCCCAAGAGATACCCCAAGAGGCTCCGAGAAGCATCCTAGAGACCTCTGGCCCTGTTGCTTGCTCTCCTCCTCCTCCTCCTCCTTCCTCCTCCTATGCCTTCTCATCCTCCTCCTCCCCCTCCGCCTCCTCCTCCTCCTCATCCTATTCATTCTTTCTCCCTACTCCCTCATCCATCCATCCAAATTTCTCCGTCGCCCCCTCTCTCCTTCACACGGTTCGGCCGTCCCCCTCTTTGCTCCCGCACTTCTTTGATCACTTCTCTACTCGCCTGGACATCTTTTCTGGATGGGCTGGTGGGGATACGCGAAGCGTCTAGAATTGAGCTCATGTTTGTGACTCCGCTCTTTGGGCGAGCACATCGTAATCGAGTGCAGCGCTGTCCCCGTCTTCCCGGCTTCAAAGGGAGACGCCCGGGGGGATATATGATCTCGGGTCGAAGGTTCACAGGCCCCCCCAAAGATAGGATGGGCCCCAGGGTTCCAAAGCCCTCCCCGAGATGGGATGGAAGGGCGACGACGATGCCGACGCCGAGGCCGAGGCCGACGCCAACGCCGACGTTGACGACGACGACGACCACGACCACAACGACGACGATGACGACGACGGCGAAGACGACGACGACGACGACAACGACGACGCCGACACCGACGACGACGCTGACGCAAACGCCGACGCCGACGCCGACGCCGACGCTGACGACGCCGACGCCGGCGCCGACGCCGACGCCGACGCCGAAGTTGCCGACGCCGACGGACGACGACGACGACGACGACGACGACGACGATGACGGCGGACGACGACGACGAAAACCACGACGACGGATGACGACGACGACGACGACGACGACGACGACGACGACGACGACGACTGACGACGCCGACGACGACGACGACGGCTGACGACGACGACGACGACAACGACGACAACGACTGACGACGACGGACGACGACAACGACGACGACGACGACGACGACGACGAGCCACCCCACACCCACAGGGGGAGGGGGGATGCATTAGCACCATCTGCCACGCCACGCCCACAGGGCCACGACCAGAGACAGGGGGGGAGAGCGATCCCTTCGCGAGGTGCACGGGCGTGCCCATCCAGTCGGGGGGGGCTTCGATCCCACATGCATTGGGGGGAACCCTGGGCCATGTACAGCGCGCTCCTCTGTTGCCCTTGGGGCACGGCGTGCACACACACAATGCGTCGACGCCTGGATTCACGCGTCCTAGCTTCATTGGGAGAAGGATCACGATCCTTCTGCCCGCACTTACACCTCGTCCAATACTCATTATTGTGATGTTGCCTGCGATGTGCCAGGCGAAGGTTGCCATGTTGTTTTCCATTGTCTTGGGGGTCTCAAGGCCGTCTCGGGAACATGTTGGGCTGCCTTGGGGGACAGATTGCGCCGGTTTGCAGGCCTCTGCGGGGCCTCTTCGGCCGTCTTGGGGCGATATCGGGGGCCTACGGGCCCGTCTTGGGGCGTCGAAAGCCCGACGATGCGACAACGCGAAAGTCATTGAACAACTGAGGAAGGTCACGGGCTTTGGCCTCGGAGAGGTCATCCTGGAGTGCTCCTGGGGCGTCTAATTGGCCCCTTGGCCTTCAGAGGCAGTATTTGGCCCTCCCTGGGCACTCGTGTGCCCCATTTTGGGCGCTGTCTCTGGCGCCGTCTTGGGACAATAATTTGGGCCTCTTGGGCTGTGTTCGGGTCCTCAAGCGCCGTCTGGCGGGCCTCTTGGGCCGTCGTGGAGCGATCTTGGAGGCCTGTGAGCGCCCGTCTTGGAGTGTCAGAAGCCCGGAGAGGCGAGAACGCCAAAACCATTGAACAATCAATGAGGTTGCGGTCTCCTGGAGGTCCTCTTTGAACCCTCTCGGGGTATCTGAGGGGCCCTTTGGGCGCCGTCTGGAGGAAATCCTGGGACGCCTTGGGGCCATCTTGGCGTCTCAGAGGTGCTTGAGGGCCGCTCAGGGGCCACCCTGGCCGTCTTGGAGACCATCTGGGCCGTCATCTACGCTATATGGAGCGGAAGAATCCTTGCCGACCGGGTCTGGGTAAGTTTCCGGGTGGCCGGCAGGTTGGGCCGAGACCCCGCTCGGAGTTTTCTAGAAAAGAGCCAAAACCTATCAGAAATCCAGAGCCGAATGCACCTTTGTGGCACGCCACAGGAGGCGGCGCACCGAGTGGCCTTCGGCGCATCTCGCCACCGTGCCTGGGTTGTGGGTATGAGGCCTCTTGGATGTTCCTTGGCATGTCGTCGAGGCATTTTGCGGGCCTCTTGGAGGCAGTTTTGACGCTCCCCGGGGCTGTTTTGGAGCCTCTTGGGGCTTCTGTTTGGCCTTGGGTGGGCCTCGTTGGGGTCCTCTTGGGGGGCTTCTTGGGGCCTCTTGGGGGCTTCTTGGGGCCTCCTGGTTGCCTCTCGGGGTGGAAGGGTTGGATTTCTGGCTCGTGTTCCCCCTCTTGGGGCCGTCGTGGGCGTCTCTTGGGCCGTCTTGGGCGCCTCTTGGGCTGGGTGCCTCCGGGGCCGTCTTGGGGAGGTCTTGGGAGCCTCCTGGGACGTTTGGAAGCGTCGGAAGCTCGAAAAGTGGAGAACCCAGAACACATTGAACCACCTGAGGAAAATACATGGTGTTGTCCTCTCGGGGCCATCTCGGGAAGGCTATTGGAGGCCTTTCGGGACGTCACGGGCTCCTTCTCGGCCGACTGGAGGCCATCTTGGGCGTCTTGGACTTACACCGTCTAGGGGGGCCCTCGGGGCTCTCGGGGCCCGTTTTGGGCCGCTCGGGGATTTCTTGGCCCTTCTTGGGGCTCTCTTCGGACGGGGCCCACGCGACGGAGCTCCGGGCGGCACGAGGCAAGCTCGAAGAGATTTGAGAGTCTTGGACCCAGCCCCTTGCATAGTCTTCACGGTTGAGGGGCGGAGGACCCGAGGGCGCTTCAATTCGTGCCTTGTAGCACAGTGGCGGATGAATGTATGCATGGCATGCATGCGTACAATGTATGTGTGTATGCATCTGTGTATGTATGTATGCGTGTATGCATGCATGCATGCATGCATGCATGTATGTATGTATGTGTATGTGTGTATGCGTGCATGTATGTATGCATACATGACTGTATAAATGTATGCATGTGTATATGTACACACGCATATTTTTATATATATATATATGTAGACATGTGCATGTGTATGTCTGCATGCATAGCTGCATGCATGTAGGTACGTATGTATGTATGTGTGCATGCATATATACATGCATGTATACAATCATGTATGTTTGCATGTATGGTTGTATGCATATATGTATGCACGTATGCGTGCAAGTGATTAAATACTCGCGTATACAGGTATGTATGTATGTATGCATGCGTGTATGTATGGATGTATGTACGTACGTACGTACGTACGTACGTACGTACGTGTATGCATGCATGCATGCATGCATGTATGTAAGTATGTATGTATGTATGTATGTATGTATGTATGTATGTATGTAGGTATATATATATGTTTGTATATGTATGTATGTATGTATGTATATATGTATGTATGTAGGTAGACAAAGAGGTAGGTAGGTAGGTAGGTAGGTAGGTAGGTGTGTGTATGTATGTATGTATGTATGTATGTATGTATGCATGTGTAAGTATGTGTAAGTATGTGTGTGCATGTGTGCAGGTGTGTGTATATGTGTGTGCATGTGTGTGTATGGATGTGTGTGTACGTATACATGTATGTGTGTATGCATGTACGTCTGTATGTATGCATGCGCGTGTGCACGAATGTGTGCATGTACGCGTGTATGTATGTGTGCATGCATGTATGGTTGCAGGTTGGTGTGCATGTATGTATGTATGTTTGCATGCATGTATTTATGTAGATATGAAGGTAGTCTATGGTTGTGTGTCTGCAGGTATGCATGTATGTAGGCCGGTTGGCAGGTATGTATGTATGTATGTATGTATGTATGTATGTATGTATGTATGTATGTATGTAGGTAGGTAGGTAGGTAGGTAGGTAGGTAGGTAGGTAGGTAGGTAGGTATATGTGTGTACACCTACACTAGCATGTACATACATATAGTGCATGCATAGCTATGTACACATACGCGTGTACCTGTCTGGGAGATGCAGGAAGAAGGGAGGGCACGAGGACGAGGGGGACGAGGAAAGGGATCAGGCGGAGTAGGAGGATGAAAAGAGGAGGCAGGGAGGAGCGCGGGGGGCGGGGAGAAGTTGAGGGGGAGCGCCAGGGTGAGGAGTGTGAGGAGGCGGAGGCGGATTGGATGTAGGCTGGGGGCACGGGGGGAGGAGGCTGAGCGGTGGCGGCGAAACGGGAGCCCCTCATTGTCCCACCCACCCTTCTCGTTCCCCCTCCCCTCTCCTGCCGTGCTGCACCATCCCTCTTCTACTCCTCCTCTTCCCCCCTTCTCCTCCTCCTCCTCCTCCTCCTCCTCCTCCTCCTCCTCCTCCTCCCCCCTCCTCCTCCTCCTCCTCTCCTCCTCCTCCTCCTCCTCCTCCTCCTCCTCCTCCTCCTCCTCCTCCTCCTCCTCCTCCTCCTCCTCCTCCTCCTCCTCCTCCTCCTTCCTCCTCCTCCTCCTCCTCCTCCTCCTCCTCCTCCTCCTCCTCCTCCTCCTCCTCCTCCTCCTCCTCCCTCCTCCTCCTCCTCCTCCTCCTCCTCCTCCTCCTCCTCCTCCTCCTCCTCCTCCTTCTCCTCCTCCCACTCCTCCTCCCCATCCTCCCTTCCCCGTTCCCCTTCGGGCCCGTTCTCCACGCGGGCCGCTGGTCGCGAGGTTGCCGTTCGGGGACGTCGAGCATGCCAAGCACGACTTCGAGGCCATGTTCGTGCGCGCGGCCGCCCAGGCGCGCGCTCCGCCGGCCCGCTTTCGCCTGGCCTTCCCTTCCCCCCTAAAAAAACAAACTGGCGCCCTCCTCCTCCTCCTCCTCCTCCTCCTCCTCCTCCCTCCTCCTCCTCCTCCCCCTCTTCCTCCTTCCCCCTAAAAGACTGGCGCCCTCCTCCTCTTCTCCTTCTCCCCCTCCTCCTCCACCACCGTTCCTGGTGTTCCTCTCCTCCTCTTCCGCCACTGCCCAGTCTTCGTTTCCCTTCGCCCTCCTCCCGTGGTTACGGCCAAGACGCCGAAGCAGGGATGAGCTCAGGTGCAGAGAGGGGCTCGTTGTGCCCAGTTCCTCCCTTGGAGGTTCCTCTAGCACTCCTCGTGCACCCACGCGCGTTTGGAGGCAACAAGGGGCTACCCTCCTCATGGCAGTAGCTGAGCTGCGACTGTGGTTCATATTCTTGCTATCCTCACCACTTTCCTCGTGCCTCTTTTGGCTGGGCTCTCGCCTTGAACAGAGCCCCCTGCTGCCCATCCCTCCTCCCGCATCCTCTCCCGTCTCCCCTCTGTCCCCTTTCGTAACCCGCCTTCTCTCCTTCTCTAGCTTTTTTTTGTTTTCTCTCTCTCTCTCTCTCTCTTTGTCCTTCACCTCTAGTCTCGTCTCCTCGATGTGCTGTCACCCAAATGTATAGTCAAGATGCCGAACGAAGGACCAGTTAGGGTTCGGGAAGGGGCTTGGTATTACTTCGATAGGGGACAATTTGGCTTCAGAAGGGGCTTGGTGTTCGTTAATCTCCTCCACTGCTGTTCCTCTTGCCCTCCTCGGGCACGGAAGCGCTTTCAGGACCCGCACGGGGCCTCGTTCTTCATTCCAGCGTTCCTCCTCGCAACGGCCCGACTGTACCGTCCTTCCGCATAGTAAGGATGGTTCACCTTCCTTGGGGTACCTTTGCATCCTTGCCTGATCGGTCCATCATGGGCCACTTTCGTTGGCCGCACCCCGCTCGAAAAGCTTCGAAATGGGCGTCCGAGGCCCCTGCATCCTTATCGCGCACCCTTGCGATACGGGCCGACTGTTGTCAGCGGTCCTTCTGACTGCGGCCCGACTGCATCCACCAATCCCTGGAATCGCACCAGTCGGATCCCGTGGTCGGGGCGCTGAGGGAGGGGGGGGGAGGGAGGAGGGGGGGGGGGGGGGGGGGGGGGGGGGGGGGGGGGAGGGGGGGGGGAGGGAGGGAGGGGAGGGGGAGGGAGGGGGGGAGGGGGGGAGGGAGGGAGGGGGGGGGGGGGGGGAGGGGGGAGGGAGGGAGGGAGGGAGGGGAGGGAGGAGGGAGGGAGGGAGGGGGGGGGGGGACCGCGGCGTTTTCTCCGCCAGACCCTGGACCCTCCAGAAAGGGGGGCCCCGGACCCTCGTGCTCACCGGCGCCCCCCCTGAGCGCCGACGCCGGTGCTTTTGTGCCTTGGAGGTCCTCCTCCTCCTCCTCCTCTCTTCCTCCTCCTCCTTCTCCTCCTCCTCCTCCACCTCCCTCCTCCTCCTCCTCCTCCTCCTCCTCCACCTCCTCCTCCTCCTCGAATGAGGCGCCGCTCTCACCTGGTCCACGCCCATGATGGCGCCGAAGCTCAGCCACTCCCACCTGTCCGTGTTCTTCCTGCCGATCAAGTGGCTCCTCCAATTCTACAGCGTGGACTCGGCGTCCCCTGTGGGCTTCTCAACGACGACCGTGACATTATGTGTGCTATGTGTGGTCCGCCCCTCGACCCCGTTGTCCCGCACGCTTCTTCTGCTCCAGCTGTTGATGGACTACCACCGGGTGCGAAGGATGCTCAAGCCGAAGCTCCTGGTCTGCCCGTCGTTCCTGACGCAAGTGGCGAGGCGCCGCCACCGTCGTGTGCTGATTATGGTGACGGAGCGTCTGCTGGTGACGACCCTTTCGACGAGCGCGCCGCCCTCCTGCCGGAACCTGGCATGACGGAGGACGACAGCTCCGAGATCGACGCGTGCGCGGTGGCGCTGGCTGCCGCGTCTGTGTCCTCGGCAGCTTCTTCGGGCGGCCCTGGCGCTGTCGTCGACATAGCGGGGGCTGGGGTCGACTTCCACGACGACTTCATCGACCACGGGGGGGCGCTCTTGAGGAGCCCACGAGGTCGGACCCCGCGGGGGCCGAGGGCGGCGCGGCGAGCGCGCCCTGGTGAGGAAGGGGGACGGTGCCCCCTCAGCGGCGTGGGCTCCTCCTCGTTACTTCCTCCTCCTCCTCCTCCTCCTCCTCCTCCTCCTCCTCCTCCTCCTCCTTCTCATCCTCCTCCTCCTCACCCTCCTCCTCCTCTTCTCCCTCCTCATCCTCCTCCTTTTCCTCCTTTTCTTCGCTTCCTCCTTCCCCATCATCATCCTCCTCCTCTTCCTCTCCTCCTTCCCCTCTTTCCTCCTCCTCCTCCTCCGTAGCCGTTTTGGCTCAAGATGCTTTGTTCCACAGGGGAACACGAGGATACCGGTAGTCCGCGGCCAGTGCCAGGGCTGTTCAGCCGGCCTTATCCGCGGGAGCTGGGCCCCCGCCCCAGTCTTGTGCACCCGGCCATGCCGAAGTTCCGCTCTTATGCTGTTTGCTCCGTGCGGGGGGGATGGGTCCATGGTTGGAAGTTGCAGCGTTCGGGCGGATGGTGCGACAGGTGCAACGGCGTCATTGGGTCGCCGAAGTGGCAGGCTCACGAGCCCCAGGAGTCTCGCAGTGAGCGGCCACCATGGTGGCCCACGCGTTCTCCAAATTTCACGCCTGAGCAGGAGTTGGAGGCGCTCATGAAGAAGTCCGAGACGAAGAAAGGAAGCTACAAGGTGGACGTCGACCTGCAGGTGCTGCGCAGCTTCAAGGACCAGGTCCAGGAGGTTGTGCCCAAGAAGCCGAAGAGGGAGATGCCGCAGTCGCTTGCGCCCGAGCAGTCGGTCAATCGCAAGGGAGCAGGCACAGAAGGACCTGGGCGCGGCGACCGCGGCCCTGCTCGCAGCCCAGAAGCGTTTGGAGGAGTCGAAGCAGATCCAGCACGAGGCGGCGACCAAGATGGAGGAGGCAGAGTCGGCCCATCTTCAGGCCCTCGACGACGACTACGCGCAGTCCAAGGCGGTGGTCCCGCAGCCTGCCGCGCCTGTTCAGGGCCGGCAGGCCCCAGATGTCGACGAGCCGACCATCGAGGGCGCGGACAGCTACGACCCTCAGGACCGCGAGACGCTGCTCAAGTGCAATGCAGACATGCAGTCCTTGGCGGTATTGGTCAGCAGTGCTTACGCCCAGTACAAGCAGTTTGATGAACTGGCGAAGCAGGCGAGGGAGATGCAGAAGGTCCACTGGGACGAGCGCAGGGAGGTCGGCGAGGAGGAGGCTACAGCGGTGGCGGTCCCTGGCACACCGGCCTCGTCTGGCGCG
The DNA here is from genome assembly GCA_963575745.1 of Prorocentrum cordatum. Lineage (NCBI taxonomy): Eukaryota > Dinophyceae > Prorocentrales > Prorocentraceae > Prorocentrum > Prorocentrum cordatum. Next base: position 18,361 of record CAUYUJ010014833.1, on the reverse strand, counting down.
GCAGAGGAGGAGGCCCCCCAGGTCCAAGGCAAAGGGCCGCCCCGCGGCCGAAGCTGACCAACCTGAAGAAGTGAAGGAGAAGAGAAAGGTGGCGCTGGCACGCATCAAGCAGCAGTCCAATGCGAGACTGCAGCAGGCGCGCACGACTTCCTTGGCCGTTTCTTCAGCCCCAGCAGCGGCAGTGGGCAAGGTCGAGGCTGACGGCGAAGCAGACATAGGCGCGCAAGTTGGCGGCGATGCTCGGCATCTTTACCATCGTGTTCGCCAATATCACTACGTGGGGCCACGAGACCCGCAAGTACCTCAACGAGCCAGGCAACCCAATGGACATGTTCATGATGTGCGACGCGCATGTTGGTGTGAAGGAGTAACCGCAGGTGAAGTCTACTTTGGCTTCGGATGGCTGGCGACTGTCGGCGGCACCTGCGACGCCTACACGTAGTAACTCTGAGAAGGGCAATTCAGGAGGCGAGTTCATCGCGATTCGGTCGCATGCGGCGGTCACGGGCTATGATGACATGCGAGCTAAGCTTTTGGGGGAGGGCTACCGCGACCCGTTCTCGGGATTCCCGGCGGCCGCTATTCACCTGCGAGGAGGTAGCTTGGTCATCGCCTCGGCCGGCGCGGTTCCCAAGGCGGGCTTCAGCGGGGTCAACTTCAAGAAGATCTGCGCCTTGGCGGCCTTTGTGCAGTCGGTCACGGACCCCGGGTCACATTAGCAGACTGGAACATTCTTTACCATCGCATGGAAAAAGGCGGATTTATTGAGGAAGGTCGTGGGCGCTCTTCTCAGACCCGACGCTACAGTTACCTGTGACAAAAGGTAAGGGTAGCCTCATTGATTATGATTTAGCGAAAAGCGACATTGTTTCACGTCTTCGACATGAAGCGGTTTCCCGAGTCCTGTGGAAGACTCATTGTGGGTTGCGCCTCCATGCGGCAGGATTGGCGCAGCCTTGGCATCATCTCCTGGCTGCCTTACCACGCCCGCTTCTTCTTCCAGCGCGGTCTAAGAAGGGGGCTGACCCCAACAGCACGCGCACTAAGAGGAAGAAGGAACTGGAGGAGGAGCGCGCGGCGAGCTTGGAGCCACACTTCAGGGGGGCCCTGAAAGAGATGCAGCTGGGCGGGGACAAGCAGGACGAGGATGCCCCTTGCCCGGCGGAGCTGGATGCGTGGCAGCAGGCCCAGGAGTGTGAGAAGACGCGGCAGGACAACTACGAGGCGCCGGAGGAGCTGCAGACTACCTTCCGCCACCTCGCGCATGGCGTCGACCAGTGGGCTGCGGCGCAGGAGGCCACGCGGCTATGCGGCTGTTGGGTCGCAGCGGTTGGGCGCTCGACGTTGATGGCGAGTGGCCTTGCGGAACGCCGGCACAAGATGCGCGCGGGGCGAGCTGCGGGCATGGGCGCCCGCTTCAGTAAGGCGAGGCCCGCGCCAGGGCGCGCGCGCATGAGGTGCGCGTCAGCGGAGCACTGGGGCAGCTTAGCTGCGCTGCTAGGCCGCCCCTTGGCACTGCGGTCTCATCGCAGCGATGTTCGACGGCGGCGTCAGTGCAGGAAGGACTTGGGGGAGCAGCTGCACTGCGTGAAGGCGATGGACAAGGATACCTTGTTTGGCAAGAAGGTTTCGGAGGACGAGCGCGTGGGGGCGTGCTCGGTGGCGACAGGGTTGGACAAGTGCACCCTAGAGGAGACGAAGCAGCTGCTGGGCACGTTTGAGAGATGCCAGGCGCTAGCCCAGGCGAGGGGATTCACTGCCCAGCGCCAGAATGTTACGAATGGAGCTAAGAGTATGTGGGCGAGTAAACCTGGAGCACTACATCGCCATGCGAAGGACAATGCGCCCCCTGTCTACGAGGTGGCGATTAGTGCGTGCAAGCAGGTGGCGGACCCAGACACGGTGATGGAGCATAAGGCTATTTTGTGGGCGGCCATCTGGACGGACCCAGAGGACGCGAGGGAGCACTTGACACAGTACTTGGAGGAGCTGGCAGCTCAGGCGCAGGAGGAGGAGCCCGAGCAGACCACCCTAGACCAGGTTGACACCATCATCAGCAAGCTGAGTGACTCGAAGGCGATGGGGTTCGACGTCATTCATTTTGTAAACAAGCATGCGCGTGGCCGAGGCAGTGTATTGTTACGCGATGTGCCCGTGTAGCTAAACCTAGCGGAGGTGATAGAGCGTTGGGAATGATCGCGTTCGTGCCGAAGTTGTGGAGCAAGTGCCGCGCCTTTCTCAGTGAATCTTGGTGGCAGGGCATGACAGATCTTTGGGGCGCTGCGATTCGGGATCTCCAGCTTCCAGAGCAGGTCTATTGAGCACATGCTTATATGAGACGAGTCTGGAGAGCGGGGTCACTTCATTGACGCAACTGGTGGGCATTGAGAAATGATATGGTTCCGTGTCTCTTCTTATGTAGTCGCGCCGTGCCAGGCCAGTGGGATGCCCGGCGGCGCTGGTTTCTTTTGAGGTCCAATTGTTTTTGGCGCCTGGGTATTTGCAGGAGCGTTCGGTGCTACGCAGGGCAATATATCCTCCGCGCTCCTTGGTAGCGGGGTCCCCGCGTGGGGTAGGCCTTGCGAAACTATTGCTGCATCTGAACCTGGATTATGTGCATCGACATTCTCCCGCTTCGGGGCTCTAGATGTACGTGGACGACACCGCTGCGAGGTGCGAAGGTAGTCGCGGCTCAGTCGGGGACGCCATGTTAGCTAGTGCACTTGACCTGAAGGCAGGTCTAGAGGATCAGAGAATGGTGAATTCGCCGAAGACGGTTCTCATTGGCTCGAACTCATGCATCACGCGAAGGATTGCCGAGCCACTCCGAACAAGCGGGTCACCAGTGAAGGCGGCCACTGACGCGGTGGACTTGGGGCTGGATACTTCTGCAGGGAGGGGGCGCGCCGTTAGGAAGGCGAAGAAGCGTGCGCAAGGAGCCCTGCAACGAGCGAGCAGAATCAGGAGGCCGTGGGGGATTGGAGCTTTGTCGAGGATTGCTCGCGGCCTCTGGAATGCGGGCGCGGTGCCGCAGGCGCTGCGTGGCCATTAAGCTTTCGGCATGAACAGACATGATCAATCTGGCGCAGTTGAGAAGACAGGCTGGACACATGGTCGGGGGTCGTGCAAGTGGACGCCGCTTAAATCCGACACTGGCCTGCGATCTTGCTGTGGCAGACCCAGCGCTGGAGGTCCATATGCAGGTCATGCGTGAGTGTGTCTCGTTGTGGCAACGACACCCCGAGGTACATGGCAGAGCGATTCGTGCGCGGTGACCGATTCGCAGCAGATTGAGGACAGCTGGCGCCAGAAGATGGACGCCGGTTAAGGGGTCGATAGCGGCGCTGCAGGCTACGTTGAT
>CAUYUJ010014833.1:0-10000 GCA_963575745.1 Prorocentrum cordatum | reverse complement strand
CCCTGGAAGGACTTAGGGAACAGCGAGTCCCCTTCGAACTCGTCTGCTGGCACGCTGCAGTCACGAGGCGATGCAGAGAGTCCTGGCGAAGGGTGACCGTCAGGCGTCGACGAGAGACGCCTCCACTCCCAGACAGGTGCTCGATCTGTCAGGCACCACCAGGGAGCAGCCCATCCATGCCGCTCCCCCCTCCCCTCCCCGCCCAGCCCGCCCCCCTCCCCCCCCCCCGCTCCTTGCCCAGGCCCTGTCGAGACGCCTTCTCTCTCGAGCCCCTCTCGCCGCTCTTCCCCTAGCCCCCCCGCCCTCCACCGCGCGGCCTTCCTCGCCGCTGTTCCGCCCCCCGCGACCCTCCCCGCCCCGGCCGCCGCAGGCCACGGGCGTTGCCCCCCACAGGATACGGGTGAGAGCCGTCCGGCCAGGGCCCGCCGGCTGAGTCGCGGCACCCGCGGGCGGAGGAGGGGGAGGAGGAGGAGGAGGAGGAGGAGGAGGGGGAGGAGGAGGAGGAGGAGGAGGTGGAGGGGGAGGAGGAGGAGGAGGAGGAGGAGGAGGAGGAGGAGGAGAGGAGGTGGAGGCGGAGGAGGAGGAGGAGGAGGAGGAGGAGGATGAGGAGGAGAGGAGCGGGGAGAGGAGGAGGAGGAGGAGGAGGAGGAGGAGGAGGAGGAGGATGGTGATGATGATGATGATGATGAGGAGGAGGAGGAGGAGGAGGAGGAGGACAAGTTTAAACCCAAGACTTATTAACGATGTTGGAATACACCCTGCCTCCAAGCTCCCTCTTTTACAAGGGTTCATTTCCACCGAGGTAATTGCCACGTTGGGGGGCAACCGTCTAAAAGGCTTGACGTGTGCCAAAACATCAGCTTCAGAATTCCGTCGCAACATGATTGTTGCGCCCTGACAGTCATGGCTCGGTCCAAAACATTCTAGCACGCAGACCAGGAGAGTCAGTGAAACTCTTGCGAACTTTTGGAGCGAGTGTGCGCGGCGCTAAGGCGGGAGCCACATGCTGAAGGCGACGAGCCCTCAATCCGCGAAGCCCTTGCGAACGTTTGCGATGACTGTGCGCGGCGCGAAGGCGAGGACCGCAGTTGGAAAGCCACCCGCCCTCCATGCGTGAAGCTCATGCAGTTTTTGTTGAACGAATGCGCGCGTCGATAAGGCGAGGGCCAGCCACATTCTGAAATCGACCCGTCCACCATCCGTAAAGCTCATGCAGTTTTTGTTGAACGAATGCGCGCGGCGATAAGGCGAGAGCCACAGGTTGAAAGCCACCCGCCCTCCATCCGTAAAGCTCATGCATTGTTTTTGTTGAACGAATGCGCGCGGCGAGAAGGCGAGAACCACATCCTGAAAACGACCCGCCCTCCATCCGGGAACCTCATGCAGTTTTTGTTTTGAGCGAATGCGCGCGGCGATAGGGCGAGAGCCACATTTTGAAAGCGACCCGCCCTCCATCCGGGAAGCTCATGCAATTGTTGTTACGAACGAATGCGCGCGGCGATAAGGCGAGGGCCACATTCTGAAAGCGATCCGCCCTCCGTTCGTGAAGCCCTCGTAAACTTCTAAGACGAGTGTACGCGGCGGTAAATTGAGAGCCACATGTGGCGAACGATCCGGCCTCAATCCGTGGAACCTCCTTGCAGTTTTCGAAAACGAGTGTGCGCGGCGCGAAGGCGAGAGCCACATTTTGAAAACCGCCCGCCCTCCATGTGTGAAGCTGCTGCCACATGTTACGCTTCAGAACCATGCATTGTGGGGCAGTCTTAGGCGGAACGCCTGGCTCGTCCTTTCGACCGGCCTCGGGGCGCGACGGGGAGACGTCATTCATTTGGAAACGGAGTGGAGGAGGAGGGGGAGGGGAAGGAGGAGCTCGCTTCCAGTCGCGGCGGCGGCCACGCGCAGGCGCCTGAGGAGCCGAACCTTCCGCCCTTGGCCACCCTCGAGGAGGAGGATGAGGATGAGGAGAAGGAGGAGAGGCGCCCTCCTCCCCTTCTCCCCCTCCTCCTCCCCCTCCCTGTCCCCAGTGTCCCTGCATCTGTCACCTCCTCACAGCACGGGCCGCCCCTGCCTTCGAGCTTCGACCCATCTTGCAACGATGCCCGGCCGAGGGTCCGGGAGAAGGGAAGCACGGAGACTTGCATCGGCGGCGAGCCCAGGGAGGAAGTGAGAGGGGGAGGCCTTCTCAGAAGGCGGCGGGGATTGACAGAAACCCTCCGACCTTATGACAAACTGCATCTGTCTTCGGACATGCTTTTTTTGTTTTGTGATCATAGTTTAGGGAAGCAAGACAGATCACCAACAAAACTGACAAGCGCAAATGTGGAAAGGTAGGGGGCTCCCTCGCGGAAGCAGGAGAGCTCCCAGAGGGCCCCCAGGACCGACCGGTAGGTTCACGGCGTATGTAAACCCTTTCCAGCCGAGCCTGCGAGCCGCGCCTGGCCGCCTTCTCGGGCGGGCGCGTGCAAGGCGACGACGCTGCGCTGCCGAGAGGAAGAGGCGGAGGAGGAGGTGGAGGGAGTGGGCGAGGAAGGAGAAGAGGAGGGTGCAGCCGGCGACAGTCCTTCCTTTGGAGGAGAACGGGGAGGAGTAGTGGGAGTTGAAGGGTGGTGGTGGCAGGAGAGGGGCAGCGCTGATGCATGGTCCTGGGCTGTCTCAGGGGCACCATGCCGTCCTGGGGGCCTCTTGGGCGCCCTCTTGCCCGTCCTTGTGGACCTTCGCGTACTGACAATTGTCCTGAACGTACGGCGGTCTGCAAGCCTGACGCGTGCCGATCAGGAAGGGCAGAAAACGAGGGGGGTCGTGCTCTCGAGCCCCGAGAGCGGGCAGGAGGCAGGAGCCGTTAGGAGCGGGAGGCCTGGCCGAGATGGCTTCGGGGAGCGGAGGAGAGGGAAGGGAGAGAGGAGCCAGCACTCGAGGTGCGCCCGGGCCATTTTTGACATCCCGCCCCTCCCACCCATCCCGCCCCACTTCGATGCTTGTTCTCTCTATCCGCCGACACGCGTGTCAGAGCGGACCAGGAGCTGAAGAGAGTCCCCGTCATCGCGTTATGCGCCATCGGGAAAGGATGGAGCTGTGTGCGTTCGAGGAGGATGTGGCGGATGAGCAGGAGGATGAGCACGAGGAAAAGGAGAAGGAGGAGGAGCAGGAGGAGGAAGGAGGATGGAGGAAGGAGGGGGGCGAGGACGAACAGCAGAAGTTGGAGTGGAAGGAGCTGGAGGAGCTGGAGAACCATGAGAAGGTGGAGGAGGGAAAAAGAGGGAGCGGCAATGAGGAAAGGACTCAGATCCAGAAAAGTGGTCCGCGCTGGGGCGAGAGCGCCGTTCTGAGCGACGGAAGCGAAGCTCCGGTTCGAAAATGCGGTCCACGCTGCAGAGGGAACACCATCTGGAAAAACCGGAAACAATCGGATTGTGAAGAAAACGCCAACACAACATCCTGCGCGCGAGGAAATCAGTACGCGGAGTGGGCCAGCTATCTTCCAGACAGAGTCAGGGGAGGGAGGAGCATATTTGTCATAATGTGTAATCGTGGACGGGTGGGTCTCACCACAGCCTTCCCCCCTTGACAGCGGAGTGTCTGGACCGAGCGACGCTGTCCTCACCTTCGTGCTGGCGGTGCTTGCGCTGACAGACGAATTGGTAGATTGGGTGGGCCTACCCCCCAGTATTTTCATTGGCTCTGGTTAGGAAAGAGCCACATACGTTCCCCACCTTCCTCATCCCCACCTTAAGCTGGGAGCAGTTCGCAAATGCATCGTCTGGGCCGACCTGTTGCTGATGGTGGGTCCCCTAGTCTTATGATGCCCCAACCTGCTTTAGCCTTGACCACCAGGGAGGATTTCGAGCGCCAAAAACAGTACCGAGACTCAAGGGTTTTCACGTGTCGGGCCCTGGGAGACACTCGCCCGACACTGTTTCGACTCTGTTTCGACACTTGTTTGACACTTGTCCGGGTGCTCTAGATTATTTAATCGCTTCGCTCATTCCGCCGGCCCATAATGTCGCACCGTGGTCGCCTGTCCGAGTGGTCGTTTGCAGTGTGGAGCTGCGGCGTCGGGAGCTGTGTAGTGTTGGGGGCGTTCTTGGGGCCCTCTTGGGCCGTCCTGGAGGCCTCTGGGGCTGTCTTGGAGCCGTCTTGGGCCGTCTTGGGGCCCCCTTGGGGGCCTCTTGGGCCCTCTTGGGGCGATCTTGGAGGCCTCTTGAGCCGTTTAGGGGCGTCGGGGAACCGAAAAGGTTGAAACGCCCAAATCTGTCCAACACCGAAGGAAAAGCACAGGTTTTTGCCTCTTGGGGCCCTCTTGGGAGTTCTCTTGGAGGCCTCTTGGGGCATCTTGGAGGCTTCTTGGGCCATCTTGGAGACGTCTTGGGCCGTCCGGAGGCCATCTTGGGCGTCGTGGAGCGATCTTCGGGCGTCTCGGACCTCTCTTGGACCGTGTTGGGGGCGTTCTTGGGGCCCTCTTGGGCCGTCTTGGAGGCCTCTGGGGCCGTCTTGGAGCCGTCTTGGGCCGTCTTGGGGCCCTTTTGAGGGCCTCTTGGGCCCTCTTGGGGCGATCTTGGAGGCCTCTTGAGCCGTTTAGGGGCGTCGGGGAACCGAAAAAGTTGAAACGCCCAAATCTGTCCACAACCAAAGAAAGAAAACATTGATTTTTGCCTCTTGGGGCCCTCTTGGGAGTGCTCCTGGAGGTCTCTTGGGGCATCTTGGAGGCTTGTTGGGTCATCTTGGAAACGTCTTGGGCCGTCTGGAGGCCATCTTGGGCGCCGTGGAGCGATCTTCGGGCGTCTCGGACCTCTCTTGGATTGTGTTGGGGGCCTCTTGGGGCCCTCTTGGGGCGATCCTGGAGGATCTGGGGGAGTGTCCCGGGCTCCGCCCGGGCTCCGCCCGGGGTACTTTTGATCCAGGGACCCCCAGGGGCCGCCCCGCGCGCGCGAACTGGAAATACTGTTTACCAGTTACCGGAGATCTTAGTACGCCTCTGGCCCGTTGGGCCGGCGAATTTCTGGGATGTACTCCTTAAGCAGGATGGGAACAACATAACCCTAGTCGGGATCAAGCGTTTGGGGCATCCGCATCATTGCCCCAGGTGCCCCATGTTTTGCAGGGGGCTTGGGCAGACGGCGCCAGCTTCATCCGACAGTGGATGCACGCGCTGGTCACCCCAACTCGGCTCGCAACAGCTTCCATGTTTTGCTCGGGGGCCAGGGCAGACGGCGCCGACTCCATCCGATAGGGGGTCGCGCAACGGTCGCCCGAAATCGGCTCGACTACGCAGCAGCCGACCATTGTCTCAACGAGTGTCTCCTCTCTTAGACCGCCGATCGGTTGCGCTTCGGAAGCTAAATGCTCCATCGTGGCAGTCTAAGAGCGTCATGTTTCCGAGGGGCTGCTCCTTGACCAGCAGCGAGTGTTGGTTGGCGAGGCTGGCGGGGGCTATGGGCCCCAGCAATGCCCAGCGAGGGTGGGGCACCTGGCGCGCCTTGCGGAGTCGCTCTGCTCGTGCCCCGCCACGTTTCAGTTGCCGCCCCGCCTTGCGGTGGCCAAACGATCACCTCCGGCAGGGCCGTCGCTTGTCACGTTGGACGGGCCATCCCACGAGGCATCGCCATCATCGGCGACTGCCTCAAAACTGGCAAGACAGGCCAGGAGAGCGCAGCGGCCAGCACTTGCGGGCGCGAGCGCACGCATGCTTAACGCCGCGCAGCTCGTGTGGGTCACCTGCGCTGACTGGAACGCGGAGCTCGAAGTTCTCGCCCAGTCCAGGTGGGTCGAGAAGGTGAGTGGCGGTGCCCACGTGCCTGGAGCGCTCACCTGCCGAGAAGATTCCCCAGGCGCTTTTGTTGCTGTCTGCGCGGCCAGCAGCTGGCCGGACTCCGGATTCGGCCGGACTGTCGCAGCGGACGAGCTCGCGCGTGCCTCTCCGCCACCCTTTCTCCCGCTTCCTTCCAACTCCCCCTTCTCCTCCTCCTCTTGCTCCTCCTCCTCCTCCTCCTCCTGCCTTACCCCTGGCTGAAGCCCACGAGGCGTTGAGTGCCCTGAGACCCGTGGACTCGTGGGGTACTGGTGCTTCTCCTCCTCCTCCTCCTCCTCCTCCTCCTCCTCTTCCTCCTCCATTCCTTTTCCTTCAGCTCCTCGCCCGCGACGCCTCCGCGTGGGTCGGGCGCGAGCTCATCGGCGCTGCCCCCCCAGTGGGCGCGCGCGGCCGCGGGCCTGCCCCTGGAAGGCCGCGCTCGAGGTTGTCGGCCCCAGGGCCAGGCGGGAAAGGAGGAGGAGGAGGAGGAGGAGGAGGAGGAGGAGATCCGTAGCCATTTTGGCTCAAGTCCGTAGCGTTTCGCTCAGGGACCGAGGCCTTTTTGGCGTGGGGGAGGCGCGCCCCTGCCAGTGATCCTGCGATCTCTCTTTCATTCGTTTCGCTCACAGCCTACAGTCTGGCTGCTGTAAGTTCTGCGGCCGTCAGGTCCCATGGGGCGCAATGGCGGCGGCAGGCAGCAGGCGTTCAGTGCGACCTGGACCTGCTGCAACAAGAAGTGCGGCTTCGGCAACAATTTCCCATGGCGTACGACGTGCTGGGCTTGTGGCAAGCCCAAAGGAGCGGTCCCTGCACCGGCTGTGCCGCGCCCTCCTGCTGGTGCTTGGGTTCGTCCTCCTCGGCTGCAGCCACAAGGAGGCTCACCTGGTGCTGGGCAAGGGCCTGGCGCAAGCGGCGGCAAACTCACCCCTGAGCGCAAGGACGCATTGCTTGCCATGTCCGCCGAGCACTTCGAGGCCTGCAGCATCTGGCTGTCGCCTGGTCAGAAGGCGCACCTGCTGGGGCTGCGAGCCGTGCAGACAGGCGACCCGCTGGCCCTCAGTCGACAGGCCAAGCAGCAGCACGACACGCTCAAAGATCAGGTCGCCAAGGCCAAGAACGCCTGGGAGAAGTCTCAGGAGTTGCTGGCCAAGCAGCTGCAGAAGACGGCGGAGCTCAAGGCGAAGTTCATGGAGCTTGAGGCAAAGGAGCTCGAGGCGGCCCGCGCTGCTGCCAGCGCCTTCTCCGAGCTCGGGCGTGCCTCCAGGCCTCAGCCTGCTGACCATGCTGCATACCTTGTGGAGCAGCTGCGTGAGCTGGGGGTCGAGGCGGGCGTGGTCGACTCGATCAAGCAGGTCGCGGAGGCACGCCAGAAGGCCAAGAAGGATGAGGAGGAAGCGGCGGCTGCTAAAGTTCGTGCTGAGGCGGCAGATCGTCATCATGATGAGCGTGGAGCTGGTGGTGCTGCTGCTGATACCAGCGACGCTGCAGGCGATCACGACCTCGACATGGATGCAGCCATCGGCAACCTCAAGCAGGGCGACTGGATGGACAAGCTCGTCAGCTCTGCAGGTGAGAGCGGCATCACTCGATCGCAGCTGGAGGCTGCGCTCGATGAGGCTGGTGCTGATTTCAAACGCAAGCGCCTTTAGCCGTGCGGCTAGGTGCGCAATGGGGCCAAAGGCCCCGAGGTTTTGGAATATTGTCTCTGCCAATGTTACTGATCGCTCTGGGCTTGACATTTTCCTCTCCTCCCCTTCTGTGCTCCAGGCTCAGCTGGTCGGTGTGCAGGAAACGCGGGTGTTGGAGGTTGAAGCTTGTGAGCATAAACTCAGGCGACAAGGGTGGAGAGCCAAACTTTCGCCAGCCCGTCACACGGCTGGAGGCGGCATATCTGCTGGCATCATGCTTGCTGTGCCAAAGCATATCGGCCTGGCGCCGATTGAGAGCTTTCCGATCGACGTGCAGGTGGGGAGGATGATGGTTATGCATGTGGGAGGTCTCGTACCTGGGGGTTTCCTAGCGTGCACGCTCTATCTGCATCACTCTGTCGGACTTGCGCCAGCCAACTGGGATCTTCTCTGCAGGCTAGGCGCGCTGCTGAAAATGGCCAACATGCCGTTCCTCATCTTCGGGGACTTTAATCTCGAGCCCGACGTGCTCCAGCATTCAGGCTGGATTGATGCAATCGACGGTGCTGCCATATACACGGATGCTGGAACTTGTGATCCAGCGCACAGGACCATCGATTTTTTCGTTGTCTCCCAGGCGTTTGCGGCGAACGCCTCGGTCTCACTGTTGGCAGAAGTGGAGATCACTCCACATATTCCAGTTAAGTTGAAGTTACCCACCTTGGACACTGTACCCTCGGTGCGCATGGCTATGGTTCCCCGCAGGTTCCCCAGAGAGTTGCCCATTGGTTGCCGTGGAGAGCCCAACTTAGCCAGGTGGGAGGTGGCGTCGGAGATGATGAGCAATGCTAGTATATCTAAGTCGTGGCAAGTTTTCGTCTCGGCTGCCGAGCTTGAATGGTTAGAGGTGTATCAGATTCCCGCTGAGCTTTCGAAACCGTACCTTGGGCGTGGTGGTGATGTTCGTACTGGGTGGTGTCGACCGAGCCGGCCTGCTCCAGTTCCTTTTCCACGTCTGAGCCCTCAAGTTGTGTGGTGGAGAGCCTTGGCCCAGGTCCTCAAGACCCTCACGAGGCCCATCAGCGTTGCCCAGACCAAGCAAGTGCGGTGCAGGATCCGACATCTTCAGAGCTCGCCAGATGTTCCAGATTCGAATCTCGCGGTTTGTTTCCTGGAGGCCCTTGATCGGTTTCGCGTCTTTGATTACGTAGTCATGGACTATTTCGCCGCCGTCGCCAGCGACACTGCCGAGTGCCTGCACAAGCAGGCAACCCAGCTGAAGATAGTCAACTGGGACCGATGGGTTAAAACGCACTCGGTAGGTGGGGCTGCGGCGCTCTTCAAGTATGTGCAGCTGCCTGACCCTTGGCAGCCGTCCACCCTCGACTCCTTCACCCTCCGTCCCAACTCCAGCATGGGGGAAATGGATGAACTTGAAAGGGAGTGGAGCAAGTGGTGGCAGGTGGGGGTCGCGCAGCCCCCCGTGCACTGGCCAGAGGATCTCGGAGAGCGCCCGCCTCCCCCCACGGTCCCAGAGCTCAAGAAAGTGTTGATGTCCTTCCCGCTAGGCACTGGTTGTGGATGCGACCAGGTCCCGCCTAGGAGTTTTCTGCACTTGCCCGACGTTGCGCTCGAGCTTCTGTGCGGCCTCATCGGGAAGATTGAGGAGCAGGCGGACTGGCCTCCCCTCACGAACAAGATTGTTTTTATTCTCAAAAGATTGGGAGGTGTTCGACCTTTGGGGCTGTTACACGTTCTCTGTCGGGTGCAGTCCAGGCTGAGAAGGCCTTTGATCAGGCAATGGCAAGTCAAGAACTATCGGAGTTTCTGGTGGGGTACTAAAGGAAAAAGCGCTGACATGTGTGTGTACATTCAGGCAGTGTGGGCAGAGTATTATCAGTCCAAGGGCCTGTCATCTGCTACGTTGCTGCTCGATTTGAAGAAAGCGTTTGAACTGGTCAAGCATCACCATCTTGTCCAGGCGGCCACTCGCACTGGATTTCCGTTGTGGCAACTGCGTTTGCTTGTGCAAGTCTATCGGTCGCCCCGCCTGCTTGATCTCCAAGGGACTGTCAGTAATCACATCACGGCGGAAACTACGATTATCCCTGGGTGTGGTTTTGCTACTGTTTTGCTGCAACTGGTGTTGCTGGGCCCCCTGGATGTTGTTCAGAAAGAGTTTCGGGCCATCTGTCTTTCCGTGGTTGTCGACGATTTTGCGTTGCAGAGATCGGGGGAACACGGCCGAGTAGTTGCTGATGTAGCTGGCGCTGGAGTGAAGCTTCAGTGCGAGCTTCAGCGTGTGGATCTACGGCTCGCTCTTGACAAGACGCGAGTTCTTGCTAGTGATTCTGATTTACGTGACAAGCTGTCCAGGAGGCTGGTATCGCTTAGGGCCCAGGGCGTGAACCATGAGCGCAACCTGGGGGTTGACTACAGTTCAGGTCGTTTTCTCAGGAGGGCCACCAGGACGGGCAGAATCAAGGTCGCCAAACCCAAGCTCAAGAGAATGAAACATCTCCAGGGAGGCATGGCCAGGCGGAAAACCATGGCCATCATGGCCAGGGCGGCCCTGGAGACTTCGGTT
>CAUYUJ010014832.1:311773-373812 GCA_963575745.1 Prorocentrum cordatum | reverse complement strand
AGCGCGCGATCGCAGAGTTCTCGACCGCCGGAGAGGGAGGAAAGGGGAGGGGGAGCAGCACGCGATCCCAGAGTTCTCGACCGCAGGAGAGGGAGGAAGGGGAGCGGGAGCAGCACGCGATCTCAGAGTGCTCGACCGCAGGAGAGGGAGGAAGGGGAGGAGGAGAAGCACGCGATCTCAGAGTTCTCGACCGCAGGAGAGGGAGGAAGGGGAGGAGGAGGAGGAGGACGAGGAGGGAAGAGGAGGGAGGAGGAGGAGGAGGAGGAGGAGGAGGAGGAGGAGGAGGAGGAGGAGGAGGAGGAGGAGGAGGAGGAGGAGGAGGGAGGAAGGAGGAGAGGTAGGACAGGAGGAGAGGAGGAGAGGAGGAGGAGGAGGGCAGAAGGGATGGAGGAGGCGGAGGAGGAGGAGGAGGAGGAGGAAGAGGACATGACATGGAGGGGGAGGAGCGTGACATGTGATACAAATGTATGACGATCGCGACTCCATCACCGGCCCCACGCTTCCAGCGAATGGGGGAGAAGGGGGAGGAGCAGAAGGAGGGGGAGAATGACACCCTCGGAGACTTCCCGCTTTGGGGGAGGGCTTCTCTGGTGTTCCGGTGTTCTGTGGCGTCTCCGAAATCCCCAGACGAAGGAGGAGCAGCAGCGGGAGGAGGAGGAGGAAGAGGAGGAGGGATGGAGGGGGACGAAGCTGAGGGTGCTCTTTAGGACATGGACAAGGAAGACCCCGTTTTTTTGGGGGGCTCAGCTGAAGCCACCAGCTCCAACACAGCCCCGCGCAGCAGTCACGAATTAGCAGCGAATCGCCTCGAACCCAACAACAGAAACTAAACATGACTCCAGGGTCGATCAGCACGTCTCACTCAAGTCAGCTCGAGCCAACATGGGCAACGAGTAGAGCATCCCAGACACCCACCGTGCCCGTCCCTCTATATTGTTTCAATGCTGATGCGAAACTTTGGTTTCTACGCGGCTAGGTGATCCGAGTCGGGCAGCGCGCGCCGACGAGACTAGCGCCAGCAACGCAAACAGCGTGCTGGAGTATCACCCGAAGGCCATGAATGTAGAGACCAACAAAAACTGCAATCCACTGCATGCTAAGGGCAACAGAGCTGACACCTATGGATCTGGAAGCTGCCTTCACCGAGCCCGACCACAAACATAAACATTCAAAGGTCCGCGCGGACTTCCCAGATCGGGGCGGCGCCGGAGACGCCGCTAGGGGGGTCCAGCGCAGATTCAGTAAAACAGCGCTGCCCTCTGAACGTTTATGTTTATGCCAGGGAAGCAGCATGCAACGATGAAGAAAGGCCGGCCTCGAAGTGGTGACGGAGCCTGTCTGCACAGAAGAGCCCGGTCGGGCCCCCTCCTGCGCCCGCGGCGGCTCTGCAACTCGCGGAGCATGACATGAAGAAAGGCATACAGCATCGCAGAACGACGGTACCGTAGAAACGCGGCCACACTAGCATGGGTCAAGAGCACCACGAGCCCTCTCGCCGAAGGCCCCAGGCGCCGTGAAGGTACACCCAACGACACACACTCCAAGGCGGAGTGCCCATAACAAATCTAAGCGACACATATTCCAAGGCGGAGGCGAAAGGAACCCCTCAGAAGTGCGAGTTGCTCTTTACCCTCGTGCCAGCTGTGGAGCGATCATGTTCGGGCATCCTGGCATGCAGCGAGTCAGACCGTACGTGCCGATACTGCCTGGCCACCTTTGCCGCAATGCGAACTGCGCTCGAGAACTGTTGTTTAGCGTGCAACTCCGTCGGTTCGGACCCACCGCGCTTCGACGCGACACGCTAACCACTTCCCAACCCCGCGGGTCAATGTCCCGAGCAGTTCCCGGCCTCCCGCCCTGCGGAGCCGAACGACACGCTATCAGCTTGCACGGCATAGAGTGTCGCTGAGGCCGCCGCAACACGCTAAGCACACGTTCCTGGCTGCAAACTCTGATACTGAGCTATACACACTGTCATGGCACTTCCCATTCCAAGGCCGCACTGACATGTAGTGCCGAGAGGCGAGCGTGAGAGAAAGAAGACGCGTCAACAATGACCTAGAATGCAAGATAGTTTGAATGCCTCCATAGACTGCGCATGTCATCTGCTATCGATCTACCCTCGAAGCGGGTCATCTGAATCCCGTTTCTAACGACGACCACAGCGGCGACACAATGACTGCAAGACCTCACGCTAGCAGGTTAATGCATGCCCCATCGGTCTCTTCCAGGCAGGATCAATCAGCATCGAATCGGGACGTCGGATCGATTCGAAATGTGCATCGGATCCAGCTGCGTCGGCATAGAGTTGGAATCGCATCGAATTGGCCGCGCCAGGATCCACAGCAGCGCCGAACAAGCATCGGGCCGCATCGGATCGTCGGAATACTGGAATCGGATTGAATCGGACCCGCCGACCTCAGAATCGAATCGACTCGATCGGACCGAAATCGGCCCTGCCATCCCTGGCGCCATCGCACGCACCCCACACGACGGTGAGGGCTCTCTGGCTGCCTGGGGGGCTCCCGCCAGCCCTTCGGTGCGAGCTCCTCTCCTTGGTCCTCCCAGCCCCAAGGGAACTCAAAGATGTGGAATAGGCCCCCCCCCCACACGCCCGACAGCCCCTCCGCCTTTTGCTAAGCCTTCTTCCTTCTTGGAAGCCGTCTTGAAGGCAAGTAGGCGGTAGGGGATTGCCAGAGGTGATCTTGTCGCACCATGTTCGAGCCCATGGGGGCCCTCTCAGCGTCGTGACTGGAGGAAGCACCTGGGCCTCCCTGTGGAGGACCTGGGGCCACCTTGGGCCAGTGACACCTCGGGCAACACCCGATACGGACCAGGGGTGGGCACATTCTTCACGTCGGCGGCTAGGCAGGATAACTGCGCTGGCGGAGGGCTACCTAAACGGGGGTACCGTTGTAGCGAATTGTGTCATCGTGCAGGAGGGAGGGAAACAGCAGAGGAAGCGGCCGAAAGAGAGGGCGGAAGGAGCGAGCCGCTCAGCGGGACGGGTCACGGGGTGGGCGCACCCACGACCGAGCTGGCCCTGCTGAGGCCAGGCCGCGATCAGAACCGGTCGATCGTTGGACTTTCTGGCGATCTCTGCTGTCCGCTTGATTGGTCCAGGTCCCCCGAGGGCAGCGATGCAGCCGGGGTGTGGGAGGGGGGAGGGGGATGCGAGCGTCGAAGCAATAAGAAAGTAGCCGCAACAACATGAACTTAGATTTCTGAGGTCCGCGCGGACTTATTTGGGCCAGCGCGGGCCTCCGAAAACCAGTGTGTATGCAGAACGGCCCTCGTACTGTAAGGTTCAGGAAGAGGAGGAGAAGAAGGAGTAGGAGGAAGAGGAGAAGGGAGGAGGAGGAGGAGGAGGAGGAGGAAGAGGAAGAGGAGGAATAGGAGTAGGAGGAAGAGGAGGAAGAGGAGGAAGAGGAGGAGGAGAGGAGGAGGAAGAGGAGGGGAACAGGGAGGAAGAGCCTGCTGTATTACTTATCACTCGCCACGCGCTCCCGGGGACGAGGGCCTGTCCACACTGATCGACACACACACACACTACACACACCACACACACACCACACACACACACACAACTCCGTGCTGCATTTGCCGCACCGCCTCCCCCTATTTATCCCCCTCCCTGCTCCTCCTCCCCTCCTACCATCCTCCACCTCCTCCTCCTCTCCACCTCCTCCTGCCCCTCCTCCTCCTGCCTCACCTTCCTCCCTCATCCCTCTCCCACACCTTCCCCTTCCTCTCCCTCCTCCTGCCCTCCCTCTCCTCCAACTCCTCTCCTCCTAATCCACCTCCTCCTCCCCTCCTCCCTCCCTCCTCCCCAACTTCCCCTCCTCCTCCTCCCTCCTTCCCGCCTCTCCCCTCATCCTCCCCTCCCCCCTCCTAGCCTTCCCCTCCTCTTCCTCCTCCCTCACCTCCTCCTCTCCTATCCCTCACCTTCCTCCTCCACCTCCTCCTCCTCTGCCCTCCTCTCCCCTCCTTCCTTCCTCCCTCCAACCTCCTCCTCCTCTCTCCTCCTCCTTCCCCCCTCCTTCCTCCTCCCTCCCTCCCCCTCCTCCTCCTCCTCCTCACTCATCATCATCATCATATCATCATAGCCCTCCTCCTCCCTCCTCTCCTCCTCCTCCCCCCCCCCTCTCCTCATTCATTCTCCTCCTCCTCCCCCTTCTCCTCTCCGCCTCCTCCTCCCTCCCTCCCTCCTCACTCCTCCCTCATCCCCTTCTCATCCTCCTCCCCTCCTCCCTCCTCCTCCTCCCTCCTCCTCCTCCACCCTCCTCCTCCTCCTCCGTCCTCCTCCTCCTCCTCCTCCTCCTCCTCCTCCTCCTCCTCCTCCTCCTCCTCCTCCTCCTCCTCCCCCACCACCAGGAAGCAAGCAAATGCCGACACCACCCCATCCCCGGAGCTTTTTTTAAGTTCACACCCGTCGGCACAATAGTGCGCAAAGACATGGCAGGGGTCATCCCAAGATCTCGAACGACATGTTCTTTTCACCCCATCCCCGGTGCTATTCTCGGGTGCGCTCTGGCCAGGATCTCGGGGTGAACCCAGCCGTGGCGACGCGAAACGAGCAGCGGCGTCAACATCTGCTCCTCCTCAGACCGTCCTCCCCGCTCCCCAGCAGTAGCAAAAGGCCCCCTGCCTGCCCACGGGTCCTAAGATGACTACCCGCTTCGGCACCCGGGGAAGCAGGCGCTTCACGGCATCCGGCGCCTCCACACCCCCTGCGTTCGGCGCCGCCCCCCGTACTCGGGCAGCCTCCAAATCCAAGGTAGGATAGAGGAGGGCGACAAGGAGGGAGGTGGAGGTGGCGGAGAGGGAGTGAAGAAGATGAGGAAGACGAGAAGGGAGGATATTCACGGCCCATGCAAAGGGGGAGAGGGGGGGGCGTCCATGACTGAAGGGGGCGATGGAGGGAAAAACGAGGGGTGCAATCGAAGGAGAAGCAGGTGTGCTTGACTCACACACCTGGGGCCAGCGACATGCCTCCCTCCTCCTCCTCCTCCTCCTCCTCCTCCTCCTCCTCCTCCTCCTCCTCCTCCTCCTCCTCCTCCTCCTCCTCCTCCTCCTCCCCCAAAAAACACTCGATTCAGCTGGGCACTGGCGTCAATATTCTTGGCCTTAGCAGCTACCCTGCCTTCCAGGGCCTGCTCACCCAATTGTCTGCACCTCAGCTCGACCCGAAGCACCCACGAAGCCTGCATCACGACGACACAGTGTTCGCTTTTAGTGGTGGGCCTGGCTCCCCAAATAGAGGGATCTTTGCACCTGGCGCGGAGGCTCCAACTCCAACCTCTGTCGCGCCGAACTCGAACTGGCCTTGACATCTTGCCTGGGCGACCACGGACGGAGCAATGCCCGCGCCGAGCCTGACTGACTCCAGGGCGGGCTGGGTGGGTGGAACGACGGAATCGATTCCTGGCAGTCATGGCCTGTACCGAGAAGGGCCGAAAACCGCGGCAATGGCCTTTCAAACCTCTTTGGTCACTTCCGCCAGCTTCCGCCTAAGGCGAGGCGGGCCGACGGTGAGGCCCTTGCTGGAACGCCCCACGTGGACCCGAGGTGTAGAATTGGCATGCGGCACCCGCGGTCGGAGGCAACGGGAATGCGCCGCCCGAGACGGCCAAGACAGAAAAGAAAACGTGCCAATAGCAGGTTCCGCCAGCTTGAGCACAGCACATGTTCCCCCGTCGCGTGTAGGCTGTGCCACGCCAAAGGAAGATGGCACAGCCCCGTGCACAGACAATCCTCCTGCCAGCTGGCGGCCAGCATCTGTAACAAACGATAAACCACCCGGCCACCCACACCGTGGGGAAGTCCCCGTCGTAGCACGAGCCGTCGCCGAAGGCAGAGCCGCCTTCGAGCAGGACAGAAGGCTCGGCTCCGACCCATCTGCCGAGCCTCTTGTCGACATATCTTCCAACACGGTCAGGCAGCCTCCCAACGCCCAGGGGATGAGGAGGGAGGAGGAGGAAGAGGAGGAGGAGGAGGAGGAGGAGGAGGAGGAGGAGCTTTTAAACACGCGTGCTCTGGCATGCACGTGGGTCTCGGCACCCTGGCCCGCGTGGGCCAGGATGGGCCAGCGGCCTCAGCGCGCATCCTCTCTGGCGGCCGGCTCAGAGCTCGAGGAGCAGCCTGATGGACGGCCGCTGCCGTTCCTCCGCTCGCCTCTCCTCCAGGGCCCGCACACGCTGGGAGCCGCTGCGGCCTAACCCCTCGCCGCGCAGGGGTGCTTGGTGGCCTAATCCCTCGCCGAGCTGGGGCCCACTGCGGTCTAACCCCTCACAGCGCTGGGGCACTCCGTGGCCTCACCTCGCCACGCTGGGGGCCGCTGCGGTCTGACCCCTCACCGCGCTGGGGTCTGTGGTGGCCTGACCCCTCGCCGCGCAGGGGGCCGCTGTGGCCTAACCCCTCGCCAAGCTGGAGTTCGCGGTGGCCTAACCCCCCGCCGCGCTGGGGACTGCTGCGGCCGAACCCCTCGCCGCGCTGGGGCCTGCTGTGGCCTAACCCCTCGCCGCGCTGAGGTTCGCTGTGGCCTAACCCCATCGCCGCGCTGGGGTGCGGTGCGGCCTAACCCCTAGCCGCGCTGGGGCCTGCTGTGGCCTAACCCCTCGCCACGCTGGGGTTCGACGTGGCCTAACCCCTCGCCGCGCTGGGGGCTGCTGCGGTCTAGCCCCTCACAGCGCTGGGGCTTGCTGTGGCCTGACCCTTCGCCACGCTGGGGCCCACTGCGGTCGAACCCCTCACCGCGCTGGGGTGCTCCGTGGCCTAACCCCTCGCCGCGCAGGGGGCCGCTGCGGTCTAACCCCATCACCGCGCTGGGGTCTGTGGTGGCCTAGCCCCTCGCCACGCTGGGGTGCGGTGCGGCCTAACCCCTCGCCGCGCTGGGGGCTGCTGCGGCCTAACCCCTCGCCGCGCTGGGGGGCGCCCTCCTGATCGTTCTGGTGGTGCCCGATGCTGTACTACTTAACTTCGAACTGCTGGTGGTACTCAATGCGGTCCTCCTGGTCTTCGAAGGGGTCGTGATCTTCGATGTCCATGGTGCTGCGTCCTGCTGGCGGGGGAAGGGTACCCCTCTGAATCCCTTCTGCGCAGCTGCCTGGGCTGCTGTGGGGCTGGCCCACGTCGTGGTCGTCTGCGGGCGGCGCCACTCCCAGGGCCTTTTCCGCCATCTGCCTGCGCGTCTCTGCCTCGTGCGTGTCCTGCAGCTGGGTTTGCCTGCGTGCTGCTCCGCTGCTGAGCCAGGCCAAGCGGCAGATCTCCTCCGCCACTCTGCGCTGGCTGCGCAGGCGGCCTGGGCCTGGGATGTCACCGAAAAGCCGCTGGTAGTTGCCCGTCTGCAGCGCCTTGAGGACGCGGGGAACGCATGCCGCCTGCCATGACTGCCAGCCCTGCTCGCCTGTCCGTTGGAACCAGCATCCCGCCAGAGACTGCATTAGCTGTTCCAGCCGGTTCCTTTCGAGCCAGGCCATCTCTTGCTCTGGATCCTGGTCGTCGCCACCTCGGTGCTGGCGGAGCCTCGGATGCTGCATGCCTGCTTCTTTGGCCTCCTGCACGCATTTCATCAAGTCTGGCCCTGTCGGCTTGGTGAACAGCGCCGCCCACTGCGCCTTCGTCCTCAACTGGAACATGGACGTGGCGTCGTTGGGCTGAACGGGCCCTGGGTTGGAGAACATCTCCGCCTGGCGGTCGCATACTCTGTGCCCTTGTGGGCGCATTGGCTTTTACTTTACCTCTTGCGCCCATCCGTTTTCTGCTGCGCCCACCATGCGCAGCGTTTTCCGCCCGCAGGCCTAAGTCGGCTCTCACTCTTTCTCACGACACACAGACGCAGCGATCACTCGATCAATGTCCGAGCAAGGCGAAAAGGAGGAGGAGGAGGAGGAGGAGGAGGAGGAGGAGGAAAGACGAGGGAGGAGAAGGAGGGAGTGAGGATGGGGAGGAGGAGGAGAAGGAGGGGCGAGGAGGAGCGATTCCCAAACGACCCCCTGTGACTGCATTGGAGTGTCTGGCGGTCAAACCAACGGCCCGGACGTCGACAGCTGCCACCCGCGAAGCGTTGCCTCAAAATCGTGTGTGGGGGGGGGGATAGGTGGCCTCGGCAACAAAAACCGCACGGGCCGAAATATTGTTCGGGGATGGACAGGCCCCCCTTCAGCAAAACGTGGTTCAGTGAACACGACCTGAGGCCCCAACCTGGCGGGCGCAAGCCTGGAAAATGACGGCCACGGCGCCCTCTCGAGAACCCGAAAACGGAGAATTCACTAATCGACGTGTCACCGTTGGGGGTTCTGCCCACCTCCGAATTGGGAGGAGGAGGAGGAGGAGGAGGAGGAGGAGGAGGAGGAGGAGGAGGAGGAGGAGGAGGAGGAGGAGGAGGAGGAGGAGGAGGGAGGGAGGAGGGAGGGAGGGAGGGAGGGAGGAGGAAATTGTCTCCCTCACCACGAGGAGGGAGGAGGAAGGAGGATTCCGCGGATGCGGTGAGCGGACGGGCTACGCTCGCGCCGCCTGACACCCCTGGCGTCGCCTCCGCTTGGGGACCGATGCCCCCGGCCAGACCAGCATCCAAGCTCGAGAGGGGGAGAACCGAGGAGGAGGAGGAGGAGGAGGACGATGACGATAACGAAGAGGACGATGGAGGAGGGTGGGACGGACGACCGATCCCCAGACATCCAAACGCCGCGAAAAGCACGACGGGCGGGCATCCCCCGTCACTCTGGACACCAGGCGCCAACGCAGAAGTGTCTGGCCACAGGGCGCGCAATCAACACTGGGAACCCGAGGCCAGTTGGCCGCCTGGTCCACCGCCCGTCTCCTTCCGCCAGTCCGCTCCTGACTCAACTTCCTGGCCATCGAAAGGCTGCACTGCATAGACTTGCTGCTGCGCTGTGGCGGGAGAGACCAAGAACGATGTCATCGCAGACCTTTAATTAAGTTGGGCGTGCCCCCCTACAGGGGGATTTCAGACGACAAATAACAAATATTCAAAAAATGCACCGAAATGGCAAAAAATACTCCAAAAATAGTCCCCAGACTATTTTTTGATTATTTGTTGGCTATATTTGGGGTATTTCTTATTCTTCGTCAGAAATCCCCCGGCGGTAGGGAACCAGGCCCGACTTAATACTACGTACATCGAGACGACCAAATCGAACCCCGTCCCTGGAGAGGGGGAGTCGCCCTCGAGCGTGTAATCCCGAATCGGGCGATGCCGCATGCAGACATCGGCACGCACCATCGAGCGCGTGCATGCACTGGCTCGGCCCTCGCGGCATCGAGCGGGCGTGCTCCCACGGCCCCAGGACATGTTTGGGCGACCGCTTCGAGCCTCCGCCCTGAAGACCAGACCTGTGCCATGGTCCTCCCCACTCCTCTCGTCCCGCCTCCCTCCCACTCAAAAACAGGAAACCATGCTTTCCCATTATTGGCAATTCTGGGGTCTTCTATGTTAACGGGCGAATGGCGGTATAAAATAAACGTTTTCGCCGTCGGAGACACCCGTCCCTGGGCGGGTGGAAAGTTTATGCCCCTACGGTGCCACCGTAGGGGCATAAACCTTCCAGCCGTTTTGGGACAGGCGCCCCCGAGAGCGAAAAAGTTTATTTTTATGCCGGTCTTCGCCCGTTGACTATTCGGGAGCGGCCAAGAGGGAGGTGTCCAAGAGGGGGGGGTGCAAATCATGACCGGCGGCATGTGCGCGGCCCCGCGGGGGGGGCAGGGACGTAATGAAACAAGACATGGCGCCATGAAATCTGGGGAGATATCATGGCCCGCGCCATGATATCCACCCCCCCTTAGTCCTCACCCCCCTCTTTTCCGCTCCCGAACTGTGGCTGTGTTCCATCTCTCGTCCCAAACTCCCCCCCCGCGGCAAGAGCTGACAGCGGTGGCGAGACGAGCGGGGCCCCCGCCCTCGCCCCTCGCACGCCCTGCCTGCTCCCCCGGCCGCCTCCCCGCGAGGGCCAGGGAGGCGTGCACGCCCGCCGCCCGGGGGAGCTCCGACCTCCCAGGGGACGCCCCGGGAGGCGGGCGGTGGCTCACGTAAAGGGCCCAGCACGGCCAGCAGGCGTGTCCATTCGGGGGGACGTAAGACCTGGGCACAGGGGACTCGGAAATCCCCGACGAGGCCGTCAAACAAATGACGAGGCCGAGCCTGCATTTTGACGAGGCCTCCCGCTGCAGACATCCCACGAAACTCCTCCTCGTCCAAATCCGAGGCGCGGCCGTCAAAAAATGATGGCGAACCCGAGTCCTGGCAAACCCGGGTCTTACGCTCCCCCGGTCCATGGCCACCGCCTGCCGCACTCCAGACAGGTTGGCCCCCAGATCGGTGGACGTGACCTCCGTGACCCCCTCCCTCCGCTCTGTGCCGGCTTCGGCGTCGGATATGCCATCCGTGGAGACACGGCATCCAAAATGCAGGAGGGAGAAACGGAGAAGCAAGAGAAGAACCGAGAGCTCCCCACCAAAGTTCTGGCGATGTGGTGCATGCAGCGTCGCTCGTACCGGAACGCAGGGTGCACCAAGGCGTCCCGCCACGCAGTGGCTTGGTCCCTCGAGCGGCTGATGCTGAGAGAGCATTTGCAGTCCCCGCTGTCCGTCTCCTCCATCGTTCTCCAGATGCTTTCCTGCCGTTCGCCTCGCCTGCCAACGGCTCATCCAGCACTAATGCACGCCACCCTCGCCCCCGTGCGAAACCAGCTCGCGACACGCGTAGTTTGCCAAGATCTCTCCTCCCGCTGCCCCCTCCTCCCATCCTTGCCTCTGCCCTCCGCATGCCTCTGTTTCGGCACACCTCTCACACACGATTTGCGCTCCGAAAAAGGAGCTCGACAGAAGGCACCAGCGTCAGGGTTCGAAAGGCGCCACCGCACCCATGTCGGCACACCCCTTGCACGCTTCGTGCCCCCACAGGGAGCACCACCGAAAGGCCCTAGTGGCAGGGTTCGCATGGCGCCACCGCACCCATGCCGGCACACCCCTCACACGTTGCGTGGCCCCGCAAGTAGCTCCAACGAATGCCCCAGAGGCAGGGTTCGCGTAGCGCCACCGCACCCATGTCGGCACGCCCCTCACACGCTTCTTGGCTCCTTAGGGAGCCCAACCGAAGGTCCCGGAGGCAGGGTTCACATGGCGCCACCGCCCCGAGTTTGGCACACCCCTCGCACACACGGTGCGTTGCCCCACAAGGAGCTCCACCAAAGGCCCCAGTGGCAGTTCGCATGGCGCCACCGCACAAACTTCGACGCACCCTTTACACGCTTCGTGGCCTCATAGGGAGCTCCACCGAAGGCCTCAGTGGCAGGGTTCGCATTTCGACACACCCCTTACACGTATCGTGGCCCCAGAAGGAGCCCCACCGAAGGCCCCAATTGAATGGTTTGCATGGCGCCACTGAAACAATTTCTGCACACCCCTGAAGGCCCCAGTGGCACGGTTTGCATGGCGCCACCGCGCCCATCTGAGCACACCCCTTACACGCTTCTTGGACCCACAGGGGGCCCCATCGAAGGCTTAGTGGGCAGGGTTCGAATGCCGCCGCCGCGCACACATGTCGCCGCCCCAAAGGAAGCCCCACCGAAAGCCACAATGTCAGGGTTCGCATGGCGCCACCGCACCCATCTCGGCACACCCCTCAAGGCGCCACCGCACCCATTCCGGCACACCCCGCACCCGCTGCGTGGCCCCAGAGGGAGTTCCATCGAGGGCCCCAGTGGCAGGGTTCGCATTGCTCCACCGAAGGCCTCAGTGGCAGGGTTCGCATGGCGCCACCGCGCTCATTTCGGCACACTCCTCGCACGTTCGTAGCATCATACGGAGCCCCACCGAATGCCTCAGTTGAATTGTTCGCATGGCAACCATTTCGGCGCACCCCGCATGGCACCACCGCGCACATCTTAGCGCACCCCTTACACGTTTCGTGGCCCCGTAGGGGGCCCCACCGAAGGCTTAGTGGCAAGGTTCGCATGGCGCCACCGCGCACACTTGTCGTGGCCTCATAGGGAGCCCCACCGAAAGCCCCAGTGGCAGGTTTCGCATGTCGCCACCGCGCCCATCTCGACACACTTCTCAAGGCGCCACCGCACCCATTCCGCCACACCCCTCATCCGTTGCGTGGCCCCACATGAAGTTCCACCGAAAGCTCCAGTGGCAGGGTTCACATCACGCCACCGCAACCATGTCTGAACACCCCTAACACGTGTCGTGGCCCCAAAGGGAGTTGCTCCTCTTTCGTCCCATCTGTCTTGCAGTACTCGCCCCTGCATATAGTTGGGTCCTCCGCCAGGGGAATTATACATTTTGTTTGTTCTCTTTCTTTCTTTCTCTCTCTCTCTCTCTCTCTCTCTGCGCAACACATGGCAGCTTGAATCATATGTGCCCTGTCTGTATTCGTCACCGTGCTTGTAGCACGTAATGAAACTCTACATATCATGTAATGGCTGTTCAGTCATCGGCCACCGTGCTTCTGATACAAACCTGGGTCTCGTTTTGCGGCCCTCTTGAAGGTCCCCTGGGCCGCATTCGGCTCCGTGGGGGCCGACGCTGTAGCTCCAAAGCGTTCAACAGCCTTTGGTTGTGTGTCTGTGATTCTCGCATGATCACCCTTTCGTTAGTGAGGGCGTCCGGGCGGCCTACGAGACCCCAACGATCGCCCCAAGACAGCCCCCGAGGGCGCCAACACGGATCCAAGAGGGCCCAACAGACCCCCGAGAGGCCGACGAAGACCTCCAAGAAGCCCCAAAGAGGGCCCCAAGAGGGACGTGCTTGGAGGCGCCCGTGGACGTGCGAGTGGGCGCATCAGTGGACGTGACTGTCTATTTGATATGACCAGGGGCGCGTCGGGGACTGTGTCACAGGTCGTGCCTGTGCCTGGTGATGGGTCATGGGGCGTCTCGGGACGAGGCGTGTCCGGGGCCGTGTCAGGGGAAGCGCCTGGGGACGCGGCAAGGGACGCGCCTGGGGGTTTGTCAGAGGCCGTCTCTGCGGCCGTGTCTGGAGACGTGCCTGGGGACGTGTCTTGGGACGTGCCTCGTAACGTGTCGAGGAGACGCGTCTGGGGACGGGTCCGTGGTCGTGCCCGTGGTGGCGGCGCCCATGGGGGCGTGGTGTCAAGCGGGCTTGCACAGAATGTAACTGGGACGGTCCTGGGAGACCGCCTTGCTGGACGTGGGGCGCACCATCCTCGAGCGGGCACGCCTCTGAATGGCAGCCTGGCCCAGATCTGCTCCAGACAAAACCTGGCGACCTCGCATGAGGGTCCTGTGACCACCCTCGGTCAGGCACGCTCTGAATGCCAAGGCCGAATCTGGTCGGGATCTGGTCTGGACGGTTCAAGAGGAGAGCTGGCGACCTCCGAAAGAGGGATTCGGTGACGTCGCTCCAATATTTGCCTTCCGGTCGAACCCCACAGCGACCTGTGCTAAGGCATTCCCTCAAGCTTTCCAACGTTTTGTAGATTCCGAGCTTCGGCTCAAGATGGTTCGAAGACCGCATCGGAGAACCCAGACCATCCCCCGAAAAGGCCAGACGAGGGCGTCAGTACGGCCGCCGAGCGGCCGAGGACGCGCCCAAGAGGGGCCCTATGGCGGCCCAAGATCGCCTCCAGAGGGCTTCAGGGCGACCCCGAGCCCCAAGCGGGCACCCAGAGGCCCGCAGGACAACCCCAAGACGCCCCACGGGAGGGCCCAGGAGAGCCCCACGACGACCAAGGAGAGGCCCAATACGATCCAAAGAGCCACGGCGGACGAAGAAGGAGGAGGAGGAGGAGGAGGAGAAGGAGGAGGAGGAGGAGGAGGAGGAGGAGGAGGAGGGGGGGACAGCGATGGGGGGCGCCGGCGAACCGACTCGCGCCGATGTGCCTCTCCCGGAGGCCCCCCCCGACGCCGGAGGCGCTCCGTGGTGCCGAGAAGGCGGCCCGCCGGCCGGGCCGACGCCAGCTCTGCATGCACCACATTTTTTTTGTTGTGCGCAGCCCGGGGCCTCCAAGGCGGCCCACGCGCGCCGCACAGGAGCCCCGTATGCCTCATGTCGGGCGTGCCCCCCCACAGAGGGATTTCGACGAAAAATGAAAAATACTGCAAAAATGCAACAAAAAGGCCCACGTGAGCCGCACAGGATTTTTGTTGGATCCGCGGGTCGAGAGCGCACCTCTTCCGGTCGAGGCTGAGCGGGCCGCGCGAAGCGTGAATTGGGCGGAGGGAGGGGAGGAGAAAGCGGCGGGGCCTCAGGGCGAGGCCGAGGGGAGGCAACCACGTGAGCCGCACAGGAGCCCCGGGCCCCCGTATGCCTTCTGTCGGGCGTGTCCCCCCACAGAGGGATTTTCGACGAAAAATAAAAAATACCCCCAAATGCCCCAAAAAGGTCAAAACAGATATTCAAGAAATAGTCCCCAGACTATCTTTGGATCATTGTTTGACTGACTATTTTTGGGGGTATTTGTTATTGTTCGTCGAAAATCCCCCCGTAGGGGGACAGGCCCGACATAACGTATGCCTTCCGCAGCCCCTGCAGGTGGGCTGGCCGTGCGGCCGCGGGCGGGCGGCGGCGGCGGCGCGGCCCGCGGCGCCGTGGAGGCCTTGAGGGCCGCGAGCCTCCCCGCTCGCGGGAGGCTCGCGGCGGCGCACCCCGCCCGACGCCTCCAGGAGCTCGGGAGCACGGCTGGGAGTTCAAAGCTCCAGCGCGGCCCGAGGTGGTCGCAGCCCAGATGGTCTGGTACCGGAAATTTTCGGTGGCGATTTCGACGCACCCCGAATTTCGGTAGCGACCGGATCTTCGTTTGAGGGCGTTGAAATAACGGATTTCAGAACGCTCTGATACCGGTACTGGGCGCTACATTTCGGTATTTCGGTAGCGACCGTTCTCTGCGGAGCGCTACCGGAAATTTTCGGTAGCGGACCATCAGGGAGTTCAAAGCTCCAGCGCGGCCCGAGGTGGTCGCAGGGGCACGCTTTCTGGTCGTCCTGGGGACGTGCTGTGTATCCCCTCGGGGGCCCCGAGGATCCGAGCGGACTCGCCGAAGGGAAACCGCAGGGGGGCCTTGGGAAGACGGCTGGAAAGCAGATGTCCCCAGCACAACAAGAGGTCCCCGAGAGGTCCCCCAAGAGGCCCTCGCCGAAGGAAAGCGCAATGTTGTCAACCATGTTCCTGGGAGACCTCCTGGGGGACGTTCGATTAGGATCATGGCTCCGGTTGCCGAGGGGCAGCGGGACAGAGAGCTCACATCCTGGGGAGCTGCAGCGTTCCCAACCATATTCCAATGAACCCTGCCTGTGGGGGGGGCTTTCCAGAAACCAGCCTGAAAACGCAAATGGAAAGTGAGATGTCGCCGTATTCCTGACTCTGTTCCCACGAACCCTCGATGGGAACCCTCCAAGGACATTGCTGAGTCTAGGTTGTTGGCTGCGGCTGTTCTAGCTGCGCCCTTGACCCAAAACCCATGCAATGGCGGGATAGGCCAAAGACAAATTGATATTGTCAACGCGCCTGCGCGCGGTGATTCAAACGGCGCCCCGTAGTTACTCATGCTCAACTGCCCCAATTCGTCAGATACGCCGGGTGGTCTTGAACACTCGGAATGTGCTCGAAATAAGCGGTTTGTTGAGTTGGTTTGCGGTACGAAGTACGCAATGGCTCTTTCCATGCAGACCAGCTGCAGCATCAATGCCTCAACGTATCCTGCCACGGCGACTCAAAAACGTATGCTGCTGCACGGCTCCGTGATATATACATATATATACACAAGATTTACCGGCTCGCTTCGCTTCGCCTTTAAAATCTTGGTCGCATGGCGCCTGGAAAGCTCGCTGCGACAAACTGTGGGGCTTGTTTGGCCTGCTATGTGTCGTGGGCCTCATGGGGGCTCGTGGGGCTCGCGGGGCTTGAAGGGTCATAGTGGTTGCTCGGTGGCCGCGGCTCACGGACGTCATGGGGCTCATGGAGCGTGAGCTCGTGGGGCCCGTAGGGCTCGTAGGGCTCATGGGGCTCACAGGGCCCATGAGGTCGGAGGGCTCGCGATCGACTCGTGGGGCGTGGGTGGGGCGCAAGTGTTCGTGGGCACACAGGGCTCACGGTGCGCGTAGTTTGTGTGGTTCAGAGGGGTCATGGGGCTCACTGGTTTCGCCATGCGCGTGGGGCCTACGGGGTTCCAGGGGTCAATGGGCTTGTGGGACTCGCTGGGTTGGTTGGGGAATAGGGGTCGGACGCCTAAGGGCGTGTAGGGGTCATGGGCTACTGGGGCGCATGGGGAGCGTAGGGCTCGTAGGGCTCGTGACCTCGTGGGGCTCTTCGGCCTCGCGGGGCTCGCGCGGTTCGCGCGGCCTTTGAGCTCGGATGACTCGTCGGGCTCGCAGCGCTCACCGGGATGATGGGTTTGTAGGGCGCCCAGGGCTCGTGGGCTCTCTGGGCTCGTAGGCCCGTAGGGCTCGTAGGGCTCGTGGGGCTTGTACGCTCGTAGGGCTTGTGGGGCTCGTAGGGCTCGCAGGGCCCGTAGGCCCGTAGGGCTCGTGAGTTCGTGGGCCTGTAGAGCTCGTAGAGCCCGTAGGTCCGTAGGGCTCGTAGGGCCCGTAGGCCCGTAAGGCTCGTCGGCTTGTAGGCTTGTAGGGCTCGTGAGCTCGTATGCCCGTGAGGCTCGTAGGGCTCGTATGCTCGCAGGGCTCGTGGGGCTTGTGGGCCCGTGGGTCTCGTGGGGCTGACGGGGTTCGTGGGGCTTGTAGGTGTTCGGGTTCTCAGGGCTGAGAGGGCTCATATGGTTGGTAGGGGCTGTAGGGGTAATTGGGGTCGTAGGGCTCGTATGGCGTACAGGGCAATGGAGGGCTCATGGAGCTCGGAGGGGATATAGGGCACCGCGGGGCTCGTAGATCTCATAGGGCGGATGGGGGTCGCAGGGGCATGAGCCGCCACAGGGGTCGTAGGGCTCATGAGGTCGACAGGGCTCATATGGCTGGTAGGGGTCATAGGGTAATTGAGGTCGTAGGGCTGGTAGGGTTCACGAGGCTTGTAGGCATTAGGGCTCGCAGGACTCATAGGGCTCGCAGAACACATAGGGCACTGCAGGCCTCGTAGGGCTCGTAGGGAAAAGAGAGGTCGCAGGGGTCCCGGGGGTCATAGGGATGTTGGGGCTCACATGGGGTCGTGAGTGTCATAGGGCTCGTAGGGCTCATAAGGCTGAAGGGGTTGATAGGCCTGTAGATCTCATGGGGGACGACAACGGCGGCGACGAAGACGACGACGGCGACAATGAAGACGAGGACGAGTGGCCGTAGAGCTCATTGAGCTCATATGGCTCTTGGGGCTTATGGCTTATATGGCTCATAGAGTCTTCAAGCTGGAAGGGCTCTGAGGGGGCAGAGGGCAGGAGCCTATGTACGGGGCAGCGTGCGATCGGAGAAAGTGTCGGCTCCTGGACCGAAGCCAAAACATCGGCGACGTAGATGTCCCCCTGGGTGGCGGCGTTGGAAGAAAAAATCATGCGGAGCATGGTAGCGGAAAGCAATGAATATGGCATGTCGGGGCCTTCGTGGGGCTCCTTATGGGGCTCTTTTGGGCTGTCTGGCGGCTCTCCGGGGTTGTCCCGAGGTCCCCCGGGGTGGCGGCGTTGGAGACAGAAACAGTGCGGAGCATGTTAGCGGAAATCAAATAATATGGCATGTCGGGGCCTTCGTGGGGCTCCTTTTGGGACTCTGTTGGGCTGTCTGGCGGCTCTCCGGAATTGTCCCGGGATCCTCTTGGGCCGTCCTGGGGGGATTCGGCCATTTTGGGACATTCTTGGGCACCTCTTGGGGCCTTCTTGGGGCTCTCTTGGACGCCTTTTGGGGCTTTTGGGGCTGTCTTGGAGCTCTCTTGGGCCGTCTTGGAGCCCTTTTGGGCTGTCTTGGGGTCCTCTTGGGGGTATCTTGGGTCGTCCTGGGGCGATCTTTGGGGCCTCTTGGGCCGTCTTGGACGCAGTGAAGGCCACAGAAGCGAATATGGTAAACTTGTAAGTTTCCCGAAGGGAATGGGACGATTTTTGCGGTGTGGGGGTCTCCTTGGGGGCCTCTTGGGGCGTTTTGGGAGCGTCTTGGGCCGTCTTGAAGCCAACCTGAAATCTTTTTGAGCGCTCATGGGCCGTTCTGGAGCGGTCGTGGGCCGTCCTCGGGCTTTGCGGGACCGTCCGGGGATAGCCGGGAGAGGCTCCCGAAGCCGAAATTCGATTTTCACGTCGGTGGGAGCGCCCAGGGCCGAATTTATGTACGGGGGGGGGGGTCAGGGGGGGTTTCCACTATAAGAATATTCGAAGAGGAATATACACACACAATCAAGTTATTAAGTTATTACCGGCAGCACCGCCGAAGCAAGGAACGAAGCCCTCTGGAAGGGGGGGGGTTCTAAAGCCCCTGGGTGCACGAGGGGCACCGTGAGGAGGACAACCGTGGAAGGACCCGAAGGAACCGCGCGTCCCGTCCGAGCCCTGGGCTGGCCCTCACCCCAGCGTCTCGACTGCTCCGAGCTGTGCCTGCCGTGGTGCCACATGCCAGAGCAGCACCTTTTTGTCCAAGCGGGGCGCCGCACTGGGTCCACCTGTCCCCGCGGCGCCCCGACCCACGACGGCCAGTCAGCGCGGCTCCACCTGTGATCTCATCGCCTCGTTCAGGGCGGGCGAGTCATCATCGAAGTGCGCCTGGCGCTTCTCTTCACCGGGCCGCTCCGCGAAGCACGCATGCAGGACAAACGCAGCGGTTCGACAAGCAGATGCGAGTCGGCAGTGCGCCTGAGCCAAAGGAACCCATGCGAGACATACGCATACCCTGCAACCTTGTAAGAGTACGTGGAGCCACAGCAGAAGAGGCGACCAGATACGACGGGTCGTGGCTCTTACGGGCCTGAGGAGATGAGGCTTGGGCCACCGGGTAAGCGACTCGGAAAGCCCCAGACAGAAGCAGAAAGAGAGAGGGAGAGAGAGAGAGAGAGAGAAAGAGCGAGAGAGAGAGAGAGAGAAAGAGAGATGTGTTCACTCGGGACTTTAACCGTCGACATCGACCCCACGAGCGAGGACGCAACCAAAGGCCTACGACCGCCCCGTGAACCCTGCTGGCGGAATGCCTGCGCCCACCGGAGACTGCGGGTGCGCCGAAGAGGGGGGCCAGGAAGAGGGGGGTCAGCGGGTCACCGGCCGGAGGCGTGTGGGCGGACGAGGGGGCGACGGAGGGGCAGGGAACGCACTGGAAGAGAAGAACCCTGACCTTCCAGGAGGGCTAAAAAATAGCACCCGACCTAAAAACCTATCCCAGAGCTATTTGATGTCTTGGATTTGGGCTGTTTCGCTCAGTTTTTTAGGTTTTTAGGCCTCCAGTGCTAAAACATAGCTCTCTGGAAGGTCAGGGAAGGACAAGGGGCACTGAAGTCTGGGAGATGTCATGGCCCTGGCCAAGATGTCCACGCACCTCCGGTCCTCACCCCCATCTCGAGTTGGAATCCACTGCCCCTCTGGTCTGAGGCAGTTGTATAGGAGGGGGAACAGGGGACAGAGTGTTTACATCGTTTGGAGGAATTAGTGAATTCAGTATGGGTCGGGCTCGAAGCGCCTCGAAGAAAGCGCGCGCACCCGAATCGCAAGCATATGGCTATATGCGGACCCAAGACAATTTGCTTCCCGTCGTCGTCCTCACCCCCATCTCGAGAGCTCCCGAGAGACCCACCCGATTCAAGAATTCCGAGCGTCGGGATTTGGCACGCCGTCGCAGGCGCGTTCACTGTCGCAGGCGCGCGTGGCTCCTATTCTCCACACTGCATTCTATCCCCTGCTTCTTCACTCTCCTCAACCCCCTCCCCCACTCCCCCATACCCGAAAGCCTTGCATCTGAATTTACCCTCGTACGGTTCTCCTGAGCACACTATGCGCCAACGCATCACGAACAGAAGTCTATCATATTTCTCCCATTCCTTCCTCCTCCTCCTGCTCAAAATCACCATCCTCTTCCCCCTTGTGTATGTGTGTGTCTCTCTCTCTCTCTCCTTCTGTTGTTCCTTATCTTTCTCTTCCTCCTCTTTCTCCCCCTTCGTGACATTCCTCCTCCTGACAGCGGCGGCCAGATTGCGGACGAGGGTGTGCCAGA
This sequence comes from Prorocentrum cordatum, assembly GCA_963575745.1. Classification (NCBI taxonomy): domain Eukaryota; class Dinophyceae; order Prorocentrales; family Prorocentraceae; genus Prorocentrum; species Prorocentrum cordatum. Next base: position 353,716 of record CAUYUJ010014832.1, on the reverse strand, counting down.
GGACGCGTTGAAAGAAGAAGACGGGGGCATCTCCCCCGCCATGATGTCCACACGCACCTACCTAGTCCTCACCGCCCTCTTCGCCGACCCCGAGAGGGCGGGGGGCTTCTTCTCGCCAGCGGGCCATGGCCGCCATCCTCAGGCAGGTCCAGAGAAAGGGCTGCTCACGAAACGGGATCCCAGGCCCAGGGGCTTCTTGCCCCAGGACGAGCTGTTCGCCCCGAATCGCTCTCTGACTGCCCCTGTGCCCGTGGAGGGCCACGAACCAGCACCGAGGGTCCGGTCAATCCATGCTCCTGCGGGAGCGCCCCCTCGGTGTTCTGTCGGCGGGAACAGGCTTTCGGGGCTCTGGCTTCGGTCTCTGGCCAGCCGTCTCCCGGCCATTGGAGGCGCAGTCTCGGAGCGGGGCTTCGCACATCACGTCCCCACCACCAGGCGGTGGAGGCGGTTGGGTCTTCGGGTCTTCCTCGGCCGCCACGGGGAGGGGTTCCCGGCTGCGCACCTGACCCAGGCGAGCTGGCCGGGTCTTCCTGCGGTGACCCGGGTGGCTGTGTCGGGGCTTCCCAAAAGGGGGCTTAGCTACGTAAACGGGGGCTCAGGCTCTTTCACACGCCCCCGCTCACCGTGCCCCCATCTGCGGCGCCCAGGGCCCCTTACATGGGGGCATAGCAAAGCGTGGAAATCGGCGTCCCCCGTGCCCCCGTTTGCGGTACCCCCGTCTCTGGCGCCCTGCCCCGCGTCGTCGGGCGGTGCCTCCGGCCATGGCCAGGCGCTGTGGCCCCCCCTCGGTCTCCAGACGGTCTTAGGAGGAGGAGGAGGAGGAGGAGGAGGAGGAGGAGGAGGAGGAGGAGGAGGAGGAGGAGGAGGAGGAAGAGGAGAAGGTGGAAGAGGCGAAGGAGGAGGAGGTGGAGGAGGAGGAGGAGGAATAGGAGAAGAGAAGGGGAGGAGGAATAGGAGAAGAGAAGGAGGAGGGGAGGAGGAGGAGGAGGAAGAGGAGGAGGAGGAGGAGGAGGAGGGGAGGAGGAGGAATAGGAGAAGGAGGAGGAGGAGGAGGAGAGGAGGAGGAGGAGGAGGAGGAAGAGGAGAAGGAGGAGGAAGAGGAGAAGGAGGAGGAGGTGGAGGAGGAGGAGGAGGAATAGGAGAAGAGAAGGAGAGAGAGAGAGAGAGAAGCTGAGTGCAAAAACGCACATGAGCACGAAAAACAGCCTCAGAGGGCATCGCAGTACCGCGTGGCGGTTGCGTGCCAGGCTGCGATGGACTGCACTGAATCTTGCCACAGATGCGCAAGGGCCTCCTCGCCCCGCGCTGCCCGGACAGCGTGCGCATGTATCTCAGAACACCACGTTTTTCTCGGTCGCCCCCTCCTCCTTCTGAACATGGACAGCGCCAGGTCGTGCGAAAAGGGCCGGAAAACCGTCAGCCTCACGGGGTCATCGCCTGGCTTCCGGGCAACGTGCCCCAGGAAGAGCAGCTGGCGGCGAAGCAGATCGTTGCTCAGCGGCTTGGACCCGGCGCGCTGCAGGACGCACTCATTGGACACCCTGCTAATGTAAGAATGTGGAATGCGTAGAATCTTGCGGAGGCACCTGGCTTGGAAGGCGTCCAGTCTGCGAAGCTCTTGTTTGTTCAGAAAAGACGTGTGAAGACAGTAGAGCAGCTTGCTTACCACGCAAGCATCAAAGATGCGCAGTTTTCTCACATTGTCCAGTGTTGAATGAGACCACACCCTAGACAGAGTCTCAAACTCGGCCCTGGCAGCGCCCAGTCGGCGGGATAGCTCCGTGCCGACTTTCCCATCGCTAGTAGTCAAGCTCCCGAGGTAAATTATGCCGTCCTTCTGCAGGATTTCATTCCCGTCCGGCTTCAGGATGCACGCATTGCACCCTACCGACAGAACTTCCAATTTTCGCCAATTGAATTGGAGACCATATTGCTGTCCAGCTCGCTGCACGCAGTGCATGTACTCGGAGGCCTCCTCGCCCGTGGTGGCCACGAGCAGCGTGTCGTCTGCGTACACCAGCTCGTGCACCTGCTGCGTCATGTCCAGGTTGGGCGTCGCCTCCCGCTTCGCGTCGTGGAGCAGAACCGCCATGACAATAGCAAACAGAAACGGCGATAAAGGGCACCCCTGGCTGATTCCGAAGTTCTGCGGGTAAGCGTTGGACACCGATCCCGCGTCTCGGACTTCGAACGTCCGGTCCGTGTAGATCGCTCGCACAACGCTGATGAAATCCGACGGGATGCCGAATCTCTGCAGGGCCCGGCACAGTGCATCCGGCGAGACGCTATCGAATGCCTTCGCCCAGTCAAGGGCAAGGAGCACCAGACGCCCGTCTTTTTCTGCCCACGTCTTTTCCATCAGGCGCCTGACCAAGAAAATCGCATCCGCTGTACCGTGCTTGCTTTTGAACCCAAACTGGATACTCCATACCCTCTGTTCTGCGCCTCCGATCTTGAGTCTGTTGAGAAGAACTGCAGCAAATAATTTGTATCCCACAGAAACCAATGATATCGGTCTGTAATTCTCACACTGCGAAACGTCTCCTTTTTTGAAGATGGCGCTCACGACCGCCTCGTGCCAGCCATCTGGAACGACATGGCCAGACCAACACTTGTTGCAGAGTGCAGTCGCCCATTGGCAAGCTTCGGATCCAGGCCTGCATATTGCTCTCCAGAACTCACCCGGGATCTCGTCCTTACCAGCAGCTCTGCCCAGCCGCAATCTGGAAGCCGCCCGGACGACCTCCTCCTCCGACACGGGCGCACACGAAACAGGGAGCTCGGCGCCGAGGGCATCGTCGGCCACAGCTGCGTCAGTCGGCCTCACGGCCCACTGGACTTGGCTGAGATATTCCGCCAACGTGTCCGCTCGACAGTCGGAGTCCACGAGCTCCCCGGCCGCGTTTCGGAGACGGCCCTGCTTCGGGGCGACGCCTTTTCGGAGCTTCCGCACCTGCGACCAGTCCCCCGTCGCGAGTTGTTCTTCTAGCCACTTCGACCGGTCCTGTTTCACGGATGCACGTAGCGATCTGTGCAGGTCTCTCTCTTTCTCCACGTCGCAACTCGAACGTGCCAGGTTGCGCTGGCGCAGGAGCTCCAGCGTGCCTCCCGAGATCCACGGCTTCTTCGGGCGCAGCGGAGCCTCCGGGAGAGTCTCGTCAGCTGCTGCGCGCAGAGAACCGACCATCTTCTCGTTCAATTCTTGCGCACTCTCGGGACACCCAACTATGGGCCCCATGTGAGCGCAGAGCGCGCCCGCGAAGGTGTGCTCCACGTCCGGCTCCCGGAGAGCAGCGACATCTTTTCTCTTGCGGCCCTCGCGGGGCTCCGTCTTCGGAACCTCCATCGTGAGAGACGCCCTGACAAGAAAATGATGGGAAGCAAGTGCTCGGGACTTGTCGCTCCACACCCTGCGCACCGAACCTAGCCACGAAGAGGAAACAGCAATGAAGTCTATCTGGCCGAAGTGGTTGTGTGTTGTAGGGCTTGCTGGGGACGACCCAATATCGTAGCAAGTGATCTGCCGCTCTGCTGGCTCATCAAAGTACGTGTTGGCAATTGCGAACTCCCTTGTGCAGCAGAGCTCTGCGAGCAGAGACCTGTTCGACTCCGGATTGTGCTGCGCATGAGGGTTGCCGAAAACATATCTTCCTATGATGGCCTCCTCGCCGGGCCTCTGGAAATGCAGCCCGGCGTTAAGGTCGCCACACAGGAACACCGGCCCATGGCAAGACAGCGACCCGATGAATTGCGTCAGCTCTTGAAAGTAGTGCTGTCTGTCTTCTGGCGGTTTCCCGCTGTGGGGGGCGTACGCGCTGCAAATCACGATCTTGCCACCTTTGACCCGGAATTTGAGAGATGCCATTCTCGATGTCGCTTGGCGGAAGCCGACGACACTTCGTCGAGCCCGTGGCGAAACCAAAAATCCAACGCCGGCACTCTCGCTATCATCCAGAGAACCTGAAAGCACCAGCAGGTACCCTTCATCTGTGACCAAGTAGTCCGACTTAGGTTTGTGTGTCTCCTGTAAACATAACACGTCGATGTCCAATTCAAACATGTGGTTCTGCAGTTCCACAATTTTCGCTTCTGTGAGGCCCTCCACGTTCCAAGTACCCAGCTGGAGGCTCGGCCTTGCCACCGCGAGCCTCCCACCTCGAAAGAGAAGGAGGAGGAGGAATAGGAGAAGAGAAGGAGGAGGAGGAGGAGGAAGAGGAGGAGGAGGAGGAGGAGGAGGAGGAATAGGAGAAGAGAAGGAGGAGGAGGAGGAGGAGGAGGGAGGAGGAGGAGGAGAGGAGGAAGAGAGGAAGGAGGAGGAGAGGAGAAGGAGAGGAGGGTGGAGGAGGAGGAGGAATAGGAGAAGAGAAGGAGGAGGAGGAAAGGAGAAGAGAAGGAGGAGGAGGAATAGGAGAAGAGAAGGGAGGAGGAGGAGGAGGAGGAGGAGGAGAGGAGGAGGAGGAGGGAGAGGAGGGGGATGGCCATCGCGCGACTCCGACGCCCCGGAGACGAGCGCAGAGGCGCGAGCGGCCGCGGCAGGCTCGCGAAGGGCCCGCCGTCCCACGGAACTTCACGTCTGGGCACAGCGCCTGGCTCGGAATCCCGGCCGCCACGTCGGGCGCTGGCCTCGGCTCTCGCCCCCGGAGCGGTCGCTGACACGCCGTCGGCTCCGCTCCTGCTGCAAGCAGTCACTTCGGGAGTGGCCTCCTGGCTGTCCCTCGAGTCGGTGCGGGCTCCCGTCCGTGCCAGGGGGGGGGGGGAACGAAGGTTCCCTCGGGTTCGAGCTCTGCGCCCGTCGGGGGTCTCCTGGCCAGCGGCATTGCCTCTCAGCGGGTCTAGTCAGTCGCCGGTGGTGCTCGGTGTCTTCCTCGCACCCACCTTCCTTGCGATTCGGCCTTTTTCCCTCCTATGTGTCGCCCTCCTCCCACTTCCCTTCCCTTCCCCGCTCCGTCCGCCCTTCCTCTCCCCCTGCCCCCCCCCCGTCTCCCCCTCTCTCAGCCCCTCTCCGTCCCTGGCCCCAACCCCTGGGGCTGCCTTTTCCTGAGAAAGCCACGTCTTTTTCCCAACCATCCTGTGGTGCTGGGTCCTCGTTTGGAAGAGACAGCGCCCCGCGTCTCTCCTCCTTCCGCTGCCCCCTCCTTCCATCCTTGCCTCTGCCCTCCGCAAGTCCCTGTTTCGGCATACCCCTCACACGTTTTAAGCGTCCCCGTAGGGAGCTCCACCGAAGGCCCCAGTGGCAAGGTTCGCATGGCGCTACCGTGCCCATCTCGGCACACCCCTCACACGCATCGTGGCACCATAGGGAGCCCTACCGAAGGCCCCAGTAGCAGGGTTCGCATGAGGGAGCTCGACCGAGGATCCCAATGGCAGGATTTGCATCGCGCCCCCGTGCCAATTTCGGCACACTCCTCACACGCTTCGTGGCCCCATAGGGAGCCCCACCGAAGGCCCCAGTGGCAGGGTTCGTATGGCGCCACCGCACACACATGTCGTGGTCCTGCATGGAGCTCGACCGAAGGCCCGAATAGCAAGGTTCGCATAGCGCCACCGCGCCCGTTTCGGCACGCCCCTCACACGTTTCGTGGCCCCATGGGGGAGCTCCTCCGAGGACCCACCGTGGCAGGGTTCGCATGGTGCCACCGTGCCCACTTCGGCACACCGCTCACACGCTCCGTGGCCCCATAGGCAGTTGTCCTTCTTGCAGTGCTCGCACCCACATGTGGTTGGGCCTGTTGCCAAGATCACGCAGGTGGGCCTCCAGAGACGGCTGGACGCCGCAGTGTGGCTACTCAGCGGAGGACGAGCATGAGGACGAGGAGGGCCCTGGGAGGCCAGAGACGGAGGGAAAAAACCACAGGATCCGTTTCAAGCAGGGCGCCTGTCCTTCCCCCGGTCCAGAAGCACAAAACAAGATTGGTACAACGAATTCGCAGAGGTCCGCGCAAACTTCCGAATGTCTATGGTCTGTACAGTTCGCAACCGCCCTGTGGTGTTGGGTCCTCATTTTGAAAAGACAGCGCCCCGCATCCTCTCCTCCTCCTCCTCCTCCTCCTCCTCCTCCTCCTCCTCCTCCTCCTCCTCCTGCCCTCCTCCCATTCATGCCACTCCTATCCGCATATCCTCAACACCACCATCATCACCATCACCGTATCACTCATCCCTCATCATTGTCATCCTCCTCCTCCTCCTCCTCCTCATCCTCATCATCATCATCATCATCATCATCATCATCATCATCATCATCATCATCATCGTCAGCATCACCATCATCATTCACCATTGTCGTCGTCATCCTCATCGTCATCGTCATCGTCATCGTCATCCTCATCCTCATCCTCATCCTCATCCTCATCCTCATCCTCATCATCATCATCATCATCATCATCATCATCATCATCATCATAATCATCCTCATTATCATCGTAATCGGCATCAGCATCAGCATCATCATCAGCAAATTCATCATCATCATCATCGGCATCGTCATCGTCATCATCATCACCATCCACAACACCATCACCATCACCATCACAATCACCATCACAATCGCCATCACAATCACCATCATCACCATCACCACCACCATCACCATCACCATCTTCCTCCTCCTCCTCCTCCTCCTCGTCATCATCATCATCATCATTATCATCATCATCATCATCATCATCATCATCATAATCATCCCCATCAACAACAACAGCATCATCCTCATCATCATCATCATCACCATCGTCGTCGTGATCAGCAGCGAGCCGCAGTGTCGTCGCCGCCATCCTTCTCCTCAGTGTCCTCCTCCTCCTCATCATCATCGTCATCATCATCAGCATCATGGTCACCATCACCAGCATCAGCATGAGCATCATCACCATCGTCATCACCACCATCATCAGCATCACCAACATCGTCATCAGCATCTGCATGATCATCATCATCATCATCATCATCATCATCATCATCATCAACACCATCATCATCATCATCATCATTAACATCATCATCAACATCAACATCATCATCAACATCATCATCATCATCATCAACATCATCACCATCGTCATAACCATCAACATCATCACCACCAACATCACTATCACCATCATCAAGATCAGAATCCTAGCCCGAACCGTCATCATCACCATCGTCCCGAGCATATGTCCTGTGCGTGGCCCTCGCCGGGGTCGTGGCCCTACGAAGAGTTCCAAGGAAGGCACCCGTGGCTGCGCCTACATGGCACCGCCGCAGCCATTTCGGAGCACCGCTCACACGTTCTGTGGCCCCATGGGGAGCTGACGCCCCAGTGGCAGCGACCGCGTGGCACCACATCACCGATTGCGTCAAGCCCCTCAGACGCTTCGTGGCCCCAAAGGGGGAGCTCCACCAGAGGCCCCCGTGGGGACGCCCGCATGGCACAGTCGCACCCGTTTCGTCACACCCCTCACACGCTCCGCAGCCCCGTAAGGCACTCCACTTAGGGCCCCAGTGGCATCGCCCGCAGGGTACCGCCGCGCACTTTTCGGCACACCCCTCGCACGTTCCGTGGCCCCATAAGGAGCTCCACCAAAGGCCCTTGGGGGAGGGTGGGCGTGGCGCCGCCGTACCCATTCTGGCACACGCACCCACAAGGAACTCCAGCAACAACCATACTCACAACCGCGGTGCTCACGACTGCATATGCTTGGGTCACTTGCCAAGATAACTCTCTTCTGCCCCTTGCCCGCCAGCGGAGCCGTGCATGCCGCCCGGCTGACTGAGGAGAAGAGGGCAGGCGTGGGTGAGGAGGAGCAAGATCAGGATCAGAGGAAACATGAGGAGAAGGAGCAGGAGGAGGAAGGGGAGGAGGGGAGGAGAAGATAAACACGATGATAAGGAGGAAAAGGAGGATCCAGGACCAGTTTCCCTCACGACCCCTGTCCTTCATGGTGAGCACCCCTCCCCCCAGACATCTGACAACCGATGTTTCCCAACCGTCCTGTGGAGTTGGGTGCTCGTTTTGAAGAGACAGCGCCACACCCTCACACGATTCGTGGTCCCATCGGGCGCTCGACCGAAAGCATCGCGCCACCGCACCCATGTAGGCACACCCTTCACACGTTTCGTGGCCCCACTCCTGCACCTCACCTGCCTTGCGATACTCGCAGCTGCGCATGGTCGGGTACTTCAGCAAGATAATGTGACGGTCCTTTGGGCCTGGCGAGGGCCCCCGAAGACCACAAGCGGTGAAGAACCCCCGCTGTCATTTTTCAAAGCGTAGCGTTGGATGTCTGGGTGTCCTTCATGGCGAGAACAGCCCCTTCTCCCCTCACCTCACCTCACCTTCTGGCCCTCCCCTCCCCTCACCTCCCCCTGTCACTGCCCTCCCCTCACCTCACCTTCTTGCCCGCCGGACAGGCGCCTGACGCACGGCCGCCCCATGGGGCTTCGGCCGCAGTTCGACCTCGCCGCGCCGCGCGACCCCCCCCTGCCTGCACGTCCCTGTTCGTCGTCCTGCTGCTCCTCTTGCTTCTACCTACTCCTCCTCCTCCTGCTCCTCCGCGTCCAGCCCCCCCTCCTGCTCCTCATCATCGCCCTCCTCCTCCTCCTCCTCCTCCTCCTCCTCCTCCTCCGCCTCCTCCTCCTTCCTCCTCCTCCTCCTCCTCCCCCCTCCTCCTCCTCCTCCTCCTCCTCCTCCTCCGCCTCCTCCCCTCCTCTCCTCCTCCTCCTCCCCTCCTCCTCCTCCTCCCCTCCCCCCCTCCTCCCTCCCCTCCTCCTCCTCCTCTTCCTCCTCCCTTCCTCCTCCTCCTCCGCCTCCCTCCTTCATCGTCCTCATGCTTGCTCCCTCCTCCCCTCCGCCTCCTCTCCTCTGCCTCATATCCCCTCCCTCCCCCCCTGCCCCTCCTCCTCCTCTCCCCTCCTCCTCCTCCTCCTCCTCCTCCTCCTCCCCCTCCTCCTTCTCTAACTCCTTTTCGAACTCCTCCTCCAACTCCTCCTCATCGTCCTGAATTTCAGCCTTCGATCCCCGAAGATCGCGGCACGTTGTCTGGATGATGCCTCTGCCCCTGCTGGGCCTCCAGAGGCTCCCAGGGACCTCCGGGAACTCTAGGGACCGCGAGGACCTCCGTGGGTCAGGACTCCGAGCAGCACACAAACTTGCCACGTCCTCGTCCTGCTCCTGCCTCCGCAGTCCTCATCGCTCTTCCTTTCCCCCCCTTGGGTGCAGGCGAGGAGAGCTCCTCCTTCTCCTCCTCCTCCTCCTCCTCCTCCTCCTCCTCCTCCTCCTCCTCCCCACCTCCGCCTCCCCGTAGCGATTGGAAAGTTGGGCACGAGTGTCATCTGGTGCGCAGACAGTTGGTTTTCAAATTGTTCAACTGTTTGCCCACGCGAGGAGGCAAAACTCTTCGCAGCTGTACTGGGAGAGGCATCCGTGCCGTGCCGCGCCGCCGGGCACCGCAGATGGCACATGCGGCAGGCGGGTGCCGCGGCGTCCTCTGCGGCGGTTGGCGGCGGCGGGCGGCAGGAGATGCAGCGTGGCTGCGGCGAGGCCCCCGGCGAGTCGAGACCACGCTGCGTGGCGCAGGGCGATCTCTCGGCCTCGGGTGCTGGGCGGCGTCGGAGGAAGTCCCCGAGGCGCTGCGTAGCCGAGGCGGACCTTCCGTCCCTGAGGATCGGAGGGCCACTGGGCATGACGGCGCGCCTTGTTATAGGGGAACAGAAAGTGACAGAAACATGAAAACTCGGAGGTCCGCGCGGACTTCTCGGATCGGCGCTGGATCCCCCTCCCTGGCGCGCGGAGCGCGCCAGGGGCGGCGCCGGAGGCGCCGCCGGGGGCCCCCAGCGCCGATCCGAGAAATCCGCGCGGACCTCCGAGATTTTATGTTTATGTCACTTTTTGTTCCCCTATTTTAGCCCATCGGAAGCCAGGGGTGGCCTAGAAGATCCTGGCCGCCCTTGGACAAAACCGCGGCGACTCCGACAGCCGCACCAATGCTCAGGACGGTGCCGTGCAAGGGCTCCTTGAGCAGGGACCGACTGTCCCGCCATTCCCAAAGGCCCACCACGACATGTTCTTAGAACCCCAAAATGTTCTTCTACATATGAACAAAAACAACAATGTTCTAAGAACATTAACCCGATGTGTTAAAACAAGACCGTCCCAGCCAGAAATGTTCTAAGAACATGTCGTGGGAGCCACAACAGGTTCTTAGAACATTGTTTGGTAGGCCTTTAGGCCAGCCAGGACGCTTCGCTACTGCTTGAGCTCCGCGACGAGCTGCTGCAGCCTCAGGCCGAGCGGGGGCCAGGAAGCAACCGAGCTGGCCGGTGGTGCGTGTCGGCTGGGACCGCTGTTTGCCGACAGGCAGGCGCCTGCGGAGGCGGTTCTCACGAGGCGGAGTCGGATGCCAAGGCGGATAGGCACTCCGTCGCGCCCCGGGCGGTCGCACCTGCCAAGCTGGAGGAGGAGGAGGAGCCAATGGGGCACGTCGCTGGGCCGATGTGGAGCTCCAGCAGGCCCCTGCCGAGCGGCTCGGCGCTCCTGGCACACGCCTTGGTGGTGGCGTGGGGCACCGAGTGACCAGTGCACTTTCGGTCTTGATCAAGTTGCCACGTTCTCGGTGGTCCGTCCGTGTGCAGTGGTTGTCTTGCAGTCTGCCTTGCGGACTTCCATCCGCAACAATACATAAACTCACACATGGGGTCATGCTCTCGTATATGCGTGTGTACAAACACATGTCTTTGCTCATACTTATTCTTCGACTTCACCGAGAGACCTGCCAGGAGCCCCCCAAGGGGTCGACGGTGCGGCGCAAGCCCAAGAATCCAGGGGCGGGCAGCTCTGCAGAGGCAGGCGCGCACGGCAGCAGCAGCAGCAGCAGCAGCAGCAGCAGCAGCAGCAGCAGCAGCAGCAGCACAGGCAGCAGAAGCAGCAGAAGCGGGAAAGGGAAGATAGGAGGAGGAGGAGGAGGAGGAGGAGGAGGAGGAGGAGGAGGAGGAGGAGGAGGAGGAGGACCAGACAGCCTGAGGCAGAACATCCCGATCTGTGGCCGCGATCATGCGGCTGCCTCCTTGGCCCGAATGCGCTCAGCCAGGGCCCGCAGCCGATCGTTGTCGACCAAGCGAGCCTTGCCTGCTGAGGCGGGGCCAGGAGGGGCCAGGAGCACCGACTTAGGCGGCGGCCTGCATGGTGCAACAGCATCATCACCCTCAGGATTCTTACGATAAAGAGGATGGAGGCCCTCTCGAATGCGCTAGGAGGAGGAGGAGGAGGAGGAGGAGGAGGAGGAGGAGGAGGAGGAGGAGGAGGGGGAGGATGAGGGATGACTCCGCCTTGAAAATCAGTTTCCATTTCGGTCCGTGTCGCGCGTGCGGGCGAGGCGACGCTGCGGGAGGGCGACGGTGCGGCAGCGCAGCTCGGGCCGAGTCGTACAACAAGTTTCTCCTCCAATTGAGCGGCTCCTCGCCGTGGTTGTCTCCGCAGTGGCCCCGTGGTGCCGTGGCTGTCCCCGTTCGGTTGCCTTTTGGACTGCACCGCGGATTGTCACACGAGTTGCCCCGCGGGTTGCCCCCTGCGGCGAAGGTCTGCATACAGGTACATAGTGCATGGGGCGGTGAACTGCAGACACTGCGAACCTGAACGGGGCAAAACGCACATCGGGCTACGCAACCCACGTCCTGAGGATCGTCAAGCCCCCAGAAGCTCCCCGCAACCTCCGCGAGGCCGCGCAGCCTTCCAGGAACACACCCGACTACTCCGGGGGCGCTTGGGGGCCCACCGGGGGTTTTCGAAAGCCGCCCGATGGCTTCTGAACGCCGGCAACAAACCGCATGGGAGCAGCAAGTCGCCCGCGAATGCGCCTTATCCGTCCCCGTCGGGGGGGGGGGCCAGGAAAGAGGAGGAGGACGCGGCAACGGAGGAAGAACAAAGGGGGAGGAGGAGCAGCAGAAAAAGGAGGAGGAGGAAGAGGAGGGAGAGGAGGAGGCAGGGACGCCGAAGAGGATGCGCAGAAAGGACATAACAAAAAGGAGGCGAGAGATGAGGAGGAGAAGAAGGAGAAGAAGGAAGAGGAGCGAACGTCCCCTTGCGGACGCTTAGTCTTCCTCGGCTAGCCGCGCTGCGGACCCGACGCGCGCCCAGCGCCACCGCTCAGATCAGCGGGCGGGCGGCAGCGGCGGCCTGGTAGAACGCGTTCGGGTCGTATGCGGAGCTCGGGGGGGTCCGTCATCATCGCGTAGAGCCTTGACGCGACGCCCACACGGATGGCGAAGCTCATGATGTCGTTCTCGCCCTCGTACCCCACCGTCATGTCAGCCAGGGCGAGGCGCGCGAAAACGTTGTCGCTCAGCACGCCGCGCGGATAGGCGACGCGGTGCAAGGGCTTGCTACGTTGAAGATATTGTTGAATTCAGTCGGCGGCCATGCAGCCGAAGATGCACTGGCGCTTCTGCAGGAGGAGGTGCGCGCGGTCGGCGGTGGGCCAGGCGCCAGTCAGCGCCTGGAGAATCGCCCGCGTTCTGGCTGGAGGCTGCGTGGTCAGGAACTTCTGGAGACGGGCCTAACGTTCGGGAAGATTGCCAGGCACTTCGCTCATCTGGATTCGGCTCGCTTTGCCGCTGCCGTTGCTTCGGCCTTTTCTGGCAATCTTGCTTGGCTGCGCGCTCGCACTCGCCTCGCCTGCGACGCACTCCTGTACTTTCCTCCTGGTCACCTGCGCCCCCTTGTGGACGGTGGGCCTCCTGGCGAGCTGTCTGATCGGCTCGTCGCCCCCTTGCTCGCCACCCTCGTCTTCCTCTTCGCGCTTGTTCTCTCGGCCTCTCCGATGATGCCAGGCCTAGCTTGCTACTGGTGGCAACCGTCGCAACGCCCGCCATTGCCGCCGCCGCTGCGGCGCCGCTCGGCCCTGCTCGTGACGCTCCGCTGGGCACGCTTCCCCCCTGCCAGCGCGGTCGGGCATCGTCTGTGGCCCGTTGGCCACATGAATTTCGAAACTGCCTCTGTAGCTCGCGTGCCTGCTACCTGTGGAACCCGGCGCAGGTCTGTCCCGTCTCCTCCACAGCATCGTGGAGCAGCCTGAAGAATGGCCTCCATCGCGGTGCTGCCTGGCCCCGCTGCCTTCCGCAATGCACCTCCAATGAGTTGTCGAAGCGCATGGTCCGCCCCGAGCAGCTGGGCTCGTCGCTGGCGCCGTCGCCGAAACGCTCCTCGTAGCCCGTCCATACTTCGGCGTCCTTGAGTTCCAGCACTCACGGCCTCTTTGCCGCCTGGTGGTCTTTGAGACCTTCCATCTGATTCGCCGTCATTTTAAGCTGCTGGTCAATCTGGCGATCTTTTTGACTGTCTCGACGCGCCGCGTGTACCCCGCCACCTCGCCGGGCCAGCTTTCCGGGTGGCAGTGGGCTCCGACCTTAGCATCCTTATCCGCAACCTAGCGCCCGAAGGCAAGCCTCCTCTCGATGGCACCGTAGGCTGTCCTGCCAATCGCATGATGTGCCTCCACCTTCACGAACTTGATGCTGCTCTCGCCGATGCCCACGATTGCCTTAAGTCCTTATCCGCCGCCGCTGCTCCGCGCATGCGTTGGCGGCAGAGCAGCCGTACTCTGGCCGGGCAGCAATGCCGCCCAGCATGTTCTGACAGTCAGAGTAAATCGCGAACGGCGACGCGGCGCGATGGAGCATCGCACCGGCTGCGAAGAGCCCGCCTTCGTCAACCTCCTTCAGTAACCCTGGCGACGGGCCGCGGCAGGCCCGCGCTACTCGTCCCAGATGATCGACTGCCACGCACCCGGACCCTGCACTCATTTTGCCCATCCCGGCGAGGTTCATGTCCGAGCCGTCGACGAATCCATCTTCAGTGACTACTACTCCTCAAATTTCTTGGCCCCAAAACAAGTTGCCATGCCCTCTTGGGATTGGGCCCTCGGCGCCAGTCGGGCAGCGCCCCCCTTCCCCAGGTGATATTCTGGATCGCGCTGGCAGAGCCTTCGGGGTAGCTGACGCCGCCTATGTCGTGCTCACGCCGCTGGCCAAACCACGCAACGCATTCGCGATGCCGACGCTATCATGTTCCCCCCTTGTCGCCGCACTTCTTGCACGTGTCGGGCTCCGCCATGCCGGCCGGGTAGAGCCTCTCCTGCGCCCACTGGGCGCCAAAGATGGCCGCCCTCGAGCCCTTCGCCTCGCGTTCGAGCCCTCGTCGAAGTAGGCGTCCGATGATGTTCCTCAGCAGTTCGATATGGATCCCTTGCTCAAGGCAGTCGAGCCCGTCGCACGCCGCCGCCCGCATAAACTGTCATTTGACCACGGCTTCCTGGATGCGGCGGTTCAGGGATATGGTGCTGGCGCCGTCGTGCAAGTCCAACTCTGCGGCGTCGTGCGCGGCCCACCCACTTTGTCGCCCATGCCGCATCCAATACTGACGGGCCAAACGTTCACGTCCACATGTGCACCCTTGCCCGCTGAAAACTCTCGTCGTTGTCCAGCGCACCTCGCGGCGCCGTGGTCGGCGCTCTTCCCATGCACGCGGGGTCTGGCCCACCCAGTATGCGTCGCAGCTGACCGCGCTCGCTGCGTCGTGCCCATCTTTCCAAGCAAGAGCGATCGCGCGAGCGATCTCCAAGCCGCGTCCGGGAACGCGCTTGCCCTGACTGCTGCGCGCGTCGTCTGTAGCTGCGAGTCACTCCTGCCCAAAGCGCTGGCCTCGAAGTCCGCGGCAAGCTGTGGGCCCATCCTGCCCGCCTTGCTCGCGACCGCCCCCCGCGCCCTCGTGCATGTGACTCTGTGTAGCCTGCCCACCTGCTCGGACAGGTTCGCCTGGATGACCTTGGCCCTTCGTTGCGCTCGCACCACCAAGTCCACGCCCTGGTGCCCGTCGCGCTTGCTTGCCTGACGCTGGAGCCCAGCCCTGTCTTCAACCGCGTTGAGCATCTTTCTGCCAGCGCACATCTCCTTGACCGCGAGGACGGACTTGGGTGGATCAAAAAACCGAAACCTCTCAGCCAACCCAGTAAACATGGCAACTTCTGTGATGTCCTGTTGAATGGCTATCAGCGCACCCCAGCGCATAACGTGGTGATCTCATCCGCGAACGCGCGCAACATGACGCTCAGGTATCCACGCGTGACCTTGCGCTGGCTGCGGCGAGTGAAGATTTTCAGCCGCGGCGCGGCGAAGCCGCATTCTGCCTGGATGCTGCAGTTTATCTCAGCTAGGCCGGACATCGCGTCTTCGACCTTGCACCTTCGTTCTCTAGCATGCGCCCCAGCTGGCCGTGCGCAAGACTACGTGGCCTCTGCAGCCCCTGGCTTCTCCCCGCAGCTCGCCGCGCCCGATCTTCTCGCGCGCCGTGATCATGCCCAGCTGCGCCGGGGCAGCGAGCATGCGGACCTTCGATCCCAACTCCCGGCAGCGCGTTCGGCCGCGCGACCCCTCGCGTTGCGGATGCGAGCGCGGTGGAGTTGTTAATCTCGCGCTGGCACCTGAGCCCGTCGCTCCTTGGCCCAGACTCTAATGAAGCGGCCCAGGAGGGCTATGGGCCTCGCTCCTTCCCCCTGCTTGGCCAGGAACACTAATGTCGTGACCGATCGCAGCGGCTTCTGCCCCGCCTGCTCCATCGCGGCCAGGAGCCCGCCCAAGTGATCGAGGGCGTCGCCCGGCAGCTGCGTGAACCACGCGGGGTGGCAGGAGTCCGATCCCAACGCGGCGATCTGCTTGGAGGACCTGCTCCACGTGCTCACATGCGATGCCGCGGGCAGGGCCAGCTCGAACATGTGGATCCCGCTCCCGTCCTGCAGCTGGCCCTGGATCATCGCATTCCGGATTTGCTGCAGCCCCTCCTTGCAGAGTGCGCCCGCTGCGTCCTGGATGTTCGCAGCCGTTCCGTTTGGGGGCGTCGCATCGCTGGCCCCGGCCGGGCCTCCTGTCCATCTGCGCGCCAGGTCAGCCCCCCGCCCCCCGCGGCTCTCTCGGCCCGCGCGTCGAACGACTTGTGACTCGCAGCTTGGAAGGAGCTGGCGACGCGCATGCCGGCATGCGTCGTCTGTCCTGCCAACGATCATACGTCGGCAGCCCCATGCCAGCGCATCAATTTCCTATGCTTCTTCAAATTCTACCTGTCCGACGCGCGCTTGAGCGGCCCTTCCCAGCTGCCGAGCACCTCGTAGACCCTCACCTCTGCGATCCAGTTGCCAGTAGTGCGCGCCTTGCTTAAGTCGACGAGCACGTCTGCCAGCCATAATCGCTTCTGGCGATGCTTCGGCCACGGCGGCGTCGCTCTTGCGGCGCGGGCGCATCTGCGCGAGCGACGGCCCGCGCCCGCGACCCCTATGCTGAGGCGCCTCTTCTTCCCCATTGTGGTAGCTTGCCTCCAACTTTCAATGAAGCCAGCGGATCCCAGACCTGCGCGCCCCGAGTTGGCGCTCGCCCATGCAGGCGAGCGCGCGCCGCCAACCGGTTGGTTTTGGCTTGCTTTCTCGATCCGACGGGCCTTTGCGCTGGGCTGCTCCTTGGGGCCTTCTGGGTCGTCGCCGTCTCCGCGATGGCTGCGCCCACGGGCCGTCTTTGCACTCGAGGCTGGGGCTGCGACCCGCGGGCGCAGCTGGGCCCCGGCGCGCCTTCCACTACGCCGCCTTTTGCGATCTTATCGCGTTCGGCGCGCGGAGACCCCCGCCGCGCGGGTCTCCCGGCCCATGGCGAGGCCCCCCCTCGCCCGCGCCGGGGCCGGAAAAGTCAGGGAGGTTGGCCCAGATCGCTCCGTTCGCCGCGATGGCGGCTCTCGACTTCTGCCCTCGATTCCCGGCGCCCGAACTGCCCGCGAAACTCCGTGGAGACTTGGGCGGGGCCGGGCTCGAGGAGCACCCGGTCCCTTGCTCTGACCTCGATGTCGCGGCCCGCTCGCGTTCTCTTTTTCCTCAAACGAAACCACTTGGCGATGCGATTGGCGGCGCGCTCGAGGAGCGCCCGCCACCTCTCTCCGGTCCGAATTCACTGTCGTCGGCGTTCTGCTCGTCAGAGGATTGCCTTCAGATGCCATCGGCCGCGCCTGTGGGCCGGGGATTGAGGGGCGCCCGCCCCGTCGCTCTGGCCCGGATTCCCCGCCCTCCGCGCCGCGCGCGCAAGTGGCCGCCGTGGCGAGGGCCGCGCCCTGGAATGCCCCTGCGGGCGCGGCCTGGTGCCCGAACCCCTCTGCGCCTCCGAACACCGCGGCAAGGACCTCCGCGTTTGCTGCCGCCCTCCGGAATAACTCAGTTCTGGCGCCCGACGTTGCCCATCGCCCCCGCGAGCGTGCCGGGGGCGCCATGTCGGGAACCGCGCCCTGGAATGCCTGCGCGCAGGTCCTGGGTGCCTTGGCACTAGCGCTGCGCGCGCCCCGTGCCATCGCGCCTCGTCTGCGAGCGTCGTGCCTTCATGGCCATCTCTGACCTCTGCGCCCCGCCCGCTGCCCTCGTGCGTAGATGTCGTTGCCGATGTCTTCGGAGTGATCGAAGTCACCATCCTGCATTGCGCTGCCTGCCATCGGGAAACACGCAGCCCGACGGGCAGCGCCGCGAAGGCTCCCGAATGTCCCACCGCGGTATGGCGCCCTCCACGCACTTGGGCCGCGCTCTTCCCAATGCCTCGATGAGCTCGGCCGTTGACGCCGCGTCGATGTTGATGGCGGCAGTTGCTTGCTTCGGCTCCCGAGCATGAGCAGATGCATGCTGCTGCGTCGTGGGTACGACCATGATCGACGGCAACACTGCGGCCAACACCTCCGCCAACTTCTTTGACTGCACCTTTGCGATGCCGTTCGGCTCCAGCTTCTGGACCAGGGCGGCCACGTCGATGGCCCGCGTCTCGCTAGCGCAGCCGCGCTCGCTGCGAGCAGTGGCCACCACTTCGCTTGCTGCCAGCGCCTCATCCTTGGCCATCGCCTCTGCCAGGTCCGCTGCGTGCGCGCTGTGCTTCTGCTTTGCTCCGTCCAGCTCCGGGACCGCCTCCCCCACTTCCCCTGGTAATACTCGACAGCATGGACTTGCTTGGCAAACAAATCCTCGTATCGCTCGCCCTCCAGTCTGACGATCCGCAGTTTCGCGTCCAGCGGCTTGGCGTCTTGTAGTTGGTGATCGGGGGCAATCCAGCTCAATCTGGAACTTGGTGATCTGGTCGTCGGAGTCCTTCCCGTCATCACGGAACTTGAAGTGCTTGATCTTTTGCGAGCAAGTCAGCTCGCTTGCGCTTGGCTGCACTTAGTGGTTTTCCGCATCCGTCGCTCTCGTCGATGTCCATGAGTTCGCTGCCGCTGAAGTCCTTGCCCAGCGCCTCCTGGATCGGTTCCTTGATCTTCTCGCTTTCGCTGCTGAGCTTGCTCTCAGAGATCCCTGGGGCCCGCTTGGGTGGCTACTTGCGTAGACGGTTGCCTCCGAAGCTCTCGCCTTCGTGGACATTGCATCGCGAACATGTCTCAATCGATCCCAAGTTCCACCATCGTTGCCCGCGGTAGTTCTTGCAGCCCCCGCAGCAGAACCGGTCCAGCTTCTCGTCCTCGGCCTGACTGCCCATGCTCAAGGTCGCCCACTTCCAGGCCATGATGAGCTCTCGAACAGGAGCACCAGACCAATCCCGAGGATTCGAAAGGATCTGCCCGCCCCAGAGCGCACCAGCCAGCCTGCGCGGCCCAGGCTGGGTACCTGCACTGGATCAGCGGTACCCGATGTTTGCCTGTCTGCCAGGCGGATATTGGGCCAAAACGGCAGGAGGAGGAGGCACGGCGGAAGAGGATGATTACAATAACGAGGTAAACAGGAGAAGCAGAAGGAGGAGTAGAAGGAGTAGGAGGCGAGCGAGGAAGAGGAAGAAGAGGAGAAGGAGGAAAAGGAGGAGGAGGAGGAGGAGAAAAAGGAGGAGGAGGAGGAGGAGGAGGGAGGAGGAAGACAACAAGGAAAACGAGGAAGAGGAGCGGAGGAGGCAGGGAGGACGAGGACACCGATGATGATAATGAAACAGACAACAAGGAGTAGGAGGCGAAGCGGAGGAGGAGGAGGAGAAGGAGGAGGAGAAGGAGGAAGAGGAGAAGGAGAGGGAGGAGGACGAGGAGGACGAGGAGGACGAGGACGAGGACGAGATGGAGGAAGAGAGGTTCCCAGACGCCTCTTTGGGTCCGCACCGGAGACACCCCTCCGAGTGCCTCTCCAAAAGACTCCCACCCCTGTTTTCTCCTCCTCCCCCCTTCCCTCCCCCCCTCTGCCTCCTCCTCCTCCTCCTCCTCCTTCTTCTCCTCATCCTCCGACTTCTCCTCTCACTCCTCCTCCTCCTCCTGCTCCTGCTCCTGGTCCTCCTCCTCCTCCTTCTCCTTGTCCCTCCCTCCTTCCTCCTCCTCCGTCCTCCTCCTCGCCCTGCGCCCCCTGATCCTCCATCATTCCTGCCTCCTTCTCCCCGTCCTCACGCCCAGACCACTGTGTGCATGGGCAGCTCCAGGTACGGCGTGTCCTCAGACGGCGCGCGCGGAGGGCGACGACCGCGACGACGACGTCGCAAGGAGAAAAGGGAGAGGAGCATGAGGAGAGGGGGACAGAAGAGGAGGAGGAGGAGGAGGAGGAGGAGGAGGAGGAGGAGGAGGAGGAGGAGGAGGAGGAGGGGGAGCAGGAGGAGGAGGAGGAGGAGGAGGAGGAGGAGGAGGAGGAGGAGGAAGAGGAGGGGGAGGAGGAGGAGGAAGAGGAGGGGGAAGAGGGGGAGGAAGAGGAGGAGGAGTCGCCGTAGCCTGAGGGCGGGCTCCTGATGACCACACTGGGCGCGAATCGCCAAACGCGCATCGCCAGAGTCTTGTGCAGCTGAGATGCGCCGGAGTCGGCACATGATCTAGCGCGTTGTGATCGGTGTGGAATGCTAGGACCGTGGCTTCAACAGCCAACGGCTTCCCAGTGTTGGGGTGAGGCCCTCGGGCAACACACTTGGTCTTAAGGGCCTGGCTGCTTCTCGTGCTTGAATGGTCACGGCGCCGACGGTGCTGGTCGTAAGACCACGACACATGGAGAGGGGCAAAGAGGAAGGAGGAGGAGGAGGAGGAGGAGAAAGGGCTCGCTCCCATCATCATCCTGCCTGTCTTTACTCTTCTTGCTTCGATGCCTCCCTCCTCATTATGATAACGTTCCTCTTCCCAATCGTCAGGATCCCTGCAAATTGCACTCTCCTGTATAATCCTCCCCTCCACACGGTATCCACCCTCTCCCTTACCTCTGCAGACTCCTCCTCCACCTCCTCCTCCACCTCCTCCTCCTCCTCCTCCTCCTCCTCCTCCTCCTCCTCCCCCCCGTTTTGCTCCCTGCTCCTCCTCCGTTTTCACATCCTCTCCTTCGCCTCCTCCTCCTCCTCCTCCTCCTCGTCGTCGTCGCGGCGTCCTGTATAGGGCAGCCTGTGAAGTACGCGTACAGGCACCTGGCTTGAATCAGGGCTGCCAGGGCATTCGCACAGTTTCTCCTCTTTCGCCTCCCCCTCCGCATCCTCACCCTCCTTCGTTTGATGCATGCCTGCCCTGGCACACCATCCCCTTCCCTCCTCCTCCTCGTTCCCCGTGTCATCGCACTCCTTCTACTCCCTCCTCGTCATCATCATGATCCTCCTTGTTATCCTTCTCCTCCTCCTCCTCCTCCTCCTCCTCCTCCTCCTCCTCCTCCAGGTCACCCCTCTTCTACTCCTCCCCCTCCTCCCCCCCCTCCTTCTGCTCCTCCTCCTCCCACCCACAGACCCCCCGTTCTTCGACGTTTCCCCTCACCTCCTGCGTTTTCCCCCTCGTCTTCCCCCGCCTGCTGGCGCTGGCGCTGATGGCAATGGGGTCGGGGATCAAATGCCGGCACTCCCATGGAGGGATCCTGGGGCACCGTCCGACCAGATTTAGTGTATCTTTCGGGGAGACGTAAGACCCGGGTACGGGGGACTCGGAAATCCCCGACGAGGTCGTCAAAAAAATGACGAGGCCGAGCCTGCATTTTGACGAGGCCTCCCGCTGCAGACATCCCACAAAACTCCTCCTCGTCAAAATCCGAGGCGCGGTCGTCAAAAAACGATGGCGAACCCGAGTCCTGGCAAACCCAGGTCTTACGCTCCCCCGACACCTGTGGCTCTTCATTGCCCTGATGGTCCGCCAACGAAAACTTCCGGTAGCGCTCCGCAGAGATCCGTCGCTGCCGAAATACCGAAATGTAGCGCCCAGTACCGGCATCAGAGCGTTCTGAAATCCGCTATCTCAACGCCCTCAAACGAAGATCCGGTCGCTACCGAAATTCGGGGTGCGTCGAAATCGCTACCGAAAATTTCCGGTACCAGACCATCTGGGTGCTCTCGAGGGAGCCGCCTCGGCCTTTCCTCGCCCTGGGCCGCCCGTGGGCCGCCCATGGGACGCCGATTTGGACGCCCGAAATGGGCACGGAAAGAACGGGTACGATGCCCAACAACAAATGTTGTCCCAAACCAACAACGGCCACTGTCGGGCAGGCGGCCTTCTGTCTCGAATGGACACAGGCCGCGGCGGCGTGGACAGCGGATCTTGTTCAAAATGAACAGGAACTGCCGTTGGGCATAGTACCCATTCTTTCCGTGCCCATTTCGGGCGTCCAGAGCCGAGTGCAGGATTTCGGCCGGGCTCCGCTGGCGCGCTGCCTGCGGCAAGGGGCAGGCTCCGGGGGGCTGCACTCAAACCGTGCTACCATCCCCTTCCGAGCCCGAACTGTGCCCAATGTCAGAAACTCGACCGTGCCCCCCCCAAACCCCCCGAGGGGAGCACTACACACGCAAACGGAAGTCCCCCCACAGGACAGGGCTGGAGAGAAATCGCTCCTAACGGCGACGACGTCGACGTCGACGACGCCCCCTCGCCCCACCGCGCTACGCTCAAGCCCTGCGAGCACGCTGCCCGCCACAGGCGCCGTGCCCTCCGAGAGCGCCCCAAAAACTTTTCCGGAACGGCAGCGTCGACGTCGTCGTCGATGTCGACGCCGCCCTGCGGCACGCACACAAGAGGGGGTGGAGCGAGGGAAGCGGCCTTGTGAGAAGGCCCCTTCCTTCTGAGAAGCCCTCCGCCTCCCTAGATGGCCGCCCCCCTCGCGTCGCCCCCATGGTGCGCGTTGCCACATTGTCGACGTCGACGTCGTCGTCGCCAGATCCTGCGAGCACGCCGCCAACGAATCACCATTTGGGAGGGGTCGCCACCTCCTCGAGGAGGAGCCCGTCTCAGGATCCCCCCCGAACATCCGAAAACGCAAGAGCGGACACATTCACGATCCACGACCTTGAAACACAAGTGGACACGCATCAAACAGGGAAGGTTGGCGCGAACGGTAACGAAAGGAGGAGCCAGGCAGCAGGATGGGAAGAGGAAGGAGGGGGAAATGAAGGGGAAAGAAAAGGTTTGCCAAACATCCCCACATCACTGGAAAATGCAAGACGTAATGTGCACCCGCGTTGAATCCGTTTTCGCGCACACTTTGGTCTAGGACTGAGTCGGCCAACTTTCTCGGGCACCTCTGGTCCTGTCCGTCTCCAGCGTTTCGGCGTGTGGATGGCTTCCCTCAGCAGGATGTGCCACAATCAACCACGCGGGGCAGGCCGACGCTGTCACGAACGACACCTCCGTTTCCGACTGCGTGGAACACCACTGTGTGCAACGCCCAAACCGCCAGAAGATGTCAAGCGGGCTCAGAGCGATGACGCAGACAGATGAACTGCCTGCGTCAATGTAGAGCCTGGTTTTTGGGTATTCGAGGCAGGGAGCAAACAACTGCCCCTTCTTGTGTGGCAGCGCCGCCCCCCAGCTGATGCATTGGTGGCCATCTGCCGGGTGCCCCCGCATCCCTTGAACAGATGCCAACCGCGGCACAAGGGCGTGAGCCACCTAACCCCTGCTGTTAGGCGCTCTTTGGACACCTCGCTCGAGAGGCCCACTGTGGCCTCCACGGCCGTCGGGGCCAAGCTGCCGGACTCGTATTCGGACACGGCATCGAAATCGGAAAACATTTGCGGAGCCTCCTTTTCTAAGGCGACTATTGCTCCTTTTCTTGGCAACCGGGGCCGGGCGCCGGCGAAGGCTGGTTTCAACGCGACAACGTCGCGTGGACGCTGGGCTCCTGCGCCGAAGTCGAGCTTCGGCGAGATTTTCGGCTGATAACCATAAGTTCGCCAAACCTATCCGCATCACTGGAAGATGCAAGACAAAATGTGCACCCGCGTTGAAGTCGTGCACCTTTTGGTCTAGGACTGAGGCTGCCAACTTTCTCGGGCACCCCTGGTCCTGTCCGTCCCCAGCATTTCGGCGCGTGGCTGGCTATCCTCATCAGGACCTACCACAACCAACAACGCGGGGCAAGCCGACGCTTTCATGAACGACGCCTTTGTTTCCGACTGCGTGGAACATCACTGTGTGCATTACCCCAATCGCCAGAATATGTCAAGCGGGGTCAGAGCGGCGAGCGCAGACAGATGAACTGCCTGCGCCAACCTGGAGCCTGGATTTTGAACCTCCAGAGCAAAGGGGGAAACAAGTGCCCCCTCTTTCCTGACATCGCCGCCCCCCGGCTGATACATTGCTGGCCATCCGCCGGGTCCCCCCGCTTCCCTTGGACGGACGCCCACCACGGCCCAGCGGTGAGAGCCACCGGACCCCTGCTGTTCCTAGGCGCTCGTGGGGGACCTCGCTCGGGAGGCTCACCCTGGCCTCCGCGGCCGTCGGGGCCAAGCTGCCGGACTCGCACGCGGACGCGGCAGCAACGCCAGGCCGCACCTGCGAAGCCCCCAATTCTGAAGCGGCCTCGTCTCTCAGTACTGGGGCCGAACGCCAAAGAAGGCTGGTCTCGAGACGACAACGTCGCGTGGACGCTGAGCCCCCGCTCCGAAGTCGGGTTTCTGCGAGGTTTTCGGCTGATGGCCAAAAGTTTGCCGAACATCCCCACAACACTGGCAGAGGCAAGACGTGATGTGCACCCGCGTTGAAGTCCTTGTCGCGCACCCCTTGGTCTAGGACTGGACCTGCCATATTTCTCGGGCACCCCTGGTCCTGTCCGTCTCCAGAGTTTGGGCGTGTGGTTGGCTATCCTCACCAAGACCTGCCACAACCAACCGCACGGGGCGGACCAACGCTGTCACGAACGACACATCCGTCTCCGACTGTGCGGAACATTATGCGTGCAGCGCCCAAACCACCAGAAGATGTCAAGCGGGCTCAGTGCGATGAGCACAGACAGCTGAAGTGCCTGCGTCAACATAGAGCCTGGCATTTGAGCCTTCAGCGCAGGGAGGGAACAACTAAAGAGGAAGCTCTATGGTGGCTCCGATGTTGTCAACTTTGCTTTTGAAGAAGGAAGCAAGGGCCGTGGTGCCATCGAAGGCCTCTTGGGGTTAACATTTGGCTTCCGCGACCCTTCCTGGGGGCTGTCCTGCTTGGCGTTTTGGAAGCGATTGGTGAGTCTTGTCTGGGCCGTATTCTTCGGGGCTCTGGAGAGGTTCACCGCAGAAATGCGACTGGGAAAACGTCAGACTAAGAATTAGCCTGGCGGAGGACCCAACCATATGCAGTTGTGAATACCGTCGTTGTGTTAGTAATACCTTCGGTGGATCTCCTGATGGTGCCAGGAAGCGCGTAAAGGGTGTGCCGAAATGGGGCGGGGCCGCCATGCGGGCGCTGCCACTGGGGACTTCGGTGGAGCTCCCTATGGGGCCACGAAACGTGCGAGGGGTGTGCCAAAATTGAACGGCGCCGCCATGCGAACCGGACCTTAGACGGACCTCCCTATGGGGCCACGAAGCGTGTGAGGAGGGGTGTGCCAAAATGGGGCGGCGCCGCCACGCGGACTGCGCCACTGGGACCTTAGGTGGAACTCCCTATGGGGCCACCAAGCGTGTGAGGGGTGTGCCGAAATGAGGCGGCGCCGCCATGCGAACTGCGCCCTGGGACCTTAGGTGGAACCCCAAATGGGGCCACGAAATGTGTGAGGGGTATACGCAAATGGGGCGGCGCCGCCATGCGAATTGCGCCACTGGGACCTTGGGCCACGAAACGAGTGAGGAGTGTGCCAAGATGGGGCGGCGCCACCATGCGAACTGCGCCACTGGGACCTTCGGTGGAGCTCCCTTTGGGGCCACCCACGAAACGTGTGAGGGGTGTGCCAAAATAGGGCGGCGCCGCCATGCGAACTACGCCAATGGGGCCTTAGATGGAGTTCTCTTATAGGGCCACGAAACGTGTGAGGGGTGTGCCAAAATGGGGCGGCGCCGCCATGCGGACTGCGACAGTGGGACCTTAGGTGGAGCTCCCTATGGTGCCACGAAACGTGTGAGGGGTGTGCCAAAATGGGGCGGCGCCGCCATGCGAACTACGCCGCTGGGACCTTAGGTGGAGCTCCCTTTAAGGCCACGAAGCGTGTGAGGGGTGTGCCAAAATGGGGCGGCGCCGCCATGCGAACTGCGCCACTGGGACCTTCGGTGGAGCTCCCTTTGGGGCCACCCACGAAACGTGTGAGGGGTGTGCCAAAATAGGGCGGCGCCGCCATGCGAACTACGCCAATGGGGCCTTAGATGGAGTTCTCTTATAGGGCCACGAAACGTGTGAGGGGTGTGCCAAAATGGGGCGGCGCGGCCATGCGGATGACGATGATGCGGATTACGATGATGACGACGATGATGATGAGAGGGAGGGGGCAGCGGGAGGAAGAGGAACGCGGGGCGCTGTCTCTTCAAAACGAGGACCCAACACTCTGAAGGGGCCCTGGGACACACAAATAAATGCACACAAATAACAGTATTCCCAATATTTTCCCATATTTTCTGGGTGTCTGTCTTCTCCCCACTTCCAATATTTTTCCAAATATTTTCTGGGGAATCGACGATTGATTGTGTCTGTGTTTGCTTTTTCCCTCCTGAAGCACCACAGGATGGTTGGGGAAAACTGCTCGAAGCATTTTGCGTCGTCCGTGCAGTTCTCCACGGAACCTCCTGGGGCCTCTTGGAGGTTCGTGTGCTCTCTGGCGGGCTCCTGGGGATTCCTCTCGATTCCCGTGGGGCGCGCCCAGAAGTGCAGAGTACAGTCGGGGCGCTGAAGAAGGAACCCTTTTCGTTTGGGAGGGGCTCGGTGTTCCTTGATTGTTTCAAAGTTTGCCTCGGGTTTCCCGGAGGTTTTCCATGGGAAATCGAAGTTGAACTTATGGGAAAAAGGGGCCTCGTTCCTTATTTAGGATTCCTTAGGTCAACGCCTCGACTGTATGAGAGTTGTGGGGCTGATTGGGCCTCTTGGGGGTGCTCGGGACATCTGAGGGGGCCGCTTGGACCATCTTCGGGCCGTCTGGCACCTTCGGAAGCAGCTTGGGGGGCGTCCCTGGGCCGTCCGGGGGCCCTGTACGGCCGTCTCGGTGGGGGTCTCTTCGGCCGTCTTCGAGCCGTCTCGAGGCCTCTTGAAACCATTGAGCCATCTTGGGGCCCTATTGGCCGTCTTCGTCGTGGGGGACGGTCGGTGGCTGTGGAAGCCAAGAGAAGATCGAGCACGACAGTCCGTCGAAAACCTCATGGGCATCTGGTCCTTTTGGAGCCTTCACGGGCAATAGTTCGGGCCTCTTCGGACGCCTTGAGCTCGTGTCCGGCCACCTCGGGGCCGTCCTGGGCGCCTCGGCGGCGCCTTCGAGGCCATCTGCTCCTGTTCTCGGGGAGGCGGCGGCCGAGGAGAGGGGCGGGCGGGCGGAGGCCTCCCCCCTCCACAAGGGGCGCGACCCTGCGGGCCCGCCCCTCCCTGACCTTCCATGGAGGGCTAAAAGATAGCACCCGACTTCAAAACCTATCCCAGAGCTGTTCTACGTCTTGGCTTTGGGCTGTCTCGCTCAGCTTTTTCAGGTTTTGAGGCCTCCAGTGCTAACAACATAGCCCTCTGGAAGGTCAGGGCTCGCAGGCCGCGCGCGCGGCACGGGCTCCGGGCACCCCGGCCGATAGCCGTCACAGGAAGGCCCCCCAGGAGGAGGCGGCCGAGGAGGGAGGCGGGCGGGCGGAGGCCTCCCCCCTCCACAGAGGGCGCGACCCCGCAGGCCCGCCCCCCTCGCAGGCCGCGCGCGCGCGGCGCGGGCTCCGGGCACCCGGCCGATAGCCGTCACAGGAACGCCCCCAGGACCCGCCCGCGCGCGGGGCGCGCGCGAGGCGCCCGGCCGCGGGCGCCGCGGCGCGCGCCCGCCGCGGCCGCGCCCCGGCGCGCGGCCAGCAGGCCCGCGCCTAGGAGGAGGAGGAGGAGGAGGAGGAGAGAGAGGAGGAGGGAGGAGGAGGAGGAGGATAGGAGGAGGAGGAGGAGGGAGGGAGGAGGGAGGAAGGAGGAGGAGGGAGGAGAGGAGGAGGAGGAGGAGGAGGAGGAGGAGGAGGGAGGAGGAGGGAGGAGGAGGAGGAGGAGGCCTGCTTGGGCGCGGGCGGGCCGCCGGTCGGCGCCGCGGCTGGCGCCCCCGCGGCTGCCGCAGCGCCGTCGTTGGCCGCCGGCTGCGGCGGCGGCGGCGCAGGCGCGGGTGCCCCGGCGGGCTCCTCCTCGGGGAGGTCTCGCTCCGGCCTGCACTGGTCCATGCGAGCCTTGAAGACCTGGATGTCAGCGCGGAGCTGCGCGTCGTCCGCGCCGGAGTAGCAGTTCAGCTGCCTGCAGGAGCCATCCGGGAGGTCGTGGCAGTTCAGCTTGTGGGAGCCTTGGGACCCGTCCGGGGCGAAGCCTTCTCCATCCGGCGTGGACGCCAGCTTCACCACCGTGTCCCTCATCGACTCGCAGTCCCTCTGGAGGATCTGAAACCGTTGGATCGAGGACAGCGCTGCCGTGGTCTCCGACTTGGAGAAAGACGGGTGCTCCTCGGGAGATGCCGCCTCCCCGCACACGAAGGGTTTATCCTGAACCCTCTCGGCGAAGTTTCTGCGGATCCACGACACCAGCTGGTCCAGGGCGAGCTGCAGCTTGGGCGCCTCGGCCTTGTACTCCTGAAGCCACTTCTCCGCAGGGACTGTGAACACGGAGCCCATTTCGGATTCCGGATCCTCAATGTTGAACCGTAATGGGACCTTGCGAATCGGGTAGTGCGGTATCACGGAGAGCTTCCTCTTCGTTGTCTCGGCTGCGATCCGATCGGGTTGAATTTCAAACTCACCGAAGATCCTCTCTTTCCCATCGTGAAGAATAGCCTGGTAGTTACCAGAGCCTCGCGTTACGCACAGGCAGTCATCCGAATCATCATTGCAGAAGGTCTTCTCGTGGTTCGGTGAAGACTCGTACATATCGGACATCCAGGCCCCGTGGAAAGGGCAGTTCCACTCGTAGTCCTCAGTCATGGGGTCCTTGACCTCTCTGGCCTTGTTCGCGTCCAGCGGCCCCGAGTGGTCGTAGCCAAAGCGGCGGGCGCGCGAGATGCAGCGGTACCCCTCGCGGCAGACGTTGACCTGGGTCCGGCCCTGCTTCTCCTCGCCCCCGCCGTCCACGAACGAGCCAAACTCTTGCAGGCGGCGGCGCGGGGGACGGCCCGAAGGAAGAACCTCCACCTGGAGTTATGTTGCTCCCATCGTACTTAAGGGCCACATCCCAGAAACAATGTCGAGCACCCAGAAAAGTGTCGAAACAGTGTCAGAACAGTGCCGAGCGAGTGTCTCCCAGGGCCCGACACGCACGTTTCGGTGCTTTCCTTGGTGCTCGAAGCTCTTCCTGGCGATCAAGGCTACAGCAGGTTGGAACATCCCAAACCTGGAGGTGAGCCGCCGGCGCCGCGTGGTCGAGCTGGACCTGCAGGCTGGGCGAGGCCTCGCCGCCGCCGCCGACCTGCAGCCAGGGCGGCTCGGCGGCGCTCTGCGCCCAGGCGTGGGGCGCTCCGCCGCGCATGGCTGCGCGCGGGGCGCCCCGCGGAGGGCCCGCCCCGCGTGCGCCGCGGGCGCCTGCGGCCCGAGCCACCACGGCTGGGTGCGGGCGTCTTGACGGCCACCTTGGACCACCTCAGAGCCTCTGCCGGCCACGCACCGGGCACCGGCCTGCGGCATGGCTTGCGCCGACGTCCACCGGCGGGGGCAACACACAAGCACACACACACACACACCGGGCGGGCGGGGGGGGCACATCGCCGCAAAGCTTGCTCGATCCTAGATCCTCGGGCCTCAGCTCCAGATGCGCGCTGCTCGATCCAGAGACGCACCCGGTCTTCGAGTTCGGGGAGGCTCGAGTATTGGGGGGCACGAGCTCTTGCCCGACGGGGCCGTCAGCAACAACACTTGACGCAAGATCCCGCTGCAGGCACTGCACTAGAGGCCTCCCAGATGGGTTGAGCCAAGAAAGTATGCTAACAATCTTTCAAACATGGTAAACAACATCGTATTTTATTGACTATTTTTGACTATGCCTCCTGTAGAGGGACAGGCCCGACTTAAGAGTAGGTGGGGTCGGGGGATCGCGCCGCATCGCCGATGCATCGGCGATGCATCGGCGATGCATCGGCGATGCACCGGCGATGCATCGTCGATGTATCGGCGACGTCCGCGTGGAGAAAATCGGGCTCCGCATCGAGCCGCATCGGCGATGCATCGGATACTGTTCTTCGCTCGCTGAATCAGCAGCGGCACGCCCGAATTCCGTCCACCTCGAGCCCCACTTGCGCGTCGCGAGCCTCGGCCCTCCGGAGGAGCCGGCGGCCCCTCTCGGCGCCGCGGCCCGCGCGGGCGGCCGCCGAGGAGCGGGAGGCGGGCGGCGGAGATGGACGAGCGGCGGGGGGGCGGAGAGAGGGCGGAGCGTCAGGGGAGGGCAATGTCTTTATCCACATCCAGTGCGTCTGGGAGTTTCGGACTCTCTTCCCAAGAAGCATGAGGCGCACTGGATATGGATTATAATCTGCCTCCAGAAGGCTCAATTTTTATCCATATCCAGTGCGCCTCGGCCTTGCGGCGCCCCTTCCAAGAAAGTCCAAGACGCAATGGATATGGATATAAATATTGCCCGCGTCAGGGGAGGGACACCCTCAATTTCTGGCCATATTGCACGGGAGTCCCGAAAAGATCCAACGCATTGAAACATCAAAGCGGAGGTTTTTCGTATTTTTCGGCCTCGAGGGGGGGCCCTCGCCGGGCCCCGGGACCGTCAGAAAACGACGCAGGATGAAAAACTGGTCCTGGGGAATGCGTCGAGACTTCCAGGGACCCCGTATGGAAAAAATCACGACGTCGGATCTCTGAAGTCGTTGCCGGTGTCGCCGCGGACGTTGGCCACTCGAGACAGAAGGCTGCCTGCCCAACAGCGGCCGCTGTCGGTCTTGGGCCCTGGCTCGGCCACGGCCACGGGGCTGCGGCGAGGACGGGTCAGATGGGAGAGGGGGGGCGGGAGTAGGGGAACAAAAAGTGGCATAAGCATAAAAACGCGGAGGCCCGCGCGGATTTCTCGGATCGGCGCTGGGGCCCCCTCCCTGGCGCGCGGAGCGCGCTAGGGGCGGCGCCGGAGGCGCCGCTGGGGGGCCCCAGCGCCGATCCGAGAAATCCGCGCGGACCTCCGAGTTTTTATGTTTACCCATCGGTCGGAAGAAGTAGGTAGAAACATGAAGTAGGAAGGCGTTGGGAATAGATTGGGCTTCCGCCCGCCTCCCGAAGAGGAGGGAAGAGGGAGAACCACTCGACTCTTGAAGTAGGAAGGCGCTGAAAGTAGATTGGAATCTGGGAATCCACAAATACCTACTTTCAACGACCGATGGGTATGTCACTTGTTGTTCCCCTACGGAGGGAGGGCAGTGCGCCCTCGCCCCTCGCGAGGCCTGGCGGGCAGGCGGCGCGAAGCCCCCCCGCGCGGAGCACCGGCGTGCCCCCGGGGGGCAGCCGGTGCCGGGCCGAGGCCCGAGCGGCTGCCGCTCGCCGGGGGGGGAGGGAGGGCTTGCGCCACCTCCTCCTCCTCCTCCTTCTCCTCCTCCTCCTCCTCCTCCTCCTCCTCCTCCTCCTCCTCCTGCTCCTGCTCCTCCTGCTCCTGCTCCTCCTCCTCCTCCTCCTCCTCCTCCTCCTCCTCCCACTCCTCCTGCTCCTGCTCCTGCTCCTGCTCCTGCTCCTCCTGCTCCTGCTCCTGCTCCTCCTCCTCCTCCTCCTCCTCCTCCTCCTCCTCCTCCTCCTCCTGCTGCTCGTGCCAGCGCTCTCGCTCCCGCCCCCGCTCCGGCTCCCGCTGCAGCTCCCCCGTCCCCATCCACATAAGGGATCCGTCGGCCTCGCATCGCGAAGCCCGGAGCGCATCGGACTCCCAGACGGTCTGGTACCGGAAATTTTCGGTAGCGATTTCGACGCACCCCGAATTTCGGTAGCGACCGGATCTTCGTTTGAGGGCGTTGAAATAGCGGATTTCGGAACGCTCTGATACCGGTATTGGGCGCTGCATTTCGGTATTTCGGTAGCGACCGATCTCTGCGGAGCGCCACCGGAAATTTTCGGTAGCGGACCATCAGGGCAGCAGGGGGCTCTGGGTCAGAGGGGGGAGGGGAGCTCTGGCACGAGGCTCGGCGGTGCACGATTCGCCGCTGGACCGGCACAGCCGCACGCCCCTGGGCGCGAGGAGGGGGGGGACCCGGGACCCGAAGGGCGAGGAAGGTGCGGCCGACAGGTCGATGCGTGCTCCGCTGGGCCAGTTCCCCCGCCCGTCGCTGCCAACGGCGGGGGGAGGGGGCGGGCCTCTGGACGGCCAGGTGCGAGATCACCAGCACCGAGCGGCGCTGCCTCCCCGTTGGTCAGGCGGCTCCTCGTCCTCCTCCTCCTCGTCCTCCTCCTCCTCCTCCTGCTCGTCGTCCTCCTCTGCCGCCTCCTCCTCCTGATCCTGATGCTCGGTCGTTCGCGTGTCTACATTGCAGCCTTTTCGGTTGGCGGCGCGCACAGGAGGCTAATTAGGGGGAGGGGGAAGACTTCTTAGAGGGCGACGGCCCTACATCTACAGACAAGGCTCGCGCCTTCGAAGAAGCAGGGGTGCTTCTAAGAAACCTCCCGACCTCCCCCTGCCCCCCCCCCTCTGCGCGTGGCCGATTGCGGACGGTGGGCAGGAGACTCGAAGCCCTACGTCTCGTTGAGCGGGCCTGTCCCGAAGTCTTCTGCTGCAGAAGGCGGACCGACCACAGTTCACTGCCAGCGGACAACTCCTGACGCTGACGCGGCGGGCGGGCCCAGGTTGGGTGCTCGCCGCTCGCCGCCCTCGCTGCCCCCTTCCTGTCCGACCACACCAGAGGGGAGGCCGAACGAGCCCTCGAACGGGAAAGTGGGCACGGGGCTCCTGCTCCTCCTCCTCCTCCTCCTCCTCCTCCTCCTCCTCCTCCTCCTCCTCCTCCTCCTCCTCCTCCTCCTCCTCCTCCCTCTGTTCCCTGCGCTGCGCTCCGTGCCCTCGGGACGCCGACTGGGCCCAGCCTTCTCCTCGAGGCCCCCGCTCCTCCTCTCCCCGCCCTGCCGCCCTGCGTCCTTCCTGCCCTCTTCAGCGCCCCTCAAACGGGGACTCCACTAACGGGTACTTTGGCCAGTGACCCAGCGAACCCAACCCTTCCCGATGTGGGCAAAGCTGCAATGCAAGAAAAAGGCCCTAAAGTGGCAACTTTCGGCAAACATTCAATGTACCCGTTAGTAAGTACCCGTTACGGTGCCGTTGACCTCTTTTTTCCCTCTCGGCGCCGGGCGGCGGTGCCCTTGCCTGGACTCAAGTCGGGCCTGTCCCCCTACAGGGGGATTTCCGACGAAAAATATAACGCACCCCAAAAATGCAACAACAAAAAACAACAAAAATAGTCTGGGGACTCTTTTTTGAGTATTTCTTTACCTTTTCGGTGTACTTGTTTTTTTTTTTCTCGTCGAAAATCCCCCTGTAGGGGGACACGCCCGACACAAGCCTGGACGTCGGGCGGTTCCCTGGACATCCGGCGTCCTGAACGCACGAGAGCCGACGAGTGCCACAGTCCTCGGCCTCCCCGTCTGGCTGCCGATCGACTCCCAGGCGCCCAGGCGGAGGTTGTGGGTGATTCACCGGACGATGCCATCATACAAATCAATACACACAAATTAAAAACTTCCCCATCTTTTCCAATATTTCCCCACATGCTAAGTGGGGTTCTGGTTTTCTTTCCCTGCCGCGTCGCACCCGCGTTTCTCCTCTTCCTCCTCACCCCTCCTTCCCTCTTCCCTCCACACATCCAGGGGCTGGTGTGATGATTCCCTCTCTCTTTTTCTGGTTCCCCACATCAGCACAAGCAGACACATGAGCACACAGCAGACACACATCCACAGTCGACATCACAGTCATCACATACATCCACCATACACGCAGCACACAGACACACAGCACACAAACAGCACCCGTACACAATACCAGCACAAACAGACACAGCACGCACACGCAGCAAACAGGCAAACAGCACACAGACGTGCAGGGGGTGGTCTCTCACCGCGGTTCTCTATCCGTCTCAGGGTCGCGGGGCGTGGCAGGCGTGGCACTTTCTCGACGCCAGAGAGGGTGCGCAGGGGGTGGTCTCTCACTGGTCTCTCTATCCGTCTCAGGGTCGCGGGGCGTGGCAGGCGTGGCACTTTCTCGACACCAGAGAGGGTGCGCAGGGGGTGGTCTCTCATTGGTCTCTCTATCCGTCTCAGGGTCGCGGGGCGTGGCAGGCGTGGCACTTTCTCGCCACCAGAGAGGGTGCGCTGGGGGTGGTCTCTCACTGGTCTCTCTATCCGTCTCAGGGTCGCGGGCGTGGCAGGCGTGGCACTTTCTCGACACCAGAGAGGGTGCGCAGGGGGTGGTCTCTCACTGGTCTCTCTATCCGTCTCAGGGTCGCGGGCCGTGGCAGGCGTGGCACTTTCTCTCGACACCAGAGAGGGTGCGCAGGGGGTGGTCTCTCACTGGTCTCTCTATCCGTCTCAGGGTCGCGGGGCGTGGCAGGCGCACTTTCTCGTGCGCAGGGGGTGGTCTCTTCTCGTCTCAGGGTCACCAGAGAGGGTGCGCTGGGGGTGGGGTCTGGTGGCACTTTCTCGGTGCTGGTCTCTCACTATCCGTCTCAGGGTCGCGGGGCGTGGCAGGCGTGGCACTTTCTCGACACCAGAGAGGGTGCGCAGGGGGTGGTCTCTCACTGGTCTCTCTATCCGTCTCAGGGTCGCGGGGCGTGGCAGGCGTGGCACTTTCTCGACACCAGAGAGGGTGCGCAGGGGGTGGTCTCTCACTGGTCTCTCTATCCGTCTCAGGGTCGCGGGGCGTGGCAGGCGTGGCACTTTCTCGACACCAGAGAGGGTGCGCAGGGGGTGGTCTCTCACTGGTCTCTCTATCCGTCTCAGGGTCGCGGGGCGTGGCAGGCGTGGCACTTTCTCGACACCAGAGAGGGTGCGCAGGGGTGGTCTCTCACTGGTCTCTCTATCCGTCTCAGGGTCGCGGGGCGTGGCAGGCGTGGCACTTTCTCGACACCAGAGAGGGTGCGCAGGGGGTGGTCTCTCACAGGTCTCTCTATCTGTCCCAGGGTCGCGGGGCGTGGCAAGCGTGGCACTTTCTCGACACCAGAGAGGGTGCGCAGAGGGTCGTTTCTCACTGGTCTCTCTATCCGTCTCAGGGTCGCGGGGCGTGGCAGGCGTGGCACTTTCTCGGCGCCAGAGAGGGTGCGCAGGGGGTGGTTTCTCACTGGTCTCTCTGTCTGTCTCAGGGTCGCGGGGCGTGGCAGGCGTAGCACTTTCTCGACACCACAGAGGGTGCGCAGAAGGTGGTTTCTCACAGGTCTCTCTATCCGTCTCAGGGTCGTGGGGCGTGGCAGGCGTGGCACTTTCTCGACACCAGAGGGGGTGCGCAGGGGGTGGTCTCTCACTGGTCTCTCTGTCCGTCTCAGGGTCGCGGGGCGTGGCAGGCGTGGCATGTTCTCCACTCCGCAGGGGGTGCGCAGGGGGTGGTCCGTCACCGCGGATTCTATCCGTCCCAGGGTCGCGGGGCGTGGCAGGCGTGGCATTTTCTCTTATGTCTGTGTGTTTTCCCAAACCCTCCTGCGTTGGGTTCTCGTTTGGAATAGAGCACTGCTCGCGCGTCTCCTTCCCACCCCCGTCTCCTTCCCACCCCCTCCCGTCCCTCTCGTCCCCCCTGCCTTTGGCCTCGCCATCCCTGGGGGGCTGCGATCTGTGAAACTTTCGCCACTTTCGAGGCCTGCTGGGGGGCCCAGCGCAGTGGGTACCCACCGCGGATTCACATTGGACCTCGCCATCCCTGGGGGGCTTCGAGCTGTGGAACTGTCGCCACTTTCGAAGGCCTGCTGGGGGGCCCGACACAGTGGGTACCCACCGCTGATTCAAATTAGACCTCGCCATCCCTGGGGGGGCTGCGATCTGTGAAACTGTCGCCACTTTCGAAGCCTGCTGGGGGGCACAGCACAGTGGGTACCCACCGCGGATTCAAATTAGACCTCGCCGTCCCTGGGGGGCTGCGATCTGTGACAATGTCGCCACTTTCGAAGGCTGCTGGGGGGGCCAGCGCAATGGGTACCCACCGCGGATTCAAATTGGACCTCGCCATCCCTGGGGGGCTGCGATCTGTGGAACTGTCGCCATTTCCGAGGGCGGCTGGGAGGCCCAGCGCAGTGGGTACCCACAGAGGACTCAAATTAGACCTCGCCATCCCTGGGGGGCTGCGATCTGTGAAGCTGTCGCCACGTTCGAAGGCTGCTGGGAGGCCCAGCACAGTGGGTACCCACCGCGGACTCAAATTAGACCTCGCCATCCCTGGGGGGGCTGCGATCTGTGAAACCGTCGCCACTTTCGAGGCCTGCTGGGGGGCCAGCACAGTGGGCACCCACCGCGGACTCGAATTAGACCTCGCCATCCCTGGGGGGCTACGATTTGTGAAACTGTCGCCACTTTCGAGGGTTGCTGGGGGGCCGAGCACAGTGGGTACGCACCGCGGACTCAAATTAGACCTCGCCGTCCCTGGGGGGCTGCGATCTGTGAAACCGTCGCCACTTTCGAGGCCTGTTGGGGGGCCCAACACTGTGGATACTCACCGCGGATTCAAATTAGACCTCGCCGTACCTGGGGGGCTGCGGTCTGTGAAACTGTCGCCACTTTCGAGGGCCGCTGGGAGGCCCAGCGCAGTGGGTACCCACCGCGGACTCAAATTAGACCTCGCCATCCCTGGGGGGCTGCGATCTGTGAAACCGCCGCCACTTTCGAGGCCTGCTGGGGGGCACAGCACAGTGGGTACTCACCGCGGACTCGAATTAGACCTCGCCATCCCTGGGGGGCTGCGATATGTGAAAATGTCGCCACTTTCGAAGGCTGCTGGGGGGGCCCAGGACAGTGACGCCACACGCAAATTCAAATTAGACCTCGCCATCCCTGGGGGGGGGGGCTGCGATCTGTGAAACTGTCGCCACTTTCGAAGCCTGCTGGGGGGCCCAACGCAGTGACGCCACGCGCAGATTCAAATTAGACCTCGCCATCCCTGGGGGGCTGCGATATGTGAAAATGTCGCCACTTTCGAGGGCTGCTGATGGGGCACAGTACATACAGTGGGTACCCACCGCAGATTCAAGTTAGACCTCGCCATCCCTGGGGGGCTGCGATCTGTGAAACTGTCGCCACTTTCGAGGGCCGCTGAGGGGCACAGCACAGTGGGTACCCACCGCAGATTCAAATTAGACTTCGCCATCCCTGTGGGGCTGCGATCTGTGAAACTGTCGCCATTTTCGAAGCCTGCTGAGGGGCACAGCACAGTGGGTACCCACCGCAGACTCAAATTAGACATCGCCATCCCTGGGGGGCTGCGATCTGTGAAAATGTCGCCACTTTCGAAGGCTGCCGAAGGGCACAACACAGTGGGTACCCACCGCAGACTCAAATTATACGCCGCTTTCGTCCTTGTTCTCCTCCTGCAGTCACCTTCCCTCTGCTGCTACCGTGCTGATGGTTCGGCTTCCCGCACGTTTTTCTCCTGCTCTGCGTTCCCGACTCCCCATGTCCTTTTCGAGCCTGTAGCTGTCGCCCCTCGTTCTTGTATGGTTCTCCTGCGCATCATGCCATAAGCGCGTGTCCCAAGTAGCTTTCACATCAAGTCGATTGTCCATGCAAGTTTCGGCCAACTCCTCGTTTCCATTGATACAAGTGGGTTGGGTACGTCGCCGGGTAATTTCCTCTCCTGAGTTAGTGATTCCCCAGACGATGCAATCAAGGGTTCTCGCTGCTCCTCTCAGGAACTGGCCTGCCTGCCGCTCCAGCGGCTCTGTTGTCGCCGTCGCCGCCCCGTCGCGGCCCGTCGTCAGGGCCTGTGCCCCGCTCTGGCGGCTCTGTTGTCACCGTCGCCGCCCCGTCGCCGCCTCGTCGTCAGGGCCTGTGCCCCACTCTGGCGGAAATGTTGTTGCGGTCACAGGCCCGTCGCCGCGTCGCCGCCCGGCGCCGCTGTTCGACAGCACCGCACAGATTGCACCGCGTAGGTCGCATCGGATATGTCGCTTTACACTTACTCTCTTGTCTACTTCTCACGTCGAAAGGCCCAACCATAAGCAGTTTCGAGTATCGCAGGGCAGGTGAAGGGGAGGAGGGGGCCAGGAAAGGGAATGCGGAGTTGGCTGGGGGAGAGAAGCCGTTGGGCCCGCGGGGGAACGCACTGTTTGGTGCGAGCCCCGTGCGCCGCCATTTCGTGCCCACTTCCTTCCCAGTATTTTCACTCCTATCCTTGATTCCAGTGTGCGGCGTTGCGTTCTGGCCCGCCTGGCCCGCTGTGGTCCGGGCGCCGTCGTTTTGAACCCATTTCCTTCCTTCGTCGTTCTCCCCTTTTTGTCCCTGCGCCTGGGTGCCCGCGGCTTGGGGCACCAGGCATGCGGAGTCCCCACGACGCGCGCCAGTCGCCCCGAAGGAATCCAAGCGACGCGCGCGGGTTGTCCGCGGCACGGAGAGCAAAAAAGCACGGGTGGCCGACCGCGGGCAGGGCGCCGGGCAGAGCGCGCGGGCGTCGGGCAACGCCTGGCGGCAGGGCGCAGGGGAGTGCCCGCGAGCCTCTGGGGCCACGAAGCGCGCGGAAGGTGTGCCTTCGGTGGAGCTCCCTGTGGGGCCACGGAGCGTGTGGGAGGTGTGCCTACATGGACACGCGGTGGGGGGGGAACCACATGTGAACTCTGCCACTGGGGCCTTCGGTGGAACTCCCTACGGGGCCACAAGACGTGCGAAGGGTGCGTGGACGTGGACATGCGGTGGGCGTGGAACCGCATGTGAACCCTGCCACTGGGGCCTTCGGTGGAACCCCCTATGGGGCCACGAACCGTGCAGGGCATGCCGACATGTACATGCGGTGGGCGGGGGGCCTCGCGCGAACCTTGCCTCTGGGGCTTCCGGTACAACTTCCCATGGGGCCACTAAGCGTGCGAGGGGTGCGCGGTCACGGGCGACACGCGGAAGGCAAAGGCAAGGATGGGATGAGGGAGGAGGGAGGAGGGAGAGAGGAGTAAGGAACGCGTGGCGCTTTCTCTTCAAACAGGATGGCTAGGAACAAAAAAGCGTTTGAAATGCACACGCGCGCGTCGTCTCGCGCGCATGCCGATTTCCCACAACAACCTTCAGTTTCGCAGATATGTAAAAATCGCAGCCTCCGAATCAGATAACAAACACATGGTATCGCAAAAGGATTTGTGAAACAAAACTGCGCTTTCGTTCTTGCGAATTCTTAACAAAACAATGGCTTTCAACTGGCTCATAAAATCCGACTCAATGGGCGACCTCCGCGCGCGTGTCTAAATCATTCGAACATCCTTGCGCGCGCGCTGTCGCAAGAGCATGTTGCAACGAAAGGGGCGAAGTACAGACGCGCGCGCGTCGTCGCGCGCGCGCGTCCCAGAATCCCAAACCGGAGGTACGAAATGAGTCCACACATTGTCCTGCAACATCACGCTTCAGAAACACTATGCGCGCATTCTTGCGAATCCTTAAGAGAACTATGTGGTTTTCAACATGTTTATGAAATTCGACCAGCCGGGCCTCTCGCGCCGCATGTCGAAATCATTCGAAGGCCCTTGCGCGCGTACTGGAGGGGGGTCGCAGATCCTGGCCAAATGGTGCCATGCGGGCCGCTCGCACGCGTCGGCCGCGCGCGTAGTCGAACTCTTCCGACAGCTGCATCGCCGACGCGACGACACCGCCATCGTCATCAACGTGATCACCATCGGCGCCGTCATTGGCCTTGCCGTCGCCATCGTCATTACAGTCACCATCATCGCTACTATTATCGTCGTGTCTACCTTTGTCGACGTCGCCATGATACCGAGCCCGCTCAAGTCACCGACTCGCACTGAAATGCCCGTTGGGAAGTGCCCAGCGGTCGGCGCCACCGCGGCCGCGCCGGTGACGCCAAACTAGCTGGCCGCTGTGCGCGCGAGCGTGCGCAGGCTAGCGCGGCCGCCGAAATGCACCAGCCAACACCCAGTACTCATCGCGATCGCAGCCGAATGGGTTTTGCGAACCAAGTTGCGGGTGGGTGGGCGGATCACTGCGAAAGCAGTGGAGCTGCCAACTCCAAGTTTTTTCAGACTTCATCACCCACATAGATGGGTCTTCATATATAGCACCACCTATATATATATATATATATATATATATGTATATATATGTATATATAATATATATATATATACATACATATATATATATATATGTATATATATATATATATTACATATATATATATATGTATATGTATTTGTATGTATATACATATATATATATAGATAGATATATATATATATATTGCTAGAAACACACAGTTTGGGGCCCACGCTGGCTGGCATTTCTTGTTGCTTTCGTCGGCTCTACGAGGGTATCTCGCTTCCAGCAGATGCGCCTCGTCGAGCGCATTCCGGGGGTGCCCAAATCCTCCCGAACGGCTGCTGGAGGCCCGAGTTTTGGACCGAAAACCACTCAGAACCCAGACAGCCAACGTCTTGCAAAAATCAAGGCGGCATTTCTCGCCGCTTTCGGCATCCGTTTTCTTTTCGCCGCTTCCGGCATCCGAGTGGCCGCTTTCGAGCCCCGCGGGGTCGTCAGAAAGCGACTCAGGACAAGAAGCCGGCCCTGGGGAAAAGGTCGGGACTTCGAGGGACCCCGTATTGGAAACAAGGGAACGTCCGACGTCTGGGTCCTTGTCCTCCTCGTGCTCCCCCTTGCCCTGTCCTCAATCCACCTGCCGTGTCCTCCTCCGGACGGCCAGGTGCGAGATGAGCAGCACCGAGAGGCGCTGCCTTCCCGAGGCGATCAGCATTCCATCCCTGCCCCTGCTCACCCCCCAATCCCACGAGGGGCCAGAGGGGCAGCGGGTAAAAATCCCTGCCCCTGGACGCCAAGAGTTTTGGCCCGTGCCGTAGCCCTTGGCGTCCAGAATCTTCAGCAGCAGAAGCATGGACAAAATGTCGATCGCAGATCCCTGGACGTCTGGCGGCACCACGTTCTCCCCCTTGTCCTGCTCGTCCATCTGTGAAACGGCAACTCAGCGAAAACCAAACATTCTCTCGTGTAGCTCTGCTTCGAAGTTTGCCCTCGCTGGGCCGGCTCCAAAATACACTACTCATCCCTCCTCCTGCTCCTCCTCCTCATCCTCCTCCTCGTCCTGCTCCTTCTCCTCCTCCTCCTGGTCGTCGTCGTCCGCCTCTTCCTCCTTCTCAATTTCCCTGCCTTGTCCTCCTCCCTCTCCTCCCCCAGCTCCTCCCGCTCCTCCTCCGCCTTCCCCTTCCTCTCTTCCTCCTCCTCCTCCTCCTCCTCCTCGTCCGTGTCAGCGGTCCTCCTCCTCTTCCCTGCCTCCTCCCTCTGGATCCTCGATGTTCGAGTATCAATGTTTCGGGGCTCGCTCTTCGGGTGCCCCCCAGGGGCATCCATGGACCTACGGGGAGGCCCGCCTCTGCAGGCCTCTGGAGACCTCTGGAGACCGCCGTCTTACCTGACCTCTATGTCAGGCAAGGCGAAGCCAGGACGAAGACGACTTCGGGTGAGGATACATAGGCTCTCTGAGATCCGGCGACTCTCTGGAGGATGTCTGGGGCGTCGCGGCCTTCTCAGAGCGTTCCTGGACGGATCGATCCTCGTATGGCTGCACCAGCGGTCGAGCTCAGCGGGGGCACCGAGAAGCGAAGTGGCCAGCGTGCAGGAGGAGTGGGGAAAAGACGGACAGAACGGCCGCAGAGGAAGGACGAGGAGGCGGCGCTCGTGCCAGAAACCATCTCCTCCTGCTCCTCCTCCACCTCCTCCTCCTCCTCCTGCTCCTCCTCCTCCTCCTCCTGCTCCTCCTCCTCCTCCTGCTACTCCTCCTCATGCTACTCCTCCTCCTGCTCCTCCTCCTCCTCCTCCTCCTCCTCCTCCTGCTCCTCCTCCTCCCGGGTGGGTCATTTACTTCCCGCCAGTTTCCACTGGCGGAGCGGCCCCTTTTTTCACTTCCGCCGGCCTTCCGCCAAGGAAGACAGGTGGCAGCTCCTCGATCGCTCGAAGGCAACAATGCACTCTCGGGAACGCCCCACGCGGAAGCGGAGTTGGACAACTATGCCGGGGCACACACCCATCTGCGCACGATGTGTCTGGCAGGCTACTGCGAATCCGTGCGGTGCACGAACTCATCTCCAAAAACCAACATGTCCAAGGCCAGAGTGCTGTAAACAAGAAGCTTAAAACTGTGATGCTGAGGTGCCGATTCGGGTTATCGGTCCGCCCTGCTGTCTCCGGGCGTTCCGGGTCCCCTGACCTTTCGGGAGGGCTGACACATAACACATTCTAGGCGTGGTTGTGTGAAGCCCTGCCCGATCAGTCTACAGGTATGGAGGGCCACGTTGATAAAACTGTGGAAGTTCAGGGAGGGAAGGAGGGGGGGAGAAGCGGCTCCTGGAAACGGGCGTCGACGCTGCAAGTCTTCTTACGTGACTCGTTCTCGCCTCAGCGCGCACCGTGGTGATTCCTGGTTTGGCCGAGATCTCCTATGTCGGGGATGGACAAACCCCCCTTCAGCAAAACGTGGTTTAGTGAAAACGACCTCGGGCCCAAACCTGGTGGGCG
>CAUYUJ010014832.1:281773-306773 GCA_963575745.1 Prorocentrum cordatum | reverse complement strand
CCATGACCCATTCGATGGCGAGAAGGAGGAGCCACGGCATTCGAAGAGGGAACCGCCCCGCCAGAGCGGAAGTATCGAGAGCTCGTGTGCCGTGGACCCTCCCGAGTCCAAGGGGCGGCCGATCTGATGGTTAGGCTGGGCAGGATGCTGAGTGCCAGCCGGAGGGGGCCAGAGATTGGCATATGGGGCGCGGGCCAACGAAAACCCCCCTATACCAAGGTGTAAACGTACCTCCACATACATAGTTTTTCAGGTCATAGGGCAAGCAAGGTCAAGGGCGAGGGAAAATGAGCCGGTAGTTCGGCGACATCAAGATCCACCATACCCAAGTGTGTGTAAACCCTCCTCGTTCGCGAGGAGGCGGGCGGGCATTCTATTCGCCAGACCCGCGAATGCCTAAGAACCGCCAAGGGCGGCCGCTTTACAACATCTTCCCATCAAGCCTCCATCATGCCGACTCTATGATCGACCTGCTTCCTTCGAGCGCGCTGCGCCTGCAACGCGGGACTCGAGAGCACGTCTAGGAACCAAGGCTGAACCTGAACGATGTTTCTCGTGCTCGTTTTCGTTTATCGTTTTCCCTCGTCTTGTCTCCAGTCCACCCCTACCGCAAAACGAAGTCGACACGAAAACGGCCCACGAGGCAAGGCGAGGCGAGCGCGCGAGTTCGGTCCAGCGGGGCCGGCCCTCATAGGGCGGCGCAGGGGGGCCAGAGCCCTCAGGCGACGTGTTGGGGGCAGGAGCCGGAGCCGGAGCCGGAGTCGGAGAGAACGGACGGGAACCGGAGCCGGAAAGGTGTGAGCAGGAGTCGGAAAAAACGACCAGGGCGGGCAGAACACGTGACGCTGGAGTCGGGAAGCATTCCAGATCCCATAGGGTAGAGGGAAACAATTAGTGAACACCCCCCCTGCCCCCCAAACTCAAAGTTGGCACGCGGGGGAGAGACTGCGGTCGAGGTGAAACTCATCAGACCCACCGCCAACTTTGAACATTGGGGGAAGGGGGAGGCGTTCACAGATGAATGTGGCATGAGTGTTCGCTAATTTTTTCCGAGGCCTGTAGGTTGAAGCGGGCGTGGGCGTATCGCCCCGACGCCGCTTGGGTCCAGCCCTGCCGGGAGCCTGCCGTGCTCGGGGGCGGCAGCGGGAAGGGGGGGGGCCACGCGCGCGCGGGTGGGGCGGCTGACGAGCGGTGGGCCTGTTTTCCACCACCACCGCCAGAAGTTGGAGAGGGGAAGGAGGAGGACGAGGAGGAGGAGGAGGAGGAGGAGGAGGACGAAGAGGAGGAGGACGAGGAGGAGGAGGACGAAGAGAGGAGGAGGAGGAGGAGGAGGAGGAGGAGGAGGACGAAGAGGAGGAGGAGGACGACGAGGAGGAGGACGACGAAGAGGAGGAGGAGGAGGAGGAGGAAAACGAGGAGGAGGAGGACGAGGCCGAGGACGAGGAGGAGGAGGAGGAGGAGGAGGAGCGAGCGAGCCCATAGGACGACGCGCCGAGTACGATTCGGGGAGGGCAGGAGCGGGGGGAAAAGACGAGCGAGCGCAATCGAGCACAGAAAACCAGCGGGCCCCAGGGCATTGTAAGCCGAGCCGAAGCAACACGGCATTGACAGGAGGTCCCACGAAAAAAGCCCAGAATCGGCCAAACCGAACTCCCAGGACACGAAACAAGTTTCGAACGAAAGCTCGAGACATATGGATTATATGGATAACAAGCATAGCCACTGGACAGCATCGTCCGTGACCAACAGCCTGCAAGGGAAGGAGGGGGGGAATGGCCTCCCTTAGGGTGGACGCCCTTCATAAAATTATCCCTCCTCCACTTGCGCTGGGGATTCCCCTCAAGGGCAGCCTCGGGATCACAAGTCCAGAAGAGCTGCGCGCGTGCCGACTTAGCCGAGAAAGCACCACGCTTACTACATCCCACAACGTCCCCAGATCTTTTAATATAAAAAACATACCCTCTCGCCGAATAGGGCGGGACCTCCCCCGTCCTCGGCAGGGGCTGCATGGGAAGGTCCGCGTCCGCCAGCGATGGCGGAGTGCCTCTCGCGGCCCGCTTCACGCCTCGCGCCGTCGTCACTGAAACCGCACCCGCGAGGGCCTCCTGAGGGTCCGCGGGAGCTCTCGAGGCCTCCGGAAAGCGCACCCTCTTTCGCTGCTCGAAGCACGGCGGAGGGGGGCGGAGAAGCAGGAGGGGCAGCAGGAGCG
The DNA here is from genome assembly GCA_963575745.1 of Prorocentrum cordatum. NCBI lineage: Eukaryota > Dinophyceae > Prorocentrales > Prorocentraceae > Prorocentrum > Prorocentrum cordatum. The sequence continues at coordinate 304,564 of CAUYUJ010014832.1, read as the reverse complement.
AAACGGGGGTCGACTCCAGCAGGACCAGTGGGGCTTGGTGGGGGGTCGGCCGGAGGACGCGCCACTACAGCCCCAGGACAGGAGGATGTCGAGGAAGGGAGGTCGCACGACGAGGACGGAGGCGAAGGAGGACGGGTGACCCGAGGCGTAACCCTGCGAGGCCCAAACTCCTTCTTCTGCAGCTGCTCATCCTGCCCCCCGTCGTCCTCCAGACGACGACACGACGCTCTTCCCGCTCCCTGCATTTCGTCGCCTTGCCAATTTCGAATCGCCCTCGGGTCAGGCCTGGGCAGCTCGCTGGGGCCCCCCAGAGCCGATCGCTCCAGGCCACGAGACCTGGTGGCCCTCTCGGTATCCAGGTCCCTGCCCCCCGGACGCTTCCTCGGCCCCAGGACCTCGGGCCCCCAAGAGCCACGGGCCAGGTCGGGTCGGGTCTGGCAGCGGCCCCGACGGAGCCGCTCCAGACCCGCCAGGAAGCGAGCCGAGCGGGGCAGTGGGCACATCGCCAGCCGTGCTGTCCACGAACAAGGACGCGTTTTCCCCTCACGTTGGCCTCCTCTCGAGGCTTGATCAGACGCGCGGCTGTGCCGCCGCCGTCAAGAGCTGCGCCCGCGCCGCGGCGGCTGGCAGCGCGGCCGCGGCGCCCCAGGGAAGCCACCTTGTCCGCTGGCCTCGCCTCCAGGTTGGCCTGGCCGTTGCCGATCCAGGCCGCCGCCTGGCGCAACTCCTCCAGGAGCTCGGCGTGGCGCTCGTAGACGGCCGTGGGCACCCCGCGGATCGGCAGGCCCTTCTCCGCCGCCATGTCCGCGTAGTCGTTGCCGAACTTGTCGGGCGATTCGCCCGACTCCGAGCCTGTCTGGTGGCCCTTGACCCATGTGATGCTGAGGTCTGTGCTTAGGCCGCCATGGTCCTCCAGCGCGCGCCACAGCTTGCGCAGCAGGTCCACGTTCTCCCTGCGCGGGTGCGCGGCGCGCCTCTCCCCCTGCTCGAGACCCTCCACAATGCCCAAGCAGTCCGTCTTGATCTTCATGGGGGTCTGGCCATGCTTCAGCGCTTGGATGATCGCGCACAGCTCGCCTCGCTGCGCCGCCAGCTGGGGGCCACGCAGCGGCCCGCGTGCCATGCCAAGTGCCCGATGCCCATTCATCGCAGCGATGCCCCAGCCCGCTCGATTCGCTTCTGGCCAGTGAAGTGGACACTTGGCCGATCCATCGGTGAAGATCTCCCCCGTGATGGTCGCGTCCCTGCCGCCCATGCAGCAGTACCAAGCCTGGGTGTCCACCCACGTCGGCAGCATAGGGAGGGCCGCCCGCGGCAGGAGCCCTCGTGTAGAATGAGCCGTTGGAAGCTGCCTGCAATGCGCGCCCCCCGATATCATCATCCAGAGTTTCCGCGCGCATGTCCTGCAGGTTCGGACAGGACCACAGTCGATGATGTAGATGTCCGCAGCAGTCCTTGCAGTAGCAGCAGCTGGGGTCCTTCACGTAGCCAACCGAGTAGAGCCTCTGCTGGGCCCATTGAGCCCCAATGACAGTCGACCTCAATGCCCCTCGGGCTCGCATGCTCAGGTCCCACTTGGAGGCATCTGGATCTGCATGGACCATGGCCGCGATGGGCCCAATCCAGTAGCCACGCGGATCCCTAGGTGGAGGAGGTAGCTCTGGTGCATGTGCTCGGCGAGTGGACCATTCTTCCAATTTCATGCCGCGGTAACTGCGTCGTGCCATGACAGTCATCCAGCCCGATGAGGTGTCCATCAGATCCATCGTCACGCCGTTTCCTGTCGCCCAGCTCCTCGCCGAGTGGGCACGCCATCCCAGTCGTCGGAGAAGCAGCTGTACTGCGCCTGCTGGGCCAGAGATCGCTGATGCTTGAGATCGCTCTGGCCTGCAGGTCCCACGTGCTGGTGCTTGAGATCGCTCTGGCCTGCAGGTCCCAAGCCTCCTCTAGGATGTTGAACGGCACCTGGCAATCGCATGCCATCTGGGCCCACGTGTAGAGCGGCTCCGCCATGACCATGCTCTCGGGCACCAGGTTCGGGGCCTCCTCAAGCAGCGACGCCAGCCATGTCGACGATGCCGTCGGGGTCTTGGCCCAGCCTGTGCGCACTAAGTTCGTCGTCGTGGCCAGCGTGGATGGCGGGGCTCCGACCACTTGTGTGCCGTGCGCCATGCCAAGCGCCAGTGCGGGTCGCGCCACTCGTCTGGCGATCCTCGGCAGTCCTCGGAGTCTCCGAAACCTGGGGAAGCGCTCCTTGACCTTGCGCACCCTCTCGTCGATCGCCGAGTAGGCGGGGCGAGCGCCCGCGCGACATTCCAGTCCCAAGACGGTGAGCTGCCGCATCGCCTCGAAGCCGAAAACGCGGAGTCGTCGCGCCACTTGCTCGGCCAGCCACTGCAAGGAGCTCAGGATCTTGGCTCTGTCCCTGGCGGCCGGGGGGCCCAACGCCTCAAGTACTGCGGCCAGCCTCGCGATGACTCCAGTCGCCAGCTCTACCATCTCAGCTGAACGGGACATTATATGCAGCGTAATGTCGTCCGCGTAGATGCCCAACTTGATCCTGGGCCTGCTCAGGGAGGCGCGGCAAATGTCGGACGGCGTCATCATGGCCAGCTGGGGGAGATACATCGCGATCGTGCAACCAGGTAGGGCACCAGCCGTGGTGCGGACCGAGTAGGAGTAGGTCGCCCCCCAGCGGATCCTCATGATCGCCACATACATGGAGAGCACCGCCCTGAGGGCATCCATGGGGAAGCCGTGGTACTGTGCCGCTCTGATGATCTTGATCCACTGGAGCCGGTCGACGCATTTGTTGATGTCCACCAGCGTGGTGGTGACGGCCTCGCCCTCTGTCGTGTCCGCCGCCTCGGCGTAGACCATGGCGCGAGCTCCCACGTCAATTGTTGATCCCCCCGCCCCTAATGCAAAATATGGCCTGTCGTGGGCCGCCATCCATCTGCGGACGTGGCCTATGCGCACCTTGGTGGAGACCCTGTAGATGGAGGGAAGGAGGGCGATCGGGCGGAAGCCACCCTGCGCCTTCGTGAGGAGCATCACGTGCACGGCCATGATGGACGATGGCCATCTCCCCCATGACTCCGATGCTCATAGAATGTAAATCAGCATTGCCAGCGCATCGTCGGACAGGATGGAGTAGGCACGAGGGGGCATAGCGTCTACGCCCAGGCCTGTGTTCCAAGCGAAAGTCCTGGAGGCCGCTCGCATTTCGTCAATCCTCGGCACGGGGAGGGCGCCCCGCGGGAGGCTGCGAATGAGCTCTGGTACCTCGCCGTCCATGTCGATGAGGTGCTCTGCATCATACTCATGGTCAGTGGCCATCCGCTGGGGGCGCTGCCCCCTGTCGAGGTCATCATGGACAGCCTTGATGACAGTATCCTGATATGGCTTCTGCGAGATCACGGTGCCCTTCCAGATGTCGTTCCAGAAGTCCATTTGAGTGTCAGCCACCACCTGAGGAAGTGCCGTGCGTATGCCAAATCTGCCCACTTCGTTGTGTGCCCAGCCCTTCAGCCGAGTCATGGCGAAGACTGGCGATGCCCCCCGTGATCATGGCGTCCTGAGCCCACCTGTGGAAGCTGATGGTGCGGCGCTTGGCCGCCTGCCTCTCGAGGTGCTCAGCGTGGGCATCCACGGTGGCCGCGCGCGCTAACCAGCACGGCGAAGTGGCGCCCCGTCTGCATGACCGCATAGTGGATCATGCGCCAAGCCGACTCAAATAGGATGACCCCCTCCTTCGTGTGCATGCCCTGCCGATATCCAGGTCGAACTGCTCTCGTCAGCCGTGACCATCGCATCCGAGAGTCCATCAAGCTGGATGTGCTCGCGCCAGATCTGACATCCGAACCCTTACACCCATCTCTTCCCATCGCGTTTTGTTTGCTCTATCTGCCGACGCGTGTCATAGCGGACCTTGAAATCCATCGTGTTTTGCGCCATCGAATGGGAGCTGCGGACATTGGAGGAGGAGGTGACGACCAATAGCAGCAGGAACTGGAGCGGAAGGAGCGGGAGGAGCAGGAGGACCAGGAGGAGCAGGGAAAGGCTGAGGAGGGAAAATGAGGGGGGCGACAACGATGAAGAAGGATTCCGACCCAGATAAATGGCCAGAGCTGGGGCGAGAGCGCCATTCTAAACGACGGGAGCAAAACGCCGATTCGAAAATGAGGCCCGCGCTACAGCGGTAGTAGACCGTTGAAACACCGAAAACGAACGGATTGCAAAACAAAGTTACAACAACATATCAAATCTAGTGTAGAAGAACTATACGCGGAGAGGGCCGAATATCTTCCGGACGGAATCCGGGGAGAGATGAGGGTTGGATTCATGATGTGTTACTGTTGAGTAAGGAGGAGGAGCAGCGGCAGGAAAGGTGTGAGGAAGAGGAGGAGAGGGTGGATGACGTTAGATTCGATTCGACGGTGCCCCCTTCTTCCCGCAGACATCGACCTCTCCCGTCGAGCGGGTGCGTGGCGGGGCGCTCGACGTCCGGGTCCTTCTCCCGTGCCTCCCAGATGTCGGGGTGCTCTCTCTGGATCTGCTCGTAGGTCATGCCTCGTGGGGGGGGGGCGGCCCCCGAGCCCCCAGACCACCGAGCCACCGCCGCGCCCGGGGGGTCGCAGCCAGCAGCGAGGTCCAGAGGGAACGGTGAAGCCAGAGGGGCCACTCCACTTTAATTTTTGGACGCCCGAAATGGGTGCGGAAAAAATGAGTTCAATGCCCAACAACAAGTGTTGTCCTAAACCAGCAGCGGCCGCTGTTGGGCGGGCGGCCTTCTGTCTCGAATGGACACAGGCCGCGGCGGCGCGGACAGCGAGTCCTGATCAAAAGGAACAGGAACTGCTGTTGGGCATCGTACCCATTCTTTCCGTACCCATTTCTGACTATCTACCAGACCACCCCAACCCAACCCGAAGACCCGAATTTCGGGTTGGCGAAGACCCGAATTTCGGGTTGGGGGGGTAAGGGTTCCACGTGTGTTTTTTCGATGTTCCCCGACCCCCCCCACTGGAAATCGAGGGTAAATCTGAGCCTTCGGGTTGGGTTGGGGTGGTTTGGTGGGTGGTGAATTTCGGGCGTTCAGTTAACTGAAGGCTTGGAAGTGGGTACCAACGCTCTCTGGGCGCCCACGGGCCGCCCCGTCGGCGGGTGCCGGCGCCGCCGCCGGCGCGGCCGCCCCTTGCACCTGCAGGGCCGGCGGCAGGCGGAGAGCCTCCCTGATCAGGGCCGCGGGCGTCTTGAAGAGGCCTCCCAGCTGAGGGTCAGAGCAGACGGGGTCGGAGGACCTCGCCGCATCGGCGACGCATCGGCGACGCCCGCGCGGAGGAGATCGGGCTCGACGCCGAGCCGCCTCGGCGACGCATCGGCGCTGCCTCGGCGCCGTGACGCGACCTGCTCGCAGGTCGTGCCTTTGTGTGCGGGGCGGCAGCGCGCGGGCGGCCCCACGAGGGGGGGAGGAGGAGGAGGAGGAGGAGGAGGAGGAGGAGGAGGAGGAGAGGAGGAGGAGGAGGAGGAGGAGGAGGAGAGGAGGGAGGAGGAGGAGGAGGAGGAGGAGGAGGAGGAGGAGGAGGAGGAGGAGGAGGAGGAGAGGAGGAGGAGGGGAGGAGGAGGAGGAGAGGAGGAGGAGGAGGAGGAGGGAGGAGGAGGAGGAGGAGGAGAGGAGGAGGAGGAGGAGGAGGAGAGGAGGAGGAGGAGGAGGAGGAGGAGGAGGGGGGGGCTATACACAGCCCGCGCCACGGCTCGAGGCGGGCGCTGTGCGCCGAGGCGGGCGCACGGGGGGGCACGGGCGCCGTTTCCCGGCGCGCCGGGGCGCGGCCCCGCGTGGGAGCGGGCGCGGGCGCGCGCTCTTCGGCGCCGAGCGCTCGGCCTGAAGAGGCCGGGGAGCGAGAACGCGGAGGGCGAAAGGGCGGGGGGAGAAGCGGAGGGTGGGCCCAGGGGACGCATTTTCAAGAAGAAGAAGAAGAAGAAAAAGAAGACGAGGAAGAAGAAGAAGACGAGGAAGACGACGACGAAGAAGACGACGAGGGGGCCATGAAATCTGGCCCCCGACAGACCCGCCCCACTGGACCAAGGCCTCAGAGCGCCTGTGCGACGAATCAGACTGGCGAATCACTACTCACCGAGTCATTTGGACTGCCCTCACGTTCACGCTGCCAGAAGTGTGGCCGCGATGCCCAATTTGCCTTTGCGCTTTGGGCAATGGCTGCAGCAAAAACACGGGTAGTTGATCGAAGCGCGTCTGTCAGTTCCATGGGCGCGTGCACGAACACGCCGTGCCCATCACATGCGCGCGGGCACTGATGCTCGACAGCCGCGTGTCTCGCAGACGCGAGCACGGGAAACACAAACAAAAAAATTGGGGCCCAGGCGCCGACCACACCATCCCCGACGTAGTGGCAATCGGACTTGCACTCCGGCCAGCGCCCACATGCTGTACGCCTGTGCTGCTCCGGGGACCTCGTCTGATACGCGTGCGTGTCGCAGCTGCGAGTAACATCGTGGAGCTGTGTAATACCAGCGATCAGGGTGTACCACACAACCTGACGACGCATTCCGCACATCGTGCCCGCGCCGTCCCCCTGCCTTCCCCTGCTCTGCAGATCTAGCTCACGCCGCCGTCCACTGCTCCCTTCCTCACCTGGATGGGCCAGCTCTCCCACATCCACCTCCCCCTCCCTGGCTCTCTCGCCGGACCCCGCTTCTGTCGCCTTTCATCAGCCCCCGTTCATGTCACGCCCCCTTCTCACATTCTCTGCCCCCCCATTCCCTCGTTCCCGTCGTTGGTGCCAGGGGAGACCGAGCGAAGGCTGCCAGGAACACACTCAAGGACAGCAGGACGATTAGCCCATGCGCGGGAAGGTGCGCTGGCATGCATGGCGCGCACGATCATGCCAACACACACACGCGCGACTTCCGCCGCCACGGGCACATGATCTGCAGACCGGCGTGCAAGGCACGAGGGGCAAAGCGCCACACCATGGGGTCAGCACAAAGACAGACGTGTAGACGACAAGAGAATCTTAGAGCAGGAAAGCAGTAACGAGGCACCGTTGCAGACGCCCCCGTCGAGCTCGTTCAGAAGCGAAGTGCTCATGCCCGTAAAGTGGATTCGATCCTGCGGCCGGCGCAGCGGTCTCCCTTTCCAGTCCTTACGCGACCTGGACCTGCCTGCAGTCTCTCGCCCGTCAGCTCAAAAAGAACGCAGATGCCAACTTCGGAGGCAGGCGACCCATATATGCCGACATCCTCGCTCTACCGTCCCTGTTCTTCAGTGTCCGTGTCCCCATTCCACCCCCTCATCCTGCTCCTTCACTTCCGCACGCTCGCCCTGCTCCTCCGAATCATCCTGCACATCCTCTCAATCCTCCTCCTGCTCCTCTTCCTCCTCGTCCTCCTCTTCCTCGTCCCGTCACCCCATCTTCTAATCTGCTCGTCGAGGTGTCATCCCACGTCTTGTCTGCCGCCCTTCCCATGTGCTGACACACCTGTGAGCCCGCCTCGGCCACATCAGGAACACTCTTCAGGGAGTTCAGGGTGGCCGCGTGCACGGGTGCCGTGCCAAGCAGCACGAGCACCTGCCGGGGAGTTGTCGAAAGCAGGGTGCGTGGGGGCTCGCATCGAGGAGGCGGGCGAGGACCCTCTTCCTCCTCCTCCCCCTCTTCCTCCTCCTCCCCCTCGTCCTCCTCCTCCTCCTTCTCCTCCTCCTCCTCCTCCTCCTCCTCCTCCTCCTCCTCCTCCTCCTCCTCCTCTTCCTCCTCCTCCTCCTCCTCCCCCTCCCCCCCTGCCTCACCCTGCGTTCGGGGGGAGCGGGCGGAGGAGCAGCATGAGCAGGAGGAGGCGGAGGAGGGGGGCTCGCAGAGGAGAAAAGGAACGAGAACAACTCCAGGCTGACTACCTACCAGACCACCCCAACCCGACCCGAAGACCCGAATTTCGGGTTGGGGGGGGTAAGGGTTCCACATATGCTTTTTCGATGTTTCCCGACCCCCCCCCACTGGAAATCGAGGGTGAATTTGAGCCTTCGGGTTGGGTTGGGGTGGTTTGGTGGGTGGTGACAAGCTGCATCAGCGATGCCGCGATAAGCACGACCGTCTCAGGTTCCAGCCCAGCAAGTCCTTGCGCACCTTCCCTTCCACCACAAGAACCCACTTGAAACAACTATTATTCAGAGCGTGAGTTACCTCCCCCGCTTTCGCTTCCAGGCAAAACCAAGCCATACCACGCGCCGCCTCGTCAAGCGGCCTGACCAGTACAGGGCGCAATTTGGCATCGTCTGGTATCTCTTGGAAGCGAGGGTGGTCAAAAGCGAGGCAGGTTTGTTTGCCCCCGAATCATGGGCCTGCCGTTCAAGCGAGGACCCCGTGTTATAAAAGGTGCAGCTGCCGTGCATCCTCCAAGCACACTGCGACATGGTATGGCCATAAAGTTACTCCAGGGGGGGTCTCATTTCGGGGGGTCTCATTTCGGGGGGGGGTCTCTTCCAGGCTATCTTGGAGGGCCTGGGGGGGTCTGGGGACGATGTTTTGGAGGGTTCTCCCACGGGGGGGGTCTGAAATGGCTTGTCTTGGAGGGTCCAGACCCCCTCCCTTTTATTACGAGATCTGGAGTATCTGGTCTGTCCAGTCCAGCCATACAGTCAGAAATGGTATGGTCATAACTTTGAGATGAGGAGGGTGCGAGCTATCCGTATGACTGCTGCACAAGATGACACCTCTGGCCAGCAATCTCGACGCATTGGCAATCGGGCTCAACATCTTGAACAGGATCCGTCATCCATCCGTGCAGCTGTTGTGCCTTCCCGAACGTCGGGTGTCTTTGTTGAGGACGCCCCAGGGGAGATCCTCTTTTAAAAAAGGGACCGCCCTGCAACCTTCTGACTGCTGCAAGCTGGTGATGCGAATACGGGCGGCGTTAAGGCGAGACCCACACTTTGGCAACGAAACGGCTTCCATCATTGAAGCTCTTGCATCTGTGTGCGACGAACGTGCGCGGCGCGAACGCGAGGGCAACATGTTGAAAGCAATCGACGCTCCGTCATTGTAGATGCTTCGGTACTTCAAAGAACGCGCGCTGCGCTGGAAACGAACGCCGCATGTCGAAAAACAAAAGACCAGCCTTGAAGCTGTTGGATTTGTTTCGCTTCGGTGTAACGGCTGTAAAGGAGACTTGGGCGAAACACCTGGCCCAGCCTACGTAAGGACCCGTCTGGCGGTGCGAAACGCAGAGGTATTTATAAGGAGAAGGAATGGGAAAGGATGGTCGAGGAAACGGAGGAGGATGAGGGGAGCGCGGACGAGCCAGCAGAGGGCAGTCGAATCGATAGCTCTAAGCGGTTGAGGACGGCAGATGGGCGGACAGAGACTTGCCAACCCATCCGCCACATAACAGGCGCAGATGCGGCGCAAGGTCGAGGTCCGCCAAGCGCTGGCAGGAAGACGCAGAAACATGCTGACACGGTGGGCGCACGAGGTGAAGCGAGTACCAGCTTGCCAACAACAAACTCGGCACTCGTTAAAGTGGCTGCCCCGTCGTGGGGTGGCGGCCCCGGGAAGTATTCGTGAGACACCGCCCGTGGTTTTCACGCGTGGCTGGGACTGGACTGGGTTATCTGCGTTCACGACCACGGCACTGCCCAGAAGGAATGCGGAGAAAACGCATACACTCGTGGCTTATTACGCACTGTTCACAACCACGTGGCGGTCCCGGGTGCAGCACATCATGCCGAACAATCTCCCCTGACGGCCTGCCTACCCATCAAAAGGAAGGCATCAGAGACCAAACTCGTCACTAGGAGCTTTGGCGGAATAGCTTACGTAGACCCCGCAGATGCGGATAAGAGTGAGGGGGCGGTGGGGACGTCGGCAGCCTGCAAGACTCTGGAGAAGCTCGCCGCAGGCGCCAAAGTTTTACACATTATGCAAAGAGCCCGCCGCAGGCCCCGATTTTTTCGTTAAAACATTCTGGGTAGGACGCGGGAGCGTCGCAAAAGCGTCGCGGCTGGGTCGCAGGTGGGTCGCGGGGTGGGTCGCGGGTGGGTCGCGGGTGGGTCGCGGGTGGATCGCGGGGTGGGTCGGGGGGTGCGCGGGTGGGTCGCGGGTGGGTCGCGGGGTGGGTCGCGGGGTGGGTCGCGGGGTGGGTCGCGGGGTGGGTCGCGGGGTGGGTCGCGGGGTGGGTCGCGGGGTGGGTCGCGGGTGGGTCGCGGGTGGGTCGCGGGTGGGTCGCGGAGTGGGTCGCGGGTTGGGTCGCGGGTGGGTCGCGGGGCGCGGGTGGAACGACGACAACAAAGAAACAACAACAACAACAGACAACAACAACAACAACAACAACAACAACAACAACAACAACAACAACAACAACAACAACAACAACAACAATTACTAGCACGTGGGGACACTCCGTTCTCACCAGTGCCAGGGTTTTCATAGGAGGCGGGCAATACCCCCACTTTGTGGGGGGGCCGGTTCAAGCTCTACCAAATTTCCAAACGACTCTTCGCCACCACCCACACCCAGCTTCCCGCCCTATGACGTTCGGACACTTCACTTCGTGGCCTGCGGACGACCGTGGCTACTACACTGGCGCATGGGTACAGTGACTTGTTGTGGTAACATTTTCTGGACGCTAGCTTAGTATACGACTGTTCCCCCTGTTGAAAATTCGTACAGATGTTTTTCGAGGTCCCACGGTGCGATTCGTATGATTTTATGTTGCGCGGTGCTAAAATTCCTACGAAACCCAATGGTTTTTGAAGATTTCGGCGTGCGCGCGCAAAAAAAAACGAATGTGTCCCGCATGGTATTATTTGACAGGGATGATGACCCTGGCAGGTGCGCAACGGTTGTTGGAGAAGTTCGAAGCACGTGAACAAGTTGCTCGGAAAAGCCCATTTGACAGAAATGTTTAAAAAGTGTTGGGTTTCCGACAAATCCGCAAGAGCGCGCGGGATGAAATTTTGACACTTTTTTTTTGAAAAACCATTGGTTTTTTGATGTTTTTATGTTGAAATCGCTACGAACACTAAGGTTTTGGAAGGATTTCGTCTTGCGCGCGCGAATGTCCACTTTACCTTATTTTTGCAAGGGATTCTTGAAGTTTGGTTATGTTAGAACAAGAAATGTCCACTTTAGCTTATTTTTTGCAAGGGAAAACGGGGGGAAACAAAACAACCGGATCCGGACACCCACGTTTTGCCTGAGACTTCCTCACGAAAATGATGAAAATGTGGCTGCGGCCTAGGCGCGGCGAGGGGGCCGCGCACCAGGGGCCCCAACAATAATTATTCTTTAGAATAAATAATGTTCAACAACAACAACAACAACAATCATTTTACCCGAACGCGTGGTGTTCTCCCCAGTGCCAGGGTTTTCATACGACACCAGGCAATACCCCCACTTCGTGGGGGGGCATTACAAGCTCTACCAAATATCCAAACGACTCTTCGCGACCACCCAAACCCAGCTTCCCGCCCTATGACGTTGGGACACTTCACTTCGTGGCGTGCGGACGACCGTGGCTACTACACTGGCGTGGGGTACACACCCACAGAACTTGGTCACTTATTCGGGGCGCGCATGTGCCCAGCATGTGCAATTGTGCATTGTGAAAAACGAATGTGTCCCGCATGGTATTATTTGACAGGGATGATGGCCCTGGCAGGTGCGCAACCGTTGTCGCAGAAGTTCGAAAAAGTTGCTCGCAAAAGCCCGTTTGACAGAAATGTTTAAAAAGTGTTGGGTTTCCTACGAATCCGCAAGAGCGCGCGGGATGAGATTTTGACATTTTTTTGTTGAAAAACCATTGGTTTTTTGATGTTTTTATGTTAAAATCGCTCCGAACACTAAGCTTTTGGAAGGATTTCGTCTTGCGCGCGCGAATGTCCACTTTACCTTGTTTTTTTGCAAGGGATTCTTGAAATTTGATTATATTAGAACAAGAAATGTCATTTTATAGTGTTTTTTGCAAGGGAAAGCGGATTACAACAAAACAACCGGATCTTGATCACCTCGAATTACCTGAGGCTTCCTCACGAAAATGATGAAAACGTGGCTGCGGCCTAGGCGCGGCGGGGGGGGCGCGCACCAGGGGGCCCAACAATAATTATTCTTTAGAATTAATAATGTTCAACAACAACAGCAACAACGCAACAAGCAGAATCCTCACTAGGGATCCCCACTTCAGCCACGCACCCAGGGACAATGAATGATTGTTCACTCTGATGAGCGTATGATCCCAGGCCCCCAAGTAAGAAACAGGAGTGTCGGGACAAGGGCCCCAAGAGCGCCCCAAGAGCGCCCCCATTTGGGCGCCAAGAAACAACTTTTGGGGTTCCAGAGGGGGGGCGGAACGCTGATTAAGGGCCTCCACTTCTTTGATCGATGTCCTCCAAGATGGTCCCAAGAAGGCCTCCGCGGCCCCAAGAAAGCCCCAAGAGGGCCTCAAGAAGGCTCCAGGGGGGCCCCTGAGAGGCCCCCAAGACACCCGAGGCTCCCAAGAGGCCAACAGAACGCCCTACGCAGCAGGCCGGCACGCCGAACTCGACCAGCAGTTCCACAGCCCGCGCGGCGACCTCCGGGCCGCCCTTTAGCGCGCAGGCAGGCACGGCGGCCGCGCGGGGACTTTCCGGCCGTCGCTCGCGCAGGAGCTCAGCACACCGAGCTCGGCCCACGGCTCCGGGGCCCGTGTGGCGCCGCCCTTCACGCAACATGCTGGCACGGCGAACTCGGCCATCCTCTCCACGGCCCAGGCTGCGACTTCCGCGCCATGTCTCACCAAGCAGGCCAGCGCGCCGAACTCGACCAGCAGCTCCACGGCGTGCGCGCGGCGACCTCCAGGCCGCCTCTCACGCCGCAGGCCGGCGCGGAGGCGTCAGCCAGCAACCGGGCGGCCTGCGCAGCCAGGCAAGCACGCCGAGCTCGGCCAAGAGCTCCGCGGCCTGCGCGGCGACCTCCGCTTCCGGGCCGTCGCTCACCGCGGCAGCAGGCCGGCACGAGGAGCGCGGCCAGCTTCGCTCCACGGCTCGCGCGGGCGACACCCCGGCCAGCCGCTCCGCGGCCCACGCGGCGACTCCTGGGCCGCTCTGCACGTTTCAGAGCAGGAGGAGGAGGAGGAGGAGGAGGAGGAGGAGGAGGAGGAGGAGGAGGAGGAGGAGGAGGAGGAGGAGGAGGGAGGAGGAGGAGGAGGAGGAGGAGGAGGAGGAGGAGGAGGAGGAGGAGGAGGAGGACGAGGAGGCATGTCCTCAGCAGGCCCGCGCAGCAAGCTGCAGGCTAGGTCCGCCCGCGGCTCCACGGCCAGCGGGGCGATCTGACTGGGCCGCGCTTCTCACGCCGCAGGCCAGGTCGGCGAGCTCGCCCAGCCGCTCCGCGGCTCGCGCGGCAACCTCCCGGCCGCCCCTGACGCAGCAGGCCGGCGTGCCGGGTCCGGCAGAAGCTCCTCGACCGGCGGCGACCTCCGTGCCGCCCCTCACGCGGCAGGGCGGCATGACGAGCTCGGCTTGCAGCTCGACGCCCCGCGCGGCGGCCTCCCCGACCGCCCCTCGCGCGCGCACCTGGCCAGCGCGCCGGGCTCGGCCGGCAGCTCCGCGACCAGCGGCGACCTCGGGACGTCCCGGGACCACTTCCCACGCAACAGGCCGGTGTGCGCCGAGCACGGCCAGCCCGCCCGGCGACCTCCGGGCCGTTCCCCGCCAAGCAAGCCGGCACGGCGAGTTCGGCTAGCGGCTCCAAGACCTCTGCACCGACCCACAGTGAGTAGGCTGGCAGGGCCAAGCGCGCCGACGAGCGGACCATATATCAGCAGCTATACACGACCTGCGCGGCGGCATCTGCCGCACTTCACGTTGCAGGCCAGCAACTTTCGGGATGCTGCGAATTACGAACAAGGAAGATCCTGGGAACTACATGGGAAACTCTGCATTGCAACCGGCCGCGGGAACTTCGCGGCTCGCATCCTGCGTCCCCTGAAAACTCCAGAACCGCAGCCTGGAAGCCTCCTGACCTCACAACACGAGCCAGCCGCGGAAACGGCACCCTGCGTGCCCTGGACACTCCAGGACCGCCACCGAAACCATCCTCGGAAACTCCGAGGATCCACTGGACTCTCCCAGGTTCGAATCCACAGAAGCACCTTGAATGGAACGAACGTCCTGACAGCGCAACTGGCCTCCAGCTTCGTAGAGCTCTGGCCCACGTCCTTGCGCGCTGCGACGACAAGACAGAGGCTCGCCTCCTCTTCCGCAGAAGTCGCGAGTTTGGCATCCAGATGGGCACAATCAAACGCCGTTCGCGCCTGCTGTCCCAGGGCCCCCGCAAACCCCCGGCTCAAGAATGGCCGGACCCAAAGCGGCTGCGGCGATGAAATGGGGTATCCCTTGGCGGCGGCCATGGGGTCTGAGCTGGATGGGCCTCGAGAAAATCGGCCAAGAGGATGGGATGAAGGCAAGTCCGCTCAAAATCGACCCCCCCTGGAGGTCCATCGGGTGCATGTGTTCACCCCGTATCCGTTCTTGACGGTCCTGGGGCCCCTCTCCCCATCGCCTCTTGCTGGCCAGAGCCAGTGCTGGACTCCTGGACCACCTCAGGCATTCAGCCGACTCCAATTCCCAGGGACCAGTTTTCGCCTCCAGGTTTTCGGTATGCGGAGGAGAAGGTGGATGAAGAGGAGGAGGAGGAGGAGGAGGAGGAGGAGGAGGTACGAAGGACGGACAAGGCAAAGAAGACGATCTGAAAAGATAAGAGCAGAGAACAAACAATTGAGAAGATGAAATCCGCTGTCCCTGAAGAGGGCTATCCCGACAACGAAGAGCGAGGCAAGCCACGAGCGATCTGTAGAGCAGAATGGGCGGAGAAGTCCTGCCCCCCCCCTAGGAGGAAGAACGCTGCCTCCGGAGAGGCCAGAGGAAGAGGAGGAGGAGGAGGAGGAGAGAGGAGGAGGAGGAGGAGGAGGAGGGGAGGAGCTGAGAGAAGGAGAAGGGGAGGAGGAGAAGAAGGAGGAGGAGGAGGAGGAGGAGAAGGAGGCTGAGAGAAGAGAAGGAGGAGGAGGAAGAAGGAGGAGAAGGAGGAGGAGGAGGAGGAGGAGGAGGAGAAGGAGAGAGGAGGGGGAGGAGGAGGGGGAGGAGGAGGAGGAGGAGGAGGAGGAGGAGGAGGAGGAGGAGGAGGAGGAGGAGGAGGAGGAGGAGGAGGAGGAGGGGGAGGAGGAGGAGAGGAGGAGGAGGAGGAGGAGAGGAGGAGGAGGAGGGGGAGGAGGAGGAGGAGGAGGAGGAGGAGAGAAGAAGGAGGAGGAGGAGGAGGAGGGAGGGAGGGAGGGAGGGAGGGAGAGAGGGAGAGGGAAAGCGCGGACCAGCCTCCCCCCCCAGGTGCTCGATGCGCACGGGCGGGGCGCGGAGCGGGAGGGGGGCTGCGCCCCGGCGCCTCCCTGTCCGTGGTCTCGCCCGCCTGCCGGGGGGGGGGGGCGGCGGCGGGCGCGGAGGCCGTCGTCGTCGTCGTCGCCGTCGTCGTCGTCGTCGTCGCCGTCGTCGTCGTCGTCGTCGTCGTCGTCGTCGTCGTCGTCGTCGTCGTCGTCGTCGTCGTCGTCGCCGCCGCGCGGAGGCGGAGGGGGCGGGTCACGAGCGGCGGACGCAGCCGCAGCCACGCCCTCGCGGTCTGGGCTCTGGGAAGAGCGACCCCGCGGACACGCGGGCGGAGCGGGCACGCTCCGCGCGGGGCATCCGCGAGGAAGCAACCTCCCGCATCCACGGGGTCGCGGCCCAAAGGCCTGGCCCGCGAGGCCCAAGCGCATTCTCGCATACGAGTTCGTGGTCCTCCGCCCACATCGCGATCGTTTTCTCGCCGCCGTTTCTGGTGAGGACTAAGGTGTGCTCTGGTGGGGCGTCAGACCGTGCTTCGCACCGACTTCTTGCCTCACCCTCCACACCTGCCTGGCCCGCGAGTCCGCCGCGCGGTGGCGGAGGGTCGGGGGGGAGCCAGGAGGAGGGCGGGGAGCTGGTGAGGACTAAGGTGTGCTCTGGTGGGGCGTCAGACCGTGCTTCGCACCGACATCTTGCCTCACCCTCGACACCTGCCTGGCCCGCGAGGCCGCCGCGCGGTGGCGGAGGGTCGGGGGGGAGCCAGGAGGAAGGCGGGGAGGACGGGGGGGGGGGGTCGAGATTCGAGGAGGACGGGGGGAGGAGCAGGGAGAGGGGGAGGGGAGGTTCGAGAGGACGGGGGAGGAGGAGAAGAGGACGGCGGGGGGAGGATTGAGGTTCGAGAGGACAGGGGGAGGAAAAGGGAGATGAGGAGGGGGAAAAGACGACGGGGGGGAGGCAGGAGACAACTCATGGGAGGCCTCCATGGGAACGACTACGATCTATAATATGATTGGGGGGGGCATGGGACTAGCTTCGGCAAAATCAACCTTAGGATTTAGCTGGGCTTCCGAACTAAGCGGTACCAGGCCAGAATGTCGCGGTGTTCGACCGAGGATACGCCAGCGCCGATGCCAAGGCAAACCTCCCGTCTCACTTGCAACCGAAGGGAACGTTGAGGTTCGAGAGAACGGAGGGTGGGAGCAGGGGCGAAGGAGACGGTGGGAGATCTGCCAGCAACTCCTGCCTCGGGGAGCCGTTCTCGTCCTGCGCCGCCGCGATCCAGAGGACCATTTTACCAGGATGGACCCCCGGGAGAGGTCCAGAAATCGAGTGCGACCGGATTGCCGGGACTGGGAGGGAGGAGGACCGGGAAAAGATTGAGGAGGAGGAGGAGGAGGAGGAGGAGGAGGAGGAGGAGGCACAGAGGACCAGAGTAAACCCAGGAATAGATGGGATCGAGCCTCAGCCATGGCGTGGTGCTGGCACGCGCACCGCTGGGCGAATCAAGCAGCGGGATAGAACTTCTCTCGTTGCGCGGATGCTTCTGCATCGCATTCACGCCCGCGCGATGGCTTTCTGCTGTGAAACCCAGGACGTACCAACTGTGCTGCACTGCACCCTCCCGTCCCTGGTCGGAGTATCGTTTAACCGATCCCCATCCCCAGCGGCGTGGCCTGGGCCCCACTGGCCGATCTGGCCCCCCTAGCTGGGGGTATCGGTCGTTCCCTTCGGGCTTCGAGGGGCGTGTCCCCCGCTGGGGGTAATTTGGTGGGGGTCTCGAGGGGGATGGGGATGGGGATGGGGGTCGGTTAATAAACCATACTGATGGTCCACCCCGTCGGAAGCCCCGCGTACGCACTCCTGCTCTCGCTGCGGAGGGCGCCCCCCTTGGAGAGCGAGCGCCCCATGGGGCCAGCCATCCGGGGCGAGGTCCCCGCTCTGAGAAAGGTCTGCCCTGCATCCTCCTCCGGCGGTAAGGGGTGCAATGGGGGGGTACACGTCGTTCATGTCTAATGGTGCTCGTTTCTGATCGTGCTCGTCTCTAACTGTTCCTGGCCCCCCAGTGGCCAGGAAGAGGCTCAGGATAGAGCAATTAGAAATGAAAGGATCTGGGCCCCCCCAAAAAATCAAAGAACTCTCGAGTTCTCAGAAATGAACCATGTGCAGGACCACGAGACGAAACCGAACACCCACATCGCGCCGAGGCGCGCTCCGTGGCGAAGGGGGGTGGAAAGCGCCACAACCCAGAGGGGAGGGGAGGGTCAGACGTGGTGATTACGGAAGCGCCCAGCGTGTTGAAACAAATCCGCCCGCCACCCGTGAACTTGGCTACCTTCTCAAACTTCTGGTCATAGGTTGCGACGGTCACAAGCGAGAGGTCCATATTCAGAAAAAGCCTCCCTGCACCCTGGGAGCTGTTGGAAACTTTGAAGACGAATGTTTGCCGCGCTACAGCGAGGGCCACATCTTGAGAACAACCAGCCGACGATCCTTGTAGCTTTGGGGTGCGAGGAATGTTGAACATGCACGGCGCTGTGGTTAAAGCCGCATGGTGAAAACAGCCCGCCAAGCAAATCTGTAGCTGCTTGGCATGCCAAGCTTCAAGATCATAAACTCTGCGGCGGTCTCGCGCGAACCACCCGGCCAGCACTACCCGCACGCCTGGTGGTGCGAAGAGGACTAGTTGCTATGAGGATGGGGATCGAGGAGGAGGAGGAGAAGGAGGAGAAGAATGAGGAGACGAGCGTAGAGAGAAAGGAGGAGGAGGAGGAGGAGGAGGAGGAGGAGGCCCAGGAGGAGGACGAAGAGGACGAGGAGGAGGCGGAGAGAACAGGGAAGACAGGAGAGAAGATCAGGCGAAGGAGGGAAATGAAGGAGGGACCAGGAGAGACGGGGAGGTAGAGAAGGCGGACGGGAAAGGGAGAGGACGAGGAGGAAGGAGGTTGGGGCAGAGGGGGGAGGAGGAGGGAAGATGAGGGAAGGGGAGGGGGGAGGGGGGAAGGGCCCCGCCCTCCCCCCCCCTCCGAGACCCAACGTGGATCAGACACATCAGTCCTCTTCCCCTTCCTCCTTCTCCCCTTCCTCGTCCCCCTTCCCTCAATTTTCGCTGAAGGCCAATCCCTCGGAGCTCGCTCTGACACCCAGCATCACCGTGGCATTTCGGTTCGAGGCCGCACCGGGCCGTGGCGACGCAAGCCGCCAGGAGCGCCCCCGAACAAATATCCGGGCGAAGGGCCCAGTCGTGTGCAGGTGTGGTACCGCGGCTGTGAGTATGGTCTTCGGTGGAGCTCCCTGTGGGGCCGCGAAACGAGTGAGAGATATGCCGAAGTGGGCTCGGAGGTGCCATCCGGGCGCTGCCACTGGCGCACTCGGTGGAGCTCCCCATGGGGCAGCGGAACGTGTGAGGGGTGTGCCGAAAAGTGTGCGACTGTGCCATGCGGGCGCTGCCACTGGGGCCTTCGGCGGAGCGCCCTAAGGGGCCACGAAACGTGTGAGAGGTGTGCCGAAACGGATGCGGAAGTGCCATGCGGGCGCTGGCAGTGGGGCCTTAGGTGGAGCTCCTTATGGGGCCACCGAAAGTGTGAATGGTGTGCCGAAACGAGTGCGGCGGTGCCATGCGGCCGCGCGGCCGCTGCCATTCGGGCTCTCGGTGGAGCTCCCTATGGAGCCACGAAGCGTGCGAGGGGTGTTCCGAAACGGGCTCGGCAGTGCCATCCGGGCGCTGCCACTGACGCCTCCAGTGGAGCTGCTATGGGGCCACGAAGCGAGTGAGGGGTGAGCCGAAACGGGTGCCGCGCTGCCATGCGGGCGCTGCGACTGGGGCCCTTGATGGAGCTCCGTATGGGGCCACGCAGCGTATGAGTGGTGTGCCGACATGGCCGCGGCGGTGCCATGCGGGCGCTGCCACTGGGGCCTTCGGTGGAGCTCCCTATGGCATGGGACCACGAAGCATGTGAGAGGTGTGCCGAAATGCGCTCGGCGGTGACATGCGGGCGCTGCCATTTGGGCCCTCGGTGTAGCCCCCTCTGGGGCCACGAAGCGTATGATGGGGAGCTACACCTAAGGCCCAAATGCCAGAGTTCACATGAGTTCCTGCCTCCGGCTTCGGCACACCCCTTGCACGTCTCGTGGCCCCATAGGGGGCTCCAACTAAGCCCAAATGCCAATGTTCGCGTCTTCATTCCGGCGCACCCCGCGCGCTTGTCGTGGCCCGATAGGGAGCCCCAACTGAGGCCGAAATGCGAGAGGTCGCACGCGCTCTTTCGGGGAGACCAGCGCGCGTCGCAGGGACTCCGCCTACGCCGTGCCTCCGCGAGCTGTCCCTGCGCCCTGGAAACAAGGGCGACGTCTGTAGCTACATCTTGCGGGCGCCGGACAGAAAGGCGCTCTCAGAGCATCCGCTCGCGCCCCCAGCTCGCGCCTCAAATCCCGCCGTGCCCTTGCTCGCCTCTGCCCGTCCTTTCCCGTGCCCTGGTCCTAGTGCTGCTCGCCCGCCCCCACTTGTGCTCGCAGCTGCGCGCGGCTGGGCCCTTGGCGAGCAGGCCGGACGAGGTTCTGATACTTCGGCCGACGCCGAGCGCCGGGGCCATCAAAAGAGCGTCCGGGACCACACACTGACCTTCCAGGAGGACTAAAAAATAGCACCCGACTTAAAAACCTCTCCCAAAGCCAGGATGCGTCTTGGTTTTAGCCTGTTTCGCTCAGCTGTTTAGGTTTTTAGGTCCCCAGTGCTAAAAAACAGCTCTCTGGAAGGTCAGGGCACGCGCGCTCCTGCCGTGGTCGCGAGGTCGCGGGGCCGCGGATGGAAGTTGCTTAGGGAAGCTCTCGCCGCACAGAGCTTCGCCCGCGGCAGAGACCCGCGTGCGCCAGGAAGGAGGAGGGAGGAGGGAGGAGGAGGAGAAGGAGGAGGAGGAGGAGAAGGAGGAGAAGGAGGAGGAGGATGAGGAGGAGGAGGTGGAGGAGGAGGAGGAGGATGTGGAGGAGGAACCTCGTCGGAGGCCCGGGGCCCATCCTTCACCGACCCCCGCCCAAGGCCAGCAATCGCGGAGAGGCAACAGAGAAAGCTTCGCGGTCGCCCGAGGCGGCCGCCTGGGCCCGACCCCACCGGCCGCCCCCGTGCCGAAGAGCTCTACGAGGTACTATCGCGCCTCATAGTTTTCTACTCATTTCTGAACGGATGAGCTCTGAAGCTCATCTTCAGCTCGAGTTAAGTGAAGGAATTCATCACCATTCGAACAAAAAATCGGTCGCATACGAATAGTTTTGTGGATCTAGCTCCCGGTCACGAGGGCCCCGGCGTCCCGCACGTTTCCAGCAGGAATCCGAACCCACCTCGTCGCCTGGTGGGTCCCGTCTGGTCTGTCTGGGAGGCGCTCAGAGACAGTGGCACAGCAAAGACGCTGAACAGACAGGGTCACGAGCACACACACACACACACACGACTTTCGCCTACAAGAAGCAAGACAACAAGTCCAACAAACAGGTTCGGAAAACGTGTATGTGGGATCTACGTGCGAGTGCCTCGGTCATCACCATGTGTTGCAACTTGTGTCCAATGGCTTGCTCCACATTGCGCGGTAGCGTGCTGTTTGTTCCAGCGTTTGTTTCACGTTTTGCAATGTGATGGCGTGTTGTATCATTGTGCCGGTTGTCAAACCTATATTGTTCGCGCTTCCCGCAGATTCTTGACATCTTCTCCCTGCGAACTGACCGCATCATTGAATGTGATATGGATCTGTATGCTGCGATTAAGGCGGTATGTGGTCGATGAGTTGATTCAGAAAGGGTTGGCCTAAGAAGCCTAGACTGACTCTCTGGCAGAATCTCGAGTAAACGCAGGGCCAACCCTGCCCGGAGGAACTTGCACGTGCACGGAGAAGCGCGACACAGGCCAAACTTCCAGCAAATTGCTGAAGGAACGCCAGGCCAGGCAAATTGCAATTGAGAGAAGGCTCCGTGATGATTGGCTGGCCTGTAGGTGAAATACCCTTGCAACAGCCCCCCCCCCAAACAGGAGAAGGAAGGAGCAGCATGATGCAGGGTATCCAACGAAGGATGCAGGGGTGTCTGACGAAACCTAAGAGTCTGCAGGAGTTGTTTTGACTGTCCTCCCAATGGCTGTTGACACCGCCTCGAATTCCAGGATCTCGCTCAGATTTGTCGACCCTATCGACGGTGCAACGTCGATATTCAACAGCCCTGTGGACGGTCGGGGTCTGGGCAGGAGCGGCGGGGTTAAGGCATCGACTTTGAACGAGGCTCTCCCGCTTGACCACGGGACGATCGGGATCGTCTGACACAGGCTGAATGAGGCATTGGCGAGGGCGATCAAGCAGCCAGAGGGGCGGGGCTAGCCCTAAGCATCTGCCGCTTGCAGCTTCGCAGCATCTCCGCGACGAAGCGGCAATATCTGTGACCTGAAGGGGGGGGGAATGTACGAACCGTGCACCTTGGAAAACTAGCCTGAAGGGGAAAGTCGATAGCAATGAATGAAGACCAACGGCGCTCGACGATCTTCTAGGCGGGAGCCTCAGTTGGGACAGTTATCGGAACAGCGCTATTGTCCCTATTTGACTTAGAATCCATCCCGCCTGGTAGGTCAGCAAGAATTTACGATTGCGCAGACACTGACTACCATGCCCGTACCTCCTGCTGCACACACTGCCTTATGATGGGGCTGCGTCGGGACAACAATACGAGCACATGTGCTCCTGTATGCATACGTACGGGCACGTGCGTACAAACGGGCGAACAAACATGCCCTCTCTTATGCATGTGCGCACTCCCATGTACGCGCACGCATGTACACATGTGCCTGTACATGGACGTGCTGAGCGGAGCTAGCAACAAAAGCCATCGGGCGTAAGCCAGGTGTGGGGAGACGTTGCGACTCCAAACGTTCAGCAGTAGCGCCGCCATCTTTGCACGCTGGGAGAATGGAGTTACCAAACATCGGATAATGAATGCAGTCCCGCGGTGCATCGGTGGTCTACCACTCGATGATCAGCGGCCGACCCCGAAGCCTCGGCACGATGAAGAACACGAGAGGGTCTGGCCCTCAGGAATTTGTGCCTTACCCACGGACGTAATGTTACGCTCCCTCTTCCTTCCCCTACCCCTCGTCCGCCTGATCCTTCCTCCTCGGCTACTCCCTCCCCCAACCCCTCTCCCTCCACCATCACTCCGTCTCCCTCCCTCATCTAATCCGACCTCCCCTGGTCACCCTTCTCCCTCTTCCCTCCGCCGCCTCCTCCCGCCTCCGCCCCTTCCTCCGCCCTGCCCGCTTCCCTTCCCCCTCACCTTCCTTTACTCCCCCTTCTCTTTTCTTCCTGATCCTCACAATCCTCAAGCTGCTCCTCCTCCTCCTCCTCCTCCTCCTCCTCCTCCTCCTCCTCCGCCTTCTCCTCCACCTGCTATTCGTCCTCATCCTGCTC
>CAUYUJ010014832.1:244273-279273 GCA_963575745.1 Prorocentrum cordatum | reverse complement strand
GGGAGGGCGGAGGAGCGAGTGAGGGAGGAAAGAAACAGGAGGGAGGGCGGAGGAGGGAGGTAAGGAGGAGGAAAGGCTGCCGGAACGAGGCCGCAGCCGAGCTGAAACAGAGAAGGGAGGGCGTCGAGCGAGCACGCGCCACCCTCGACCGTTCGTGCCCGATCGAAGCAGAGATCGCACGGGGGTCTCCTCGCAGCCGCACGCTCGCCGATCGTCCGCACCCTTCGCCTCCGAGTATGCCTCGCCAGGTCTGCTGCACTCCCCCAGCTGCTCCCCCCCCCGCTGAGACCTGCAAGGTGGTCTTCGGTTTCTGCATGCCGCGTCAGCCAGATGCTCCTGGCTGGGGGGGGCGGGGGCGGCGGCGAGTCTCGTCGAAATCGTGCGCGTCCCGCTCTGCCGCACCACGCTCTCAATTACACCTAAGTGTGGCGGATCCCTCTGCAGGAGGAGTATTCAGAAGTTGTCTGTCCAAAGATGATCTGGGGACGTTTTTTTTCTGCTAGGTTCAACGACGCTTGAATCTGTGTTGGGTATGGTTGATTGTTCGTCCGACATCCGCCTGTAGGGAGACATGCCCGACCTAAAATTGCACAGACATCGCACTGATCAGCACAGAACCGGGCCTTCGCCCATTTCCCAACAGCATCAGGATGGTGTTCCCGCATGCATCGCGGTGTCTGTCACGGCATGTGTCGCGCAGCTCTCGACGCCTCTACGTGGCTCTACCCATAGTCTTGTCTGCTCGCCCCTTACCTTGCCACGCCGCGCCGATCGAAGGATACGTCCACATATGTTTCACTGGTCGTCGCTGTTGTTGGCTGCGCCACTGTCTCCCTCGGCTGCCCCAGCATAGACATGAGCACGCAACAAGCGCACACAGACAGATAGATGTGCAACACCCTTGCCACCGCCATGCCTGGCACACGCACGCGCGAGCACGGATATGAAAGTACGGACAGCAATGCGACATACCGTGCGCGAGCAAAACAGCATGTTAAACGACACTGCGCGTAGCCCCGTTGACGCAACATGCAGGAAGTGACAAGCATATGCAAGCGGCGCAAACGATGATAGACATTACATGCCCACGTCGAGGTGCGGCAAACCAAATAATCTCGATGATGCGTGGAAATGGTTGCCAACTATGCGCCAACGCCCTTCGCATGGTGGCGCGGCGCTCCGTTGGCATATATGACAGTTGCTGAGGTAGGAGGCCACCTGGCTTGTGAGGTACCTGCCGATGGACGAGTGGCAAACATACACACAATAAACTCAACCACTACACGAGTCGCTCTGCAGCCAAAGCTCAAAATCCGTCGGCACCAAACGGATCAAACCGTCTGCGTGGCTTCATGTCCACGAGTGCCAGATACCTGGAGGTCGCGAGATGCACTGGTTGTACGCCCCGATCTCGCCTCTGCCCATCCATACTACTCCAGGAGGCTGTCCAGTGAACTCGTGAGCGGTAGGGGGGGTCATCCGAGTACACCAGCGAAGAACCCGACTCGACGCTTCTGACTGCACAACGCTGCCGCGAGCGAAAGGGGTCCTGGGCGGGCCATGACGGGAATGCGGGAAGCCAAGTGCGGGAATGCCGGATAAGTGGGCGATCCTTGGTCCGCGCACGGTGCGCAAGCACACTCCCACTGGGGCCGCCCGAAGCCCCCCAGGGCCCTGGGGGGCGGGGGTGACATGCTTGACGGGTGAGCCATCCTGCGAAAGCCATCCTGCGAAAGCATCCACCTGCGAGGACCTCGACAGAGTTATCCCCCACGCCCCGAGGAGGCCCGACGAGGACAACGTGGTGCCCCCCAAGCCCCAACGACGCAGATCGCAGGCCACACCCCGGCGTAACCACACCCTTTAGACTGAGGCCTCCCGAACGGGGTCGGAGTGGCCGGGGTCGGAGGGTCGCGCTGCATCGTCGATGCATCGGCGACGTCGGCGACGCATCCGCGAAGTCGGCGTGGAGAACATCGGGCCCCACATCGAGCCACATCGCCGATGTGCCGGCGGTGCGGCGCTACCCTCCGACCGACCCCATCTACTGGCACCCAATCCGGCAGGCCCAGACTGGAATCGCCGAACGCTGGCCCAGATGGCAGAACGGTTGCAGGAAGGCCGAGGTCCAGGCCCCGCGAGGGGTGTGCCACACAAGGGCGCCGTGGTGCCATGCGGGCGCAGCCACTGGGGCCCTCGGTGGAACTCCCCACGGGGCTGCGAAGCGCGTGAGGCCCTCCCCGCCCGGCTCCGAGCGGCGGCCCACGGACGCGAGCAGGAGGAGGACCTCTGCACGAGCACCGTGGACGACGGGCGCCTCCTGTGGTCCTGTGCGCACCTGGGGCTGTCGCAGTAGCGCGGCCCGCGGGGCGCAACACCATGCTTCGGATGCTGCTTCCGCAGCTGGGCACCTCCTCCTGACCTCCTCCCTGCCTTGGAGCTACGCGCTCGCAAAGGGCCACGACTCCCGCCTCCTCCCTGGCACGTCGGCGTGCGGGCCCTGGGTCCTGGAGGTGTTCCGCCGCCTCCGCGGCGCCGTCCGCGGGCCCCTGGACAGTCAAAGAACAACTCGGAAGGAAGAGCCGGTCCCGAGGAACGCCCCGGGTCCAGGACCTGTTCCCATCGGGACCCTTTCCTTCGTGGCGGGCACGGCCCTCCTGCGATAACCTGATTAAATGGCGCGCAGGCTGCGATGGGGCAAACGCCCAGCTCGCTGACTGCTACGCACTCTCTGTGAACTGGCGCGGAAAGATACGGCTGGCGCGCCACGAGTGCGATGGGAAGAGCGTGCCAACCAACGGCACGCGCGCGATCGACCCTGCATCGTCGCATAGCAAAGGGCGAGCACGAAGGACAACGCATCGAGGCAGACTCAACCAGCTGATGTGCACGCTGAGCAGCGGGCGGACCCCGTGATGCGATGCATGACAACCTTCTGGCCAACGTTGAACATTTTGATATAGCTTATGTTCTCCCCCAGCTCCTCGTCCTGATAACGGGTACAACAGTGACGCAGGAGGCTATGGCGAGGAGCCAAGCATCTGGCGGATGAAAAACCTAGGCGGCCAATGCTTCTCGCTTTCCGGGCTCTGGAAACCCAGGCCTGGCCACAGGACCGTCACACAACGGCAGGGGATGAAAAATCGCCCCCCCG
This sequence comes from Prorocentrum cordatum, assembly GCA_963575745.1. NCBI lineage: Eukaryota > Dinophyceae > Prorocentrales > Prorocentraceae > Prorocentrum > Prorocentrum cordatum. The sequence goes on along the minus strand of CAUYUJ010014832.1, from coordinate 276,119 downwards.
AAGGAAGGGACAAGAGGGTCTGGATGGCCCATGCCTCGAACAGATCGATCCGGTTGAATGTCTCAGGAGCCACCAGTGGCGGTGCGGGAGGCAGCCGGGCGCACGGACGCGACCGACGGGGTTCTGCTCAAAGCAGGAGGGACGGAGTGAGGAGAGGGGAAGGTCCAGCAACTGGCTCCTTGCTGCTCCTCACGGCCTCCACTGCCTGGCCGAAGCGAGGCAAGAGGGACCAAGAGGGGAGGAGGGAAGAAAAGACTGGGGAAAGGAGAGGAGAGGAGAGAGCAAGAACAATGTACTCCAGATTCCATAATAAAGTGGGGGGGTCACATTTTTGGGGGGGTCTGATTTGAGCTGTCTTGGAGGGCTCGGGGGGGTCTGGGCAAAGGGCCGCCCTTTCATGGATGGTCTGGGGGGGTCTAAGACTTCTCGTCTGGGAGGGTTGTGACCCCCTCCCTTTTATCACGAAATCTGGAGTACCACAAAGTGCACCACTGCAAACATCATCTGCTGAGGATGAAGAGGAAGGACAAAAGGACACCGGCTTAAGCCAGGTGCGCCAGAGCAGGCCTCTGACATCATGGCCCCTCCGCCCCGTCCCTCTCCGCTGCGCAGCTTCCCTTCTCTGTTCCACATAACCACGCTGGCTCATGCGGGCCTCGGGCGCCAGGCTGGCGCTGCGTCGGATCTCTCCTGCTCGCAGCCCAGCATGCGGCTCCGTCCACCGGCGCTGTCCCTCGGAGCCAGGCGATATTCACGGTTAGGTCGGGCATGTCCCCCTACACAAGCAGATCTTGGAGGAAAAATCAAAATTACCCCAAAAACATCAAACAAATACCAAAACAAATGGCCCCAGAGTATGTTGTGACTATTTTTGAACATCCCTCCTGTAGAGGGACAAGCCCGACTTGAATCTACGGCCGGCTGCTCGGTCGCCCCTGGGGTGGCGAGCCAGCCCGCCGCCGGCGGGCGCGCGCTCGCCGTGGCGCGCGCGCGCGCGCCGCGCTGGGCAAGCGGCCGCCCGCGTGGCGACAGCTGGGCGGCCGTACGCCCGCACCCCAGCGAGCGGCCGCGCCGGAGGCCCGGGCGGCGAGCTCGTCGGCGGCGACGACAGGAGCGAATAGCCGGCCAAAAAAGAAGCAGTGGTTGTGGTCATTTCCCTGGTGCCAAGCTCAACGAAAATGACCACAACCACTACTTTGTTGCTGCGGGCTGGAAGGCGTCAACAAAAGAAAAGCAGTGGCTGTGGTCGTTTTCACGCCCCGTAGTACATGGATTGCTCTCCCGTTGCTATTCGCCCCTTATCGTCGCCTCTGAAGCTCGCCTGGACGGCCCGCGCCGGGTGCCGGTGGCCGGCCGCGCGCGGCTCGCGGGCGACGTCGCCCGCGCTGCCCCCGAGAGCTGACGCTCGAGAGGGAGAGCCCGGCCGCGGCGCGCGCAGCGCGGGACCGAAGGGGCCCTGGGACACACACACGCACACACACACACACACATACACACACACAAGGAAGCAGACACAAGTATAGCAGGATTCCCCATGTTTCCCCATAGTCTTTCTGAGGTTTTCGGCTTCCCCCCCCCCGCGTCCCTTATTTTTCATTTTTCTTTTCCTCGGCGACCGGCGATGGATGGTGTCTGTGTGTTTTTGTTTCCCCTCCTGGCCGGAGCAGGACGCCGTGGAGGCCGAGCTCGTGGAGCGCCTGGCGCTGGCCGCTGCAGTCCTCAGGGCACGGCCTGGAGCACGGCGGCCTGGCGGGTCTAGGGCGACGGCACGCGCAGGGGTGCGCCCGCAGAAACCCAGGGAATCCTCAGGAGCGGCACCGAGGCACGGCAGTGGAAACCATGGGGCTGGGGACAGCTTCGGGCCGGGAAGGGGCGCCCATGGCCCTCGACGCGGGCAGGTCGAGGTGCCTGCCCGCGTCGCTCGGGCCATGCCTCCGCGCACGCTCCAGTAGAAGACAAGACAGAACGGCATGGACATAAACGTTCGGCGTTCCGCGGGGATTCTCTGCGCTGGAACCCCCTCCCTGGCGCGCGCAGCGCGCCAGGGGCGGCGCCGGAGGCGCCGCCGGGGGGGCCAGCGCAGATCCGAGAAATCCGCGCGGAGCGCCAAACGTTATGGTTATGGCCTTCTAACTTCTTCGACCCAACCCCAGACATCCAGCTATTCCACTTTTTTTCGATGCGTGGGCCCCGGGAGAGCCGGAGCACCTCTCCAGGGCCGGCGTCTCGTCCTGAGTAGCTATAGTTCGCGCTCCCGAAGCCCAGCGAGGCCGAAGCCGGCCGAAGGTCGCCTGCTCCAATATTTCTGGAGCGTCGGATCTCACCCTGACCTTCCAGAAAGCTATTTTTTAGCACCGGAGGCCTAAAAACCTAAAAAGCGAAGCGAAACAGCCTAAAACCAAGACGTATAGAATAGCTCCCGGATAGGTTTTTAAGTCGCGTGCGATTTTTTTGCCCTCCTGGAAGGTCAGGGCAGGCGCGCGTGCAGCGCGGGGCGAGGCCGGCGGCGCCAGAGAGGCGGAGGCCCTGCGGGCCGGCAGCCGCGCGCCCGGCCGCCGGCGCGGCGCCGCCCTGCGGGCTGGGCGCTCGCCGGCCCCCGGGGGCGCACCCTGCCTGCAGGGGCGCCCGCTGCGAGCCCCGCCTGGAGGACGCGCGCCTCGCCGAGGCCCCCCCCCCCAGGCACGATCGCGGCGAAAAAAGACCATCACGACGGATGGCTTTTGGCCCTTGCGGCGACAAAAGACCATCAGGACGGAGGGCCCCTCCCAGACACGATCGCGGCGAAAGAAGACAATCAGGAGGGAGGGTTTTTGGCCGTTGTCGGCCTCGGGGGGCCCTCGCCAGGCCTCGGGGCCGTCAGCAAAACCACTCGGGATGAAAAACGGGTCCTGGGGAATGGGCGGGGATTTCCAGGGACCCCGCATGGAAAAAATCGGGACGTCGCAGGTCTGGTCTTCTTCGGCCAGGGGGAGGAGGAGGAGGAGGAGGAGGAGGAGGAGGAGGAGGAGGAGGAGGAGGAGGAGGAGGAGGAGGAGGAGGAGCGAGGAGCGAGGAGCGAGGTTTGAGGAGCGAGGAGCGAGGAGGAGGAGGAGGAGGAGGAGGGAGAGGGGGAGAAGGAGGAGGAGAAGGAGGAGGAGGAGGAGGAGGAGGAGGAGGAGGAGTCCGGCACCCGCTGGAGAAGCGATCGCATTCCAACATGCATCAAGAGGGTGGCACACCGGCCTCAAGGAGGTCGCCACCTGGGGCCAAGGGCGTCCCACAAGACAGGGTTAAAACTCCAGCGAATTCGTTACGGAATCGGCTCGAGTCGCACGGTTTCTGCGCTCCACAGCGCCCGCACCGAGTGCTTCGGCCGTCGCTCGATCTGGAAAGCCGAACAACGCCAACCCCCTCGGCAAGTCAACCCCCATCCCGCTGGGAGCCGTCGGGCTCAAGCCTTCGGCAGGCGGCCGTGCGAAGGCGGGATGCTGATGCAGTCCCATCTTGGGCGTCAGCCAGGCCCTCGATGCCTCCGAAATTACCGTCGGCCTATCGACACGAAATCCATTACGAGATGGATGGTCCCCGCGCAGGATCCAAGAAAATTGTCGCTCATGGCCCATCGAGCACGCTCGCAAGCAGTCCGACGCGAGCGCGCTCCTGCCCCAGTGGCCCCCAATCTGGCTCACGGCTCCGCATGATGAGCATAAGGCAATCATCATATGATTCACCTTCAGCTTCAGCGTCATCGCCATCATCTTCACCATAATCAGAAACACCACCACCACTATCTTCATCAGCATCAGCATCAGCATCAGCATCAGCATCAGCATCAGCATCAGCATCAGCATCAGCATCAGCATCATCATCATCATCATCATCATCATCATCATGATCCACACCGAAATCGTCGTCGGCATCGTCGTCATCTTCATAATTTTCTTTATCATGGTGATAATATATTGTCGTCGGCAGTACTTTCCTCGCCATCACTATCATAATCAGTCTCATAATCATCACCCTCATTCTCAACAGCCTCCCCACAATCATCATCACCGTCATCACCACCACCACCATCATCATCATCAGCTCATCATACTCATCAGGATCATCATCATCATCATCATCAGCATCAGCATCATCATCATCATCATCATCATCATCATCATCATCATCATCATCATCATCATCATCATCATCATCATCATCATCATCATTACCACAACCATTATCACCACAACCATCTTCACCATCATCGTCACGACCACCATTACCATCATACCATCATCTCTGTCATCACCCTCACCATCCTCCCCCTCCCCCCTCCCCCTCCTCCTCATCCTCACTCTTCCCTCCTTCCAACAACAAAAACCCGGGGGTGTGCTACTGTCAGAACTTCGAAAGGGAATCCAGCCGTGGCGACAAGGGCGCTCCAGGAGGTCCGAAACGAGCACACAGGACGTCCGAAAGCCTCGGCCCCCGATCCTTCGAACCCGCCCTGGAACCCCTCCTCCATCCCTCTTCCATCGTGGGGGAATGTTATGAAGGGGCCCTGGGACACACAAGTGAATACACACAAATAAAAAGATCCCCCATATATTTCCGTATTTTCTGAGTTTCTGTCTTCCCCCCCCCACTGCCCATATTTTCCCATGTTTTCTGGGGAGTAGTCGACGTTTCTTTGCGTCTGCGTGTTGTGTCTCCTCCTGAAATGTAGGGGTCCGGGCCTGGACCCTGGGGCCCCACCCCCAGGTGCAATCTTGTATCTTTCCTTCTGGGGCCCGGGGAGGGCCACGGGAGGAACTGGCGGCGCGCACAGGCGGGTAGAGGGAGGGAGGGAGGGCTTCTTCGAAGGAGGCTGCATCTTAGAAGGCGCCGGCCTTACATCTATAGATGAGGCCCGCGCCTTCTAGGAAGCCAGGGGTGCTTCTAAGAAGCCCTCCCCCCTCCTCTGCGCGTGGCTGACTACCCCCAGGACCAATGTTTCATGTTTCATTCTGGGGCCTGGGGAGGGCCACGGGAAGCCGGAAACGCCCAACAACGCCTCAGGACCCGCCCTGTCTCAGGGCACCTTCCTCACCTGCGCGACGCCAGCCTCCGGGGCTCCGACCACCTCTCCGGGGACCTCCCCAGCGCCAGGCTCTCGTCCTGAGTCGGTTGACCCTTGACGGCCCCCGGGATGGGAACCGGCCTCCAGGAGGCGAACACGAGAAAGAGCCGGCCGTCACTGCGTTCACTGCGATCCGAAGGCGCGAGCAAAAATACAAGCTCGTGAAAAATCACGGCTGGAACCGCGGGCCCCATCTGTCTGCGCCAGGTTTCGAGCCGTCGATCTGTGGGGGCCCCGGCGCCCTACACTGGGCGACACCGCCCGGCTCGCAGACAATGCGTCGCCAGGATCTCAGGGTGTTGCGCAGCCCGCGTCTCCAGGCCCTCCTACGACCCTCGTCAAAGTTAACTTCAAAAATGGCGACCACGCCCCTGCGATGTCGGCGCGCCCTTCAATGCCGATAGACGCCCCTCCAATGCCGGGGCCAAGGCAAAAGTGGTCTGACCGGGAACGACTCGGGAGTTCGATGATGACAGACACTGGAGGGGCGGCGCATTCAAGTACCTCGCAGTCACCGCAAGTCTGTCCAGTATCTCCCCACAAACAGGTCAGCCACATAAGACATGTTTGAGATTAATTTTGATGAGGGTTGTAGGAGGCCAAGGGATGCTGCCAGAGAGGTGTCCCCGGCCTAAGGTGTCCACCTTGGATTTTTCCAGGGAGGCCCAGGTGGCCTCCAGAAAGCACCCCCTCACAAGGCCCTGAGAGGGCCTCAGCGGCTGTAAAAAGTGGCGCGAGAAGCTGGAGGCACCTTGGGCCATGGCAACCTTTGGCACCACCCGACGAAGCACTGCTGGATCTGGGGGGTCATGGGGCTCGCAACGAGGCAAACACGTCGTTCGATTGCCCATCGGTCGGAAGAAGTAGGTAGAGACATGAAGTAGTATCTCCCCAAAAAACATTTGGACGCCCGAAGTGGGAACGGAAAGAATGGGTACAATGCCCAACAACAAGTGTTGTCCCAAGCCAACAGCGGCCGCTGTTGGACAGGCGGTCTTCTGTCTCAAATGGACACAGGCCGCGGCGACACCGACAGCGAGTCCCGTTCAAAATGAACAGGAACTGCTCTTGGGCATTGTACCCATTTTTTTCGTACCCACTCCGTTCGTGCCAAACGTAGGATCTCCCCACAAACAGGTCAACCACGTAAGACATGTTTGAGGTTCATTCTGACGAGGGCTGTAGTTCGGGAGCGGCCAAGAGGGGGGATGTCCAAGAGAGGGGGGGGTGCAAATCATGACCGGCGGCATGTGCGCGGCCCAGCGGGGGGGCCTGGGACGTAATAAAATAAGAAGAGGCGCCATGAAATCTGAGGAAAAATCATGGCCCGCGCCATGAAATCCCCCCCCCCTAGTCATCACCCCCCTCTTTTCCGCTCCCGACTGTAGTGCCAGCTCGGCCCGCGGGCGGGCGCGGCTCGTGCGGGGGAGGAGGAGGAGGAGGAGGAGGAGGAGGAGGAGGAGGAGGAGGAGGAGGAGGAGGAGGAGGATGAGGAGGAGGAGGAGGAGGAGGAGGAGGAGGAGGGAGGAGGAGGAGGAGGGGGAGGAGGAGGGAGGATGGAGGAGGGCTGTAGTGCCAGCTCGGCCCGTCTGGCCCACCGAGCGGCCGGCCTTCCGCGGGCGCGGCCGCCGCCGCCCCACGACCGCCCCCGCCCCCCCTGGCGGCGGCTCCTCCACGGCCTCGTACGCGTCCTCGCGGGCGGCCCGGCCACCACCCCGCACTGAGGGCTGCGGCGGCGACGACGACGACGAGGACGGCGACGGCGAGAAGGACGACGGCGAGAACGACGACGACGACGAGAATGACGACGAGAATGACGACGACGAGAATGGCGACGACGACGAGAATGACGACGACGACGACGACGACGACGACGGCGACGGCGACGACGACGGTAGCGACGACGACGACTACGACGACCACGACGACGACAACCACACCACGACGATGACCATGGCAGTGCCTACGACGACGATGACGACAACGACGACGACGACGACGACGACGACGACGACGATGACGACGACGACGACGACGACGGTGGCGACGACGACGACGACTACGACGACGGTGGCGGTGGCGATGACTACGACGGCGACGGCTACGACGACCACGACGACGACCAAGAAGGCGACCACGACGAACGACGAACGAGCCGGGGGCAGCTCGGCCGCTGCCCTGGTTCGTACTGAGGGCAGCTAGGGGTCCAACGTCGAGGTCCGTAGAGGATTCCGACGCGGGGAGGTGCCACAGGTGGGGCAGGAGCAGAGGTGGTGTGAAGGAAATCGCTCTGAACGGCTCCTGGGCGAGGGAAATGTCAGCCTCGAACTGGATTCGCTCCGTGACCGCGCCTTGGGCTAACCCCGCTCCTTTGGGTACCCCAGATTTCTATATCCAGGGGCCCTCACCGGGCCCCCGGGAGCGTCATAAAACTGCCCGGGATGGGGAGGCTGGCCCTGAGGAAGAAAGGCCAGGATGAGTCAGCATCGAACAGGGAGATCGGATCGCGCCCGAGCGTGCGTCGAACCGGGCTGCATCGGCACGGGATCGAAATCGACGCGGATCCGCCGCGCCAGGATGCACAACAGCGCCATGCAAGCATCGCTTCACACCAGATCGTCGGAAGCTCGGAACCGAATCGGTCGGGACTTCCGTGGGCACCGCACCGAAAAGAGAGGCCATCTCTCGGAGGTCTGCCAGGAGGGGTTCCACGGCCCCGCGGCCCAGCGCGGGCCTGGGGCGGGAAGGCGAGGGGGCTCGCATCAAGCTGGGTGCGCTCGCACCTCGTGTGGAAGCCTCCCAGATGGGGTCCGAATAGACTGGGTCGGAGGATCGCGCCGCATCGGCGATATATCGGCGATGCATCGGCGATGCATCGGCGACGTCGGCGATGCATCGGCGCCGCCTGCGTGGAGAAGATCGGGCTCCACATCGAGCCGAACCGGCAATGCATCGGCGATGCATCGCCGACGCGACGATATCCTCCGATCCCGTTTTACTCCGACCCCATCTACTACCCTCGTCAAAATTAACCTCAACAGTTGGTGGCACGTCATTTCGATTTCGGCGCGCCCCTCAATATCGACACGCCGCCCCTTCAATGTCGGGGCGAGGGCAAAGATAGTCTGACCGAAGTTGACTCGAAAGTTTGACGTCGACCGACATTGGAGGGGCGGCGCATGCAAGTACCCCGCACTCATCGATACTCGGCCCCAGATCTTCCGACAAGCAGTTCCGACACGTCAGACATGTTTGAGGTTAATTTTGACGAGGGTTGTAGGAGGCCTAAATCATCTGACGTCCTACCCCTCCCTCCCATCCCTTCCCATGGCGCCGAGTTTTTGTATCCGCGGACGCGTGTCATTTCCGACTTGCGACTCACACAGAAGCTTCGTACACAGGAGCACCACACCGACTAATGAGCTCATCGCGAAGAGATGGCGGGAGAGCAGGGAGAAGGAGCGGGAGGAAAAAGACGAGGGCGAACAGCAGCAGCAGGAACTTAAGCAGAAGTATCGGGAGGGACAGGAGATGACAGGAGGGCCAAGGGAAGGCGGAGGAGGGGAAATGAGGGGGGCGACAACGATGAAGAGAGGCTCGGATTCAGAAAAGCGGCCCGCGCTGGGGCGAGAAGAACATCAGTAGCAGGAACTGGAATGGGCGGGAGGAGAGGGAGGACCAGTGGAAGGCGGAGGAGGGGAGATGATGGGGGAACCACAATGGAGCGAGACTGAAGGGAAACTGGGACACACAAATAAATACACACAAATAAAGATATTCCCCATATCTTCCCATATGTTCAGTGTTCTTGTCTTCCCCCCCACTGCTCATATTCTCCCATCCTTTCTGGGGAATCGACGATTCATTGTGTCTGTGTGTTTTTTCCCCTCCTGGTTGGACCCCGAAGAGTGGCCCGCGCGGGGGCGAGAGCGCCACTCTGAAAGGGCGGGGGCCACGCGCCGATCCGGAGACGAGAGGCCCACCCTGCAGGGAGAAAAACCATCGGACGACACAGAAGCAGAAGAGACATCCATGTGTTTTTTTGCCACGAGATGAGGTCAGAAAACGTCAGATGGAGAAGAACGGGGTGTGGCTATCGGAGAAGACCTGTTCCTCACCACTGTGGGGGGGCCACATCCCACAGCGGGCCAGCGACAGGCCACACCCGGAAAGAAGAGGCGACCAAACGCAGCGAACATGACCAAGAGACGGGAAGAAGAGACACCCCTGTGTGGATCCCTGTGCAAAAAACGGCACGCGGAGAGGGCGGGAGAGCCTCCGGACAATCTCAGAGGGGGGAGCGGTGCACTCATACTGTCTGATTGCCATGGGGGCCCAGGGAGGGGCAGACAAAAGGCACGACGCCCGGGATGCCCACATGTCTCCATCTCCTCTCGACCTTCGTCTGCTCCCCCACTTCCCACCTCTTCCGATCTGTCCTCGGGGAATCGACGATTCCTTGTCTGCGCCTAATTAGTTCCATCCAAATCACAGGGAGGATGGGGTGATCGAGGACGGGTGATGGCAGAACTGCGCGTTAGATCGACCCGCGAAATCGGGCCGCGCCCGCATGGCACATCGGGCTCGGGCCGCTCCTCGCCATCGCTCGAACGTCCATTCCCTGTGCCTTTTCTTCTCGGCCTCGTGCGTGGCTTTCTCGCCACATGCTCAGGGATGCTCCTCGATGGCCCTCGCCGAAGGAAAACAAGACACACGCCCGAGCGATGCCAGGGCTCGGGGCCGCGGACCGGGCCCGGCCGCCGCAAGAGCTCGGGAGGGGTACAGGCCTCCGAGGGCCCAGGAGGTGGGGCAACCCGGCCGCCTTGATCTTGGAGGCCTCTGGCCAGGCCGCGGGCTCGGACAGGCCCAGGCAACAAGTTTTAAGTCGGGCCTGTCCCCCTACAGGGGGATTTCCGACGACAAATAAAAAATACCCCCCAAATAATCCAAAAATAGTCCAACAATAATCTGGGAACTATTTTTGGACTATTTGTTTGCCTTTTTGGGGCATTTGTGGTGTATTTTTCAATTTTTCGTCGAAAATCCCCCTGTAGGGGGACACGCCCGACATAAAACAAGTTGCCTCCTCGACCTCTGAGACGCGGGAGGCCGGCAGAGGCGGCGTGCAGGGCATGCCAGAGGAGTCTCTGCGCGGGCCGCGGGACCTCTGAGGGACGTGGCGCGAGCGGAACGCCGGGAGGGGGTACTGGGCGGCCTCGTTCGCTGGGGGGGTGGGGGCCTCCGCGGGGGGCCTCTCCGGAGACGAGCCCGCTCCTCCTCGCGGCCTCGACGGACGCCGGCGATCGACCCCTGCGCCCCGACGCAGAGCTCCCACGAGACCGTTGAGGAGCCGCCCCCGCCGGGGGGGGGGGGGGGGCAGTCGCGTTGCCCGGTTGCCCGGCCGGGTGTGTCGGCTGGCGGGCTGAGCCGGGAGGAGGTGGACTCAGCACGGGGGAGAGGTGCCCCGAGGGAGCCAGGCCCCGAGGTGTCTCGCAGCGCCTGCCCTCCCGGGGCCCTCGCCGCGCTGAGTCCCCGCGGGCCCAGCGGGCTGCGCGTGCACGGCCGCGCGCGCACCGCCGGCTCATGCAACCCCGCAGCGCGCGAGCGCTCGCCGTTTTCGGGCTCCTGGGGCCCTCCACTGGCCCCGGGGCAATCAAAAAACGGTTGAGGATGAAACCCCAGGGAGGAGAAGGGAGGGGGGAAGAGGAGGAGGAGGAGGAGGAGGAGGAGGAGGAGGAGGAGGAGGGCCACAGCGTGGAAAGGAGGAGGAGGGGAGCCACGATTGACGGGGAGGTAACGAAATAAGCTGCAGCAATAAGAACAAAAGAAACTGGGAACGCCCGCACGCCCGCGAGCGACCACAACCACATCGAAGACACACCCTGGGCATGTCTCGCGCGTGCCAAAAAATGTCGCAGCACCGAAACCAGCTTCGTCCTGGTTGTGGCCGATGTGGCGTCCCAGGGACGGCCAAATCGGCCACAACCACAACCAGAGTGTTCATGCCGAGGTCGGTGGGTTCTCCCACGAGGCGCCCTCGCGAAACATCCAAGCAGTTGTGGTCGCGGCTCTTGGTTGTACCCAGATGCACGTCGTTCATATTTCTAATCGTGCTCATTTCTAATTGTGCTCGTTTCTAATTGTTCCTGGCCCCCTCGTGGCCAGGAAGAGGCCCAGGATAGAACGGTGAGAAATGAAAGGACCTTGGCCCCCCAGAAAATCAAAGAACTCTCGCAGACTTGGACATGAACCATGTGCAGTCTTCGACGCCGAGCTCCGCCGCAGGGCGGGCGGGGCAGGCAGGGGGCCTCCGAGGGCCCGCGAGGCATGGAGCCAGCACCCGCCGTGGGCCGCTTCGGGCCGCCAAGGCTCCAGGCATCGAGCCATCGGGGTCACTCCGCTCGGGATGCACAAAAGGGGGGAAAGGCCTCCGAGAAAAGAGAGAAGCCCGACGCCACCGCGGGGCCGAATCGCAAGGGTGCAGGCCATGGAGGGCCCTCGAAGCAGGCCCCTCCGGGGGCTCACCCCAACGTCTGAAGCGCAGTGCTGTCTTGAGCTGGGCGCGAGATCAAAGCCACAGATCCTACAGGTCACATCCTTGCTGCCAGTTTGCCCGCGTCCGCGGGTCGACCACGAGGAGGGAGAGGAGAGGAGGGGCACGAGGAGGGAAGCGGAGGACAAGGTCAGAGGCGAAGTGCGGCCAACCATGATTGCACACGAGCCGCAGGCGGCGGGAGGGGCGGGGGTCAGAGGGGGTAACGGGACGGGAGGGGCCAGAGGAATGAAAGGCGGCGAGCAGGAAGACGAGGAGCGTGGAGGAGGTTGGAGCAACGGAGTGAGGATGAGGAGGGAAGAAGAGCAGGGAAGGGAAGGAGGAGGAGGAGGAGGAGAAGGAGGAAGAGGAGGAGGAGGTGTGCGGAGGAGCGGGACAGGGAGACATGAAGGAAGGACAGTGAGGGAGCGGCGGCTCCACGCAGCTCTAGCTTCTCTGCCAGTCCCCCCTCCCTCCTGTGGACGGGGTGGATGTCGTGAGGGGGAGAGAGGACCGAGGGGGGCACTCAGGTCTTCCATCGAGGAGGAGGGGGGAGGAGTAGGAGGAAGACGCAGATCGAGGACTCAAATTTTCACATGTTCACACCTTCTGAGCTGCTGCGCGGCAGCGCTCGCCCGGACTCCCAGCCGCGAGAACCCCAACTGGCTCTGCCCAGACGCCGGCTTCACTGTGCAGCACAAACGCTGGGTTCATAAATGATGTGCTCATGCATGTAGCCGCCATCCTGATGCGCCTCCTTCTGATCCTCCATCTGCGTGGTGTGCACATGGTGTGAATGGTCGTCCAAATCGTGGCCATGGCCATGACTGTGTCCATCCTCATGGCCGTGGTCGTCCTCAAGGTGTCTGTGCCTCTTCGACTTGTAAAAGACGGTCCATGCGATATACGCTGCCGCACCTGAGAGACCGTCGCGACACTCAACGGTCCAGTTCGCCCCACCCCACTCCATTCCAACGGTCCAATTACCCCCAATCTCCCCCATTCCCCATCCTCCCCACGAGGGAAAAAGGCGATGGGGGGTTATCGAGACCTCGAGGTTGGCACCGGCACCGGAGTCGGCTGTCGTCTCCACCGAAGCAATTCGATTCCCCGATCTCGGTGATAGCGTTGACTTTCAGGCCTCTCGGATGACCTGCGTAAGGCTTAACACCAGTACCACAATCGAGGACCATCGTCGTCCGGCAGAGACGACCGCAGATGTAGCTGCTTGTGCCAATTTCCGATTTTGCGCTTTGGGGCTCGTAAAGGTGGGAGGCTGTTCTTGTGCTTGTGATGCTCTGTGTCGACGACGATCACATAGTGGGCGTGCTGGACCCGTGCGCGAGGTGTTTCGTGCATTGAGGATTTCTCTCGGCGACGGCTGCGTCAAGTGGACGCGTGCGGGGAGGGCTGGCGCGGTGGTCGTGGCGGAGGTCCCTCCTGGCACCGCAACTGACGAAGAAGGCCGAGCTCTCGACCAGCAGAACGAACTGGTCGGGGCGGCTGAAGCACATGCCCGAGCCGTACATCGCCAGCGTGGCCAGGGACAGCACGGCTTGGTCTACGGCGCCGATGGCCGTGGTGTGCTGCCTGTCCACGAGCTCCTGCTCCTGATTCAGCACGCCCAGCTCGAAGGCGTAGAGGCCCGGCCTGCCCAGGCAGACGGCCGCCATGAAGACCAGGAGCGGCACCGTGAGGCCGTCGGGCTCGGGGGCGCCGCTGGGACCGGCCGCGGCCCGGAAGGACAGCATCGCCGTGAGCATGAAGGCTGCCAGCCAGCACACGCTCAGGCTGTTCGCGACGCGGTCGCCCAGCTTCCGCGCGAGGGGGTCCCGGCACACCGTGCCCAGGATGCCGAGCAGCGCGCCGGCGCCTCGCATCACAGACAGCTCCGTCGGCGTGACCCGCCTGTTCTTCAGGAAGGCGGTGATCAGCGCGCCGTGCGGCGACAGCACGGTGAGGTATAGCAGCGCGTAGGACCCAGAGAGAAGCTGCAGGCCTCCAGGGTGCCTGCACCACGTGCCCCAGGCGCCCTCGGGAGGCACTGGACCCTTGCAGGGCCACTCGGATGGGCGCTCGGTATGCGGGGACTGTGCTCGATGCAGGACAGCGGCGCTTTCCTGCCGCCTCCCTGCTCCATCCCGCGCGAAACTGGCACACTCTTGGCACTGTCCTGCCACGTTCCCGCGCGCTGCCGAAGGCCCCGTTACTGGGTACCCGTCTCGGTGGCGCTGACCTTGCGTTCCTTGCGGACCGGCTGCAGAAGCCCAGAGTGAGAGCGGTAGATGCTGCGCAGGAGGGCGAGCTGGGGCCAGAAGGAAAGCGCGTTCAGAAGGCCCGTGGCCACGAAGCCGAAGTCGGTGGCGTCCACGAAGCTGGGGATCAGAGGGGAAGCCAGCGCACCCGCTGCGATTATGGAAGAAGAAAGAGCTGCATAAACATACCCTGTCCGAGATAGCTCCTGGCGCGCTTCGCGCACCAGGGAGGGGGGGGTCCAGCACCAATCCAAGAAATCCGCGCGGCTCTCCTAAAGTTGATGTTTGTGCAGTTGTTCTCTTCTTCGTGATAAGCAACCCAGCAAGGAAGGGGCCGACCACCTCGGTGGTCAAATCGATCCGCCCCCTCCGCTGGAGAGACGCACGGCTGGCAGCACGGCGCCGGCACAACACGACGGGCTCTCCTGCGACCTGTTATTTGTTAGATCTGCTGGGCTAGAACTGAACCTGTGCTGCACACAATGTACTTGCTCAGTGTGTCTTCCGGGAGGGGACCCCATCTCGTTCAAGCAGCGCGTTGGTAATGATGAGACCACCCTGCGCTGCGGATGACGTAGGGGGGCGGTGAAAGGGCGCGATTTTGGGTTTGTGATGGCCTCGCGTCAGAATGGAAACTGATATACGACCATCCTCTTGTTTCAAGCTATACCTATACGGGTAGTAAGGAGGTGGGGGAACACAATGATTACATTGAATCGAACGCACGATTCAACTCACGAGAGGGAACGCAGCGGCACATCAAGATTGATCTACCTGTCCACACATGCATGTCCACCTGTTTGAAAAATGACAAGTGAAAATGACAGATGTATGAACATGCATATGCGCACTCACATTTACATATATGTCGCCGAACCAATGGTTCTGAACGCGCCCACATAGAGGGAGCAGGCACCGCGGCAAACCCACCGCGAACCTTGCGTACGAGGCGAAGTCTGCCCTGGTGGACAAGGCACCCTGCCCGAGGCGTAGGGCCGCGCGTCGGAACAACCGGCGCGGCGACATATACGTGCATGGCAATCGGGTTGAATATATATATATATAAGTAAAAATATAAAAATATAAACACATATATATATATATATGCCGACGTATACATACAATTATACATGCAAATGTACGCCAATGTACCTGCATGCATAAACCATAGACATGCGTCTACGATCTTCCGTACGCACCCATTTACATGACTCTGCGAAGATGTATCTCATCATGCGTAACTGTATTGACACACGTCTCGTCACACGTAAATGGACAGAGACATTTCTATGTCTACGTGCTCGCCGATGTGCAAAACCACAGCACTGCAGGCTCCATCGAGCAGCAGCCATAGAACACCACACATAGAGCACCAAGGCAAGAACCAGAAGTCGTAACCATTCAGACCATTCTAGGGCGGCATCCATAGATAATCGCACATAGACCACTCGTGCAATAACGAGAAATCGAAGACACTCTGTAATCACATTAGAGCACGACCCATTGGGCGCCAAGGCAAAAACGAAACATCGCAATCGCCAATGAATCATAGGCCACCAGCCACAAGAGCACCACCAATGAAACACCAATGCAGGAACGAAAAATCGCAATCACTAAACCACCATAAGCCACCAGCCATAAAGCACCACCTGGCGTGAACGAGGGCAAACATGAAACAGCACAGTCGTTAAAGCATTATCGGGCACCAGCTGCAACGTACGACCTATCGGGGCACCAAGACAAGAACGAGAAACCGCATTCGATAAAGCACCACAGTGCCCCACCCATAGAGCACCGATAATTAAGCACGTGGGCAAAAATGAGCACTCGCAACCACTGAGGCACCATGAAGAGTCAGCCATAAAGAACCAAGGCAAGAACGATAACCCACAACTATGAGGTTCAATCCCTCCCAAGCCTGGTACGAGACCATTCGCGCAAGCAGCGGGTGGTTTGTGGGTGTCAAGCCCATGTGTGATTCGTCTGCTTCGCTTCCTCAACAAAGCATAAGTCCCCCCCCCCGCCACATCGACCCAGCACGCACTAGTTTATTTGACTTCGTCCTGGTGGCGCATGCCTTCCACGCTTCGGTTGCAAGGTTCCGTGCCCCCTCCCCCCAGTCGCCCCTCCGCCCCCCGTTCACGCCAGGCCCGGCCCCATCCGTCGGGCGCCCCACCAAGCGCGGTGTCGCATTCGCGCGGCGGCGCAACTGGCATCGGAGTGTCTCACGGACTACACCTCGGACTATCAACCAAGCGCTCGACCTGACGTTCGCCATCTCCCCGTAGTCCCAGATCAACGAGTGCGTGCACTTAGGCTGTTCACTGAAGTCTCAGGAACTGTGTCAATCTGAGTGTCCAGGGATTCTTTTTTTGCGTGGCCATGGATTGGTGCGCCACAAAATGCGTCCATGGGTTGCGCTCATGGGTTGCGCCTGCTGTCGTGGGGTTTGCCGTGGTCATCGGTTGTGCTCATGGGTTGCGCCACAGGTTGCGCCCATGGGCTGCGGCCGACCTGTCGGGGGACTTGTTCGTGGCCACCGTTTGCGCCCATGGGTTGCGCCACAGGCTTCCACATCCAGACCTCCTTGGAAGTCGTAATGCAAACAACGATCGTCAGCAACCCCTGAACCAAAACCATAATGTCACTTAATACTTGCACGGTGGCACATAGCGCAACACTCTTCGATATTACAGTCGGGTTCGAAAAAGAAAATGAAGAAACTGATGATGAACCGTGTCAGGGCGACCCTTGTTTCCAGAGGACTGGGGATTGTGGAGCCCCTCGCTCTTTTCATCTGGTTGTTATCGAGTGAAACGCTTCGCTGCCCTTCAATGGTGACATGTTTTGTCACTTTTGCGTTTCGCCGTGATCCTCGTTCGTCTCGATTTCCTTTTTTTGTTCTCTCTCTCTCTCTCTTTCTCTCTCTCCTTCTCGCCCTCCTCCACCAACTCCTCCTCCTCTCTCAATACCTTTCTTTTTTTGTTCCGTCTTCCCTCCACCCCCCCCCCCCCACCCCTGGGGGAACAAAAAACATCGGTGACGCGGCCGCCCATTTTTTTGTTTTGTTTCGGGGGGGGGATCGTATTGAAAGGATCCGTCCACAGAAAGATTTCTACTGAACCCGTCCACAGAAGGATTTCTACCGAATCCGTCCACAGAAGGATTGAGATCATCCACAGAAAGATTTCTACCACCCCCCCCCCGAAAAAAAGGGGGACACAAAAAAACGGCGGCGCGGCCGCCATTTTTTCTCGGGGGTGGGGATCGGCGGCGAAAAAAAAATCCGACGCGGCCTCATCTGGCCTCACCCCTACAAGGATTCCTATTGAACGCCCCCGCAAGAAGGACTCATAGCGAAATCCTCTACAGCAGGATTTCGATCGAAACCCTCCACTGAAGGATTCTTAGTGGAATCCTCCAAATGTGGATTCGTATTGAAGTCACACGCAGAAGGATTGCTATTGAGATGCTTCGAAAGAAAGAACCCCCGCGCTGGCATTGCATTGGCATTGGTTTGGCTATGGTTTGGCATCGCATTGGCATTGCGCTTGGCAGTGCGTTGGCATTGCGCTTGCACTTTGCAAGCATTGCGCTGGCGAGTCCTAATGGAATCCTCCACAGAAGGACTCCTGTTGAAACCCTCTACAAAAAGGGCTCCGATTGAAACCCTCCCCCAAAAGAATTCATATTGACACCCCCCACAAAACGATTACATGCGAGATCTTCCACAGACGGATTCCCACTGAAATCTACAACACAGGATTTCCCCCATTGGCACAACATTGGCATTGGCTTGGGGTCGCCTTGACATTGGTTTGGCATTGCGTTGGCACTGCGTTAGCATTGTGCTGGCGAGTCCGAATGGCTCCCCCTACAGAAGGATTCTGGTTAAAACATTCCGCAATAAGGGATCCTCTTGAAAACCCCCACATGAAGGATTCATAATGAAACCCCAACAAAAGGATTCCAATCGAAACCCTCCACAGGACAATTCCGATCGAAATCCACCGAAGAAGGATTCGTAACTAAATACTTACCAGAAGGATTCCTATAGAAATCTGCTGAACGAAAGGAGTCCCGCCATCGGCATTGCATTGGCATTGGTTGGCAACGGTTTGGCATCGCATTGGCATTGCGTTGCGATGGCAGTGCATTAGCAGTGCGTTGGCATTGCGTTGGCATTGCGCTGGCTGTGCGCTGGCGAGTCCTAATCAAACACTTCGCGGGGGGATTCCAGTTGAACCCCCCCACAAAAGAATGTTTATTGAATCCCCCCCACAAGAAGGATTCAAATTTAACTCCTCCACAAAAAGGGTTCCATGCGAAGCCCTCCACGGAAGGCTTCCTATTGAAATCCCCCCGAAGAAGGGTTCTTCGAAGGATTCCCCTGTGGATGACATCATCCACAGAAAGGCTTCTTAGAACATTTACGATTGAAACCGACCACAAACGATTTCCCCCATTGGTATGGCATTGGCATTGGATTGGGATCACCTTGGCATTGGTTTGGCAGTGCGTTGGCACTGCGTTGGCATTGTGCTGGCGAGTCCTAATGACTCCTCCTACAGAAGGATACTGATTAAAACATTCCACAAGAAGGGATCCTTGAAAACCCCCCATGAAGGATTCATAGAGAAGACCCCCACAAAACGATTCCAATCGAAACCCTGCACAGGTAGGATTCCTTTTGGAATCTACCACCAAAGATACCCGCCATCGGCATTACATTGGCATTGGATTGGGATCACCTTGGCATTGGTTTGGCTTTGGGATGGCACTGCTTTGGCATTGCGTTGGCGAGTTCTAATGGCTCCCTCCGCAGACGGACTCATACTGAAATCCTCAACAAGAAGGATTCCTATTGAATCCTCCCACTAGAAGGATTCCGAGTGAAACTCGGGGGCGCGCAAACATGGATTTGGCGCGCGGTCGCCAAATCCACGAATCGGGGGAGGTGCCCTCCCCAAAATGCGGCCGGTGCCGCCTCACTCGGCGGGGGAAATCCGCCATCCCCCATGGAAACGGGACCCGTCGTTAATCCACGCCCCCTTTATCCATGTTTGCGATCGCCCGAGAAACCCTCCACAGGAAGATCTCCATCGAAACCCTCCACAGAAGCATTCCTATTGAAATCCTCCGGATAAGGAGTCGCAATGACATCATCTACAAAAGGATTATTTTTGAAGCGAAAGGATTCCCCCATTGGCATTGCGTTGGCATTGGCATTGGTTGGCATTGGATTGGCATCGCATCTGCATGCATTGGCCTGGTGCAGTCAGTAGACATAGAGAGACAAAGAGAGAGAGGGAGAACACGAAAGAACGATATTGCGGGAGAAGAATGCTATGAGGGGATCACGGCGAAAAGAAAAATGACAACAAATCAATCAAAGTTGAAGGGTGAAGGAGCGTTCCGCTCGATACAAACCATATCAAAACGACGAGGGGCTCCACAATCCCCCGGCCTCGGTTTCCACATGGGGAAGGAATTTGGGTGGGCAACGATGGTCAAACGACGGATGCCATGCTATCATCATTTATGCCTGGTTCGGGCTTTGTGGAACATTAGCGGCTGGGACCAAAGTCTCGATCATCTGTGACATAATTGAGTTGGTGGCCTTCTGTCCATCACCAGTGAATAACTGTGGCACCCACTCCTGCGAGAATCGAAAGCATGCGCTTTCCCCCTTCCAAAGGAGGGGGAGGGGGCTGTAGAAGATGAAGACGTATCCTCCTTCGAAGTCCGCATCTCCTGCCCCCACCCCACGCGTCCCATGAACAACATGCGCATTTAATGGTCCTCCACTCCCGCTTCACGGAAACGTCACTGAGTACGGTGCCGAGCTTCTCCAGTACACTGAACGCCGTAAACGCCAGAAGCGCTAGCCAGTCCTGCCCTGGCGCGTCCTGTGCGCCAGATCCCGCGCGGGCAACCACAATGACTGTGGTCTAGCCCTGTGCGAAATGGGCCGCGCATCCTTCTCCTCCTCCTTTCTTCCTCCTCCTCCACTTCTTCCTCCTCCTCCTCCTCCTCGTCCTCCTCCTCTTCCTCCGCCTCCTCGTCCTCTTCTTCCTCTTCTTCCTCCTCCTCCTCCTCCTCCGCCTCCTCCTCCTCCCCCTCCTTTTCCTTTTTTTCATAACTTCTCCCAGAGCACCCCGAGGCCAATCGTTAGGGCGGGCCAGGTGTTTCGCCTGAAACTTCCTCACAATGTATGACCCTGAAGCTTCAAAGTTGGAGCCAACTTCACAGATGGAAGGCGGATCGTTTTCAAAATGTGGCTCTCGCCTCAACGCCGCGCACATTCGATTTTTTAATTGGCAAAAACGTCACGGGTTGAGGGAGAGTCGGTTTCAAAATGTGGCTCTCGTCTTAACGCCGCGCAAATTCGTTCAAACATTTGCAACTGCTTCACGGATGGAGGGCGGCTCCTTTTCAAAATGTGGCTCTCGCTTTAGCGCCGCGCACACTCGTTTATACTATAACAAGGGTTTCACGGGTTCCCATGCGCAACGTACCAACAATGGTGTCTTGGAAAGAGCTAGGATCATGAGGGTGTAGTAATTAGGTTGGTTCGCGGTGTTGAAGTCCCAGGAACGGCGTTCTGGCACGATTCAAGATCGTCAAGACGCAACAGTCAGGTTGATCCGTGGCGTTGGAATCCCGAAAACAATGTTTTGGCATGCATGCTTCAGCGTCTTCGAACGGTTGTCTTCCAACGAGGCAGCCCCCTCAATGGAACTGAACCGTTGTAGGGGCATATGATGAGGGAGCTTGGAGGGAGGGTTTACTCAAATATCGTTGATGACTCTTGGGTTTACACTGGTCCTCATCGTCCTTCTCTTACTCCTCCTCCTTTCTTCCTGTTCCTCCTCCTCCTCTGCCTCCTCCTCCTCCTTCTGCTCTGCTTCCTCCTCCTCCTCCTCCTCCTCTTCCTCCTCCTCCCCCTCGTCCTCCTCACGTCCTCCTCCTCCTCCGCCCCCTCCTCCTTCTCATCCTCCTCGTTCTCCTCCTCCCCCTCCTCCTCCTCCTCCTCACATATTCCTCATCTTCCGCCTCTTCCTCATGTTTCTCTTCCTTCTGCTCTCCCCCCTCCATGCTTCCCAACCATCCTGTGGTGTCGGGCCCCCGCTTAGAAGAGACATTACCCCTCGCCTCACCTCCTCCCGCCCTCCTCCCCCCCCTCCATCCTCCCATCCCTGACTCTGCCCTGTGCCTATCCATATCGGTATCGGCACACCCCTCACTCGCTTCGTGGCCTCATAAGGACCATCGCAGCTTTCGCATGCGTTTCCCCTACCCAGTACAGCGCTCCATGGCCCCATCTGGAGCTCTACCGAAGCCCCCAGAGGCGACGCTCACATGCGTCCCCTCCTCGTGGCCACATCGGGAGCTCCACCGAAGGTCCCAGAGGCGACGTTCGCATGCGCCCGCGCCACCCAATACAGCGCTTCGTGGCCCCATGGGGAGCTCCACCGAAAGGCGCCAGAGCCGACGGTCGCAGGCGCGTCCCCCGCCCTGTACAGCTCGTGACCCACTAGGGGGCTCCACCGAAGGCCCCAGAGGCGACGCCCGCATGCGCTCCCTCCCCCCCCCACTCACACCGCCCAGCACAGCGCTTCGTGACCCCATGGGGAGCTCCACCGAAGGCCACAGAGGCGACGTTCGCATGCGTCTCCCCCGCCCAATGCAGCGCTTCGTGGGGGCCATGGGAAGCTCCACCGAAGGCCCCAGAGCAGACGTTCGCAAGCGTCCGCACAACCTAATAAGTACAACGCTTCGTGGGCCCATGGGGACCTCCACCGAAGGCCTCAGAGGCGACGTTCCCATCCGCACATCGCTTCGTGGTCCCATAGGGAGCCCCACCGGAAGCCCAGAGGCGACGTTCGCATGCGCCCCCCCCCCCCGCCCAGCACAGCGCTTCGTGACCCACTAGGGAGCTGCACCGAAGGCCCCAGAGGCGACGTTCGCATGCGCATCCCCCGCCCAATGCAGCGCTTCGTGGGCCCAAGGGAAGCTCCACCGAAGACCCCAGAGGAGACGTTCGCATGCGTTTCCCCGAGCCAATACATCGCTGCGTGATCCTGCAGAAAGTCCCTGGAGTCGACGCTCGCATGCGTTTCCCACGCCCACCGCAATGCTTCGTGGCCCCATAGGGAGCTCCACCGACGGCGCCAGAGGCAGCATCTGCGCCCCCCCAGCCAATACCTCGCTCCGTGGCCCCATCGAAACCTCCACCAGCGGCCCCAAAGACGATGTTCGCATGCGCCGCCCCTACCTAACGCAACGCTTCGTGACCCACAAGGGAGCTCAACCGAAGGCCTCAGAGGCGACGTTTGCATGTGTTTCCCCTGCCCAATGCAGCGCCTCGTGGGCCCACGGGGAGCGCCACCAGAGGCCCCAGAGGCGACGCTCGCACGCGCTACCCCAAGCCAGTCCAACGCTTCGTGGCCCCATTGGGCGCCCACCGAAGACCCGAGAGGCGACGCTCGCATGCGTAACTCCCGCCCAGCAAATCGCTTCGCGGCCCCATGGGAAGCCCCACCGAAGGCCCCGGAGGCGACGTTCGCACGCGCCCCCCGACTCATCACAGCGCTCCGCGGCTCCATCGGGAGCTCCACCAAAGGCCCCAAAGGCGACGTTCACAGGCGTCTCCCCCCCCGACGCAAAACTTCGCGACCCGCTAGGGGGCCCCACCGAAAGGCGCCCCAAAGGCGACGCCCAAAGCGGCGTCTCGCGGGCCCATCTGGAGTGCCACCAAAGGCCCCAGAGGCGACGCTCGCACGCGCTACCCCAGGCCAGCACAACGCTTCGTGGCCAAAACGAAGCCTCCAGAGGCGACGTTCGCATGCGCTGCCCCCGCGCAATGCAACGTTTCGTAATGGAGCTCCACCGAAGGCCTAAGTGGCCGCGGCGGCATGCGACACCCCCACCCAGCACCTCTTTTGTGACCCCATAAGGACCTCCACCGATGGCCCCAGAGGCGACGTTCGCATGCGTCCCCCCGCCCAGCGATTCGTGGCCCCACGGGGAGCTCCACCAAAGGCCCCAATGGCCGCGGCCGCACGCGTCTCCCCCGCCAAGCACAGCGTGTCGTGGCCCTTTCGGGGGGGCCCCACCGAAAAGGCCCAGTCGCCACGGCGCCATGCGTTGTTCCAACCCAGTGCAGCGCTTCGCAGGCCCACGCGGAAACCGCCGAGGACTCTAGCGGCCGCGCTTCCCCCGCCCATTACAGCACACCCCATCACGCGCTTCGTGACCTCAAACAACAATTCCACCGACAACGGTGCCCACATCGCGGCGCTCACAACCGCACACAGTCAGAACCTTCGTCTGGATCATGTTTGAGTCGCTCCCGGAGAGGACAGCGCCTAAGAAAGGGCAATGAAGTGCAGCTCGAATGAAGAAGCTTGCCATCTTCTCAGCTGCTGGGAAGGGACCTTGACCACGCAAGAGCAATCCAGATAGGAGGGGGGCAACGAAGATGGAAAGAAGGGGAGCACGAAGAAGAAAGAGCGATGATACTGCGTCCGCATATCCAGAAATCAAGCCCACGGCGTGTGGCCGAATAGCTGAGGAGTCTCCTGCGTCCGCTTCTTGTTGCCAGAACTCTTCCCTGCCTTGTAACTGATGTCCCGCTCCTACGCTCGCCCTTCTCACAATCGCGTTCTTGCAAGAGCTGCTGATAAGAACATTGTAGCCGATGCCATCGGGGCACACCGATCCCTTGCCCCGGTTCCTGCGCTGCTAGCTGCAATGCGTCGATCACTGCCGCGTGGACTACGCCAAACGTTGTAGTGGAGTTCTCCCCCAAGAGCAGCACGGGCCTGCTCGCCATTTCGCACCATGTCCGCATGTCCGCATCGGGGTTGATGATGTCTGATCCTGCGCATTCATTCTCCCGCCTCCACCCTGGTCCTCGCCATTCGGCAGGGGTCGTGGGGCGGGCCTGGCTCGGCTTCTCGCCCAACAACCCCTCTCCCTTCTGGCTATTCGGTGTGCCCGCACGCCCTGATCTTGGCGTTGTGGCTGGTGGCATCGGGCTTACGGTTCGCTTCCAACCTCGCGGATGAACGACTGGGGTCGCCGCCGTTGCTCTGCCTTCTCGCTCGCGCGAACTGGCCCCAGTCCTGTAGCTGATGACGTTGGACCGCGCGGGCTCCGTGTCGCATGAATCATCTCAACGTTGTAGCTGGTAAGTCGTGCTCCGCTACCCTGCTCCCGCAAGCTGTTCCTAGCGCTGTAGCTGATGTGCCGCCCGTTCCACAACATTGGGTACCAGCGTTGCCTCCCGCTTCTCGCAGAATGACGCCTGATCCGCCTGCCGCCTCTCGCCCGATCGCGCCCCGATCCCGGCGTCGTAGCCGGTGACGTCGGGCTCGCGGCTCGCCCTGAGCCTCGCGGATCAGCGACTGAGGCTGCTGCCGCTGCTCTGCCTTCTCGCACGCGCGAACTGGCCCCAGCCCCGTAGCTAACGACGTTGGCCTGCGCGGGCTCTCGCGCGGCGCGCCCAGGGGGGGAGGGAGGGGGGAAGCGCCACCCGCGGCCGCCTCTCTGCCTGCACTCTTGCAGCCGCGCGCCCACGCGGCAGGCGCTGCTGCTCCACGGTGCGACGAGGGGGTGGGGGGGGGGGCCACATGCGAACCCTACCCCACCCTCCCCCTCAAAATCGTGGGGGGTAGGGTAGGGTTCGCACGTGGCCCTCTATGGGGGGGAGGGGAGGGAGGACGGGCGGAAGAGGGGCGCGGGTCCTGGCAACGGCACGGGCGCTTGGTCTCAGCATGGTCGCTGATGACGTTGGGCTCCACGTTCACTCGTGACGGCTCCTTAGCGCATTGCCACTTCGAAGTTTGCGCCGCGGAACACCCTCGCGCGCCCCATGCAGTGGTGACCGCATGGGCGCGACATGGCTGGCCAAGACAAGGGGGAGAGGGATGAGGAGGAGGAGGAGGAGGAGGAGGAGGAGAAGGAGGAGAAGGAGGAGGAGGAGGAGAAGGAGGAGGAAAAGGTAAAAAACAGCTGGCGGGAGCTCACGCTTACAGCGGCCAGGAGCTTGACGAGGTAAACCGCAGTGGCCCATTGTGCCCGGGCCCCCCTCGAGGAGCTGGAGGACTCATGCGTCTGCGACTGCCAACGCCAAGCCCCCTTGGCCACGAGGGAGCCAGCGCGAATCCGAGGGCACCCAAGATACGCACTGAGGACCCCGAGAAACCGCTGTACTTCAAAGGTGGGAGCCCTCCAAACGGCCGAGCATAGATCGGAACAGTGGAACTCAAGAGCTAGCTCAGGGCAGCAGGCTCAGGCCCATGGCTCAGGTTCACGAAAGTTGGAGTAGCTG
The DNA here is from genome assembly GCA_963575745.1 of Prorocentrum cordatum. Lineage (NCBI taxonomy): Eukaryota > Dinophyceae > Prorocentrales > Prorocentraceae > Prorocentrum > Prorocentrum cordatum. Next base: position 250,905 of record CAUYUJ010014832.1, on the reverse strand, counting down.
CCAAGACGGGCAGGAAGGCCCGCGGCCGCCGCGGCCAGGCCGTGAAGCCGCCCTCCGACTCCGCCAAGGCGGTCTGCGCGACGGCGCCCCTGGGCTACCTCGGCCCGCTCGGTTTCTGCCAGGCCGACGACCACGAGGGCTGCCGCAAGTTCAGAACAGAAGCTCCGAGCTGAAGCACGGGCGCACGGACATGGCTGCCGCCTTCGGGACCGCTTGCCAACACTTCGTGCCCTGGGTGTCGAGGGCACTCCTGCCGGGCTCGGGGCGCGCACGGACCCCCCTGGCGTGCTCGGGCTCGTGCCTCGTCCTTCCCACCTCCGCGCTCGTACGAACCGTGCACTGGAAGGACGACGACCTGGCCATGGAACGGGACAGCGTCGGGGGCACGGGCGACTGGGCGGGGCTTCTCGGCGCCGGACGGCGGCTACAGCGACGAGGTCCGGAACAAGCGATGTTCTCGGTGGTAGGCATCCTGGTGGCGGAGATCGCCACTGGTTAGGACGTTAGCCAGCAGTTGAGCCTCTGAGCACGGCGCCTGGAGCTGCAGCCGTTACAGCGGCAGCATCTGAGCGCTGAGCGCGGCGCCGCACGGCTGAGAGGCCTCCACCAGAATTGTGCAGACCCCGCCGGCGAGTACAGAATTCTCGGGCGGTTTCCTTCAATACGCCGAGAGCCGAGGTATGCGGCCGAGCGCTGGCGGCTAAGAGGCTGGGCCGGCTCGCAGCAGTGCCATCTCAGACACGGAAGCGCTCAGCTGGTCTCAGACAGACGCCGGCGGGCGTCCCAAGCACAGTCTCGGGGGACTTGCGCCCTCGTTCTTCCGCGACCCCGAGCGTGCGGGGTAGCACCGCCGTCATTATGACTGCCTGCAACCTCCAAGGCAGATTTCCGTAGCGCAGCCTGGCGACCTTCTACCCCTAATGCTCCTTATCCGACGCAGCTTCCTCGTACATCTCCCAAGCCACCTCCTCCTCCTCCTCCTCGTCCCCCACATCCGTCTCTCATTCCCTCTCCCCGTACTCCATCTCCCTCTCTGTCATCCGCTTCCTCCTCATGTGACTTCCTCCACCCCTTCCTCTTCCTCCTCCTTTTCCTCGTTCTTCTCCTTCCATCCCTCTTTGGCGGCGCGCACAAGGGGGCAGGGGGAGGGAGGAAGGCTTCTTAGCAGGAGGCTGCTTCTTAGGAGGCGCGGGCCTTACATCTACAGACAAGGCCCACGCCTTCTCAGAAGCAAGGGTGCTTCTAAGAAGCCTTCCCCCCTCCGCCAAGCCCCCTCTGCAAGTGGACGAGTACGGTGCCTTCTGCGTACGCTCACGTTTTCATGTGCCTTCGCTGTTGTCACGAAGGGACGCAGATCGGACAGCTGGCCGGGAGTGGCCCCAGACGGGCCCACGGACTCGTTCTGAGCAGATTCTGCCGGAGGGCGAAGCAGGGGGCGGCCTTCTGAACATGTCGGCCCAGGGCTGCCCGGCACCGAGGCCTGCCCGAGGGTACGGCGAGGGCATTGGTACGGAACCACTGGATGAGGACTCAGGGTCTGAAAGCCGGTGAAGCTCCAATCGTGGACTGGCCATGCATAGCACTGCCGCCCTCATCCAAGGCGTAAGTCGGGCCTGTCCCCCTACAGGGGTGATTTTCGACGAAAAAAAATACACTAAAAATGATCCAAAAATAGTCCAAATATAGTATGGGGACTATTTGTTTTATATTTTTTGACCTTCTTGGGGCATTTTTGGTATATATTTCTTAAATTTTCATCGAAAATCTCCCTGTAGGGGGACACGCCCGACATAAATCCAAGGCCAGAAGCCTCCTGGGCACATTCCTCAACATGGGGAGGCGCCAGGCTTGGGCCTGACCCCCGAGGCTCGAAAGGGAGAGAGCTTCGGGCGCGGCCCGACCAACCCCTGGCAGAAACCGTCCCCTTCCGTGGCGTCATCCTCGCCGTTCAACTAGGGCTCCCAACTTCGCGCTTCGCGCTCCGCGAAGCGCGAATCACTTCGCGCTCTCGCGCCGCCCCCCCAAAGGGAGAGAAGGAGGACGAGGAGGAGGGGGAGAAGGAATAGGACCGCGGAGCGCGGAGCGCGAATCACTTCGCGCCCTCGTGGGAGCCCTTGTTTCGAGCTCCCCTCCGGCCGATAGAGAGCCCCCCGGGGCCAGAACTAAGTCGGGCGTGTCCCCCATACAGGGGGATCTTCGACGAAAAATACCCAATGTTTAAAAGATATTCCAAAATGGTCCAAGAGCATTCCAAACGTAATCCCCAGACTATTTTGTCACTATTTTTGAACACTCCTCCTGTAGAGGGACAAGCCCGACGTAAGGCCAGAGGCCTCCCGGGCACGCTCCTCGGCCACCGCCCCCGGCCGCAGCAGGCGAGGCCCGTGCCCGAGGGTGCGGCGGGGAGGCGAGGGCGGGGGGGGCACGGGGAGCCGGGCCACGGTGCGCGAGAGCCACCCGCCGCCGTGCAGGCAAACTGGAGGCTGGGAGGAGGCGCAGTGGAGAAGCGCGAGAGGAGGAGGAGGACGAGGAGGAGGAGGAGGAGGAGGAGGAGGAGGAGGAGGAGGAGGAGGAGGAGGAGGAGGAGGAGAGAGAGGAGGAGGAGAGGAGGAGGAGGAGGAGGAGGAGAGGAGGAGGAGAGGAGGAGGAGGAGGAGTAGGAGGGAGGAGGATCGAGGAGGAGGACCGAGGAGGAGGAAAATCGAGAAGGAGGGGGCCCCCCTCCTGGACGCCCCCCTCCTGGACGCCCCCGAAGAGCGCTGGCGGGGGGGGTGTGAGAAGGGGAGGATGACCGAGCGGGAGACTGGAATAGACGAAGAGAGAGAGAGAGAGAGAGAGAATACATACACACACACACACAACAAAAACAAGAAAGACGGGGGCACGAGCAGGGGAAGGGACGAAGTGCAGGAAGAGAAGAAGAGACGAGCGTCCGAATCTAGACAGAGAGAGAGAGAGAAAGAGAGGACGGTAGGAAGGGACATATATGTGCAGGAGAGGGAGACAGGGCGCTAGGACGAGAGCAAGCACTCGATGGAGACATGAAGATCGGGACAGATGACGATGGGAATACAAGAGAAGAGCGGAAAGAAGGGAATCTGACGAGAGGAAGGCAGGAGAAAGAGGAGGAAGACGAAGGGAGGGCGGAGCGTGGGGGGCGGGGGGGGGGGGCACCTGCGACTCCTCCCAGAGGAGGACGGAGGATGCCGAGACCGAGTGCGCACAGGGGGGAGCCCCTGCCACGGCGACGAGCTGCAGCAGCACGCCGCGCGCGACCACGACGCCCCGGTCCGTCCTGTCGGCCCATCGGCCCAGCGCGGGCCCCAGGAACATGGATCGGGTCGGGCGAAAGGGGGGGATAGCAAAGGGGGGGCTTGAGAATCAGCTCACGCAGCTGATTTTCCCGGCGCCTCCCGGCGCCGGGAGCCGCCATGCATCGAGGAATGGGCCCCTCGGTGAGGCCGAGACCAGCTGCATGCAGCAAATTTCGTGACCCCCCCTTTCCCCATCCCCCCCTTTCGCCCGGCCCGAAATGGAGGCCAGCGACGTGGCCACGCCCCAGAAGCCCGGCCCCAGGAGGGGGTGGCCGGGCGAGAAGCCCGTGAGCACCAGCGGGGCGACGGGAGAGGAGCAGGAAAGAGCGGCGTGAGAGCACGGGCCTTCGGAGGTCCGCGCGGAGGTCTCGGGTCGGCGCTGGACCCCACCCCGCCTCCTCCTCCTCCTCCTCCTCCTCCTCCTCCTCCTCCTCCTCCTCCTCCTCCTCCTCCTCCTCCTCCTCCTCCTCCTCCTCCTCCTCCTCCTTTCCTCTCTCCTCCTCCCTCCTCTCTCCTCCTCCTCCTCCTCCTCCTCCTCCCTCCTCCTCCTCCTCCTCCTCTCCTCCTCCTCCTCCTCCTCCTCCTCCTCCTCCTCCTCCTCCTCCTCCTCCTCCTCCTACCTCCCTCCTCCTCCTCCTCCTCCTCTCCTCCTCCTCCTCCTCCTCCTCCTCCTCCTCCTCCTCCTCCTCCTCCTCCTCCTCCCTCCTCCTCCTCCTCCTCCTCCTCCTCCTCCTCCTCCCTCCTCCTCCTCCTCCTCCTCCTCCTCCTCCTCCTCCTCCTCCTCCTCCTCCTCCTCCTCCTCCTCCTCCTCCTCCTCCTCCTCCTCCTCCCCCCCTCCTCCTCCTCCTCCTCCTCCTCCTCCTCCTCCTCCTCCTCTCTCCTCCTCCTCCTCCTCCTCCTCCTCCTCCTCCTCCTCCTCCTCCTCCTCCCCTGGCGCGCGACGCGCGCCACGGGCGGCGCCGGAGGCGCCGCCAGGTGGGGCCAGCGCCGACCGAAGATATCCGCGGGGACCTGCGAAAGGCTATGCTCGTGCCGCTGTTTGTGCTTCTAGCTGAAGAGCCAGCCCTGGGTGCCGAGCCTCACGCAACCGAATGTGGGAACACTACCCCCGCAGGCCAGAAGTACGAAAAAACCGCTGGGGGCGAGAATCTGGAGGATGCCTGCAGCAAAGTGAACCCTGCGGGGTGTCCTGTACCCCGGGTCGAGTGGATCCGCAGGGGGGCACAGTGCGACACGAGCATGAGGATGCCCGGTAAGGGTGCAAGGCCCCTGGAAGCCCAAGCCGAAGCCGAAGCTTGAAGCCCATGGCCCATGTCTACAGTCGGGGCGTTGACCAAAAGAATCCAGTAGTTAAGCTTCGATGTCCCATGGAAACCTCCGAAACACCTGGGGCTAAGTGTGAAACGCTCAAGGAACACGGAGCCCCTCCTCAACGAAAAGGGGTTCCTTCTTCAGCGCCCAGACTGTTTGGGGCCAAGGGCTGGGATGGGCCGAGGGGCACGGATGCAAGGGCACCCTTGGAGAAAACACTCATGCTTGTGATGCGGCCTCCTCCTCCTCCTCCTCCTCCTCCTCCTCCTCCTCCTCCTCCTCCTCCCCTCCCCCCCCCTCTCCTCCTCCCCTCCTCCTCTCCTCCTCCTCCCCTCCTCCTCCTCCCTCCTCCTCCTCCTCCTCCTCCTCCTCCTCCTCCTCCTCCTCCTCCTCCTCCTCCTCCTCCTGGAAAGGCCGAGCACTGGAGAGGCATCTGGCCACATGTGTATCCAGCTCTCGTCCAGGCCGGCCGCGCCATGTGTCCACCTTGCGGATGGTAGGGCCTGGCAGGGCACGAACGTGGTCGCAGAAAGCTGGGGGGTGGGCGGGCGATATTTTGCGATAGCTGGACCACTTCCACCTTCCTGGGGCCGGCTCGTCATCTCGACTCGCTGCTGGACCGCGGGCCCGAAACTGGCCCCTGGAGGCCCCGAATGCGGAAAAGCAGGCCGCCTCGGTTTTCTCGAGCCGCTGGGTGTCAGGGGGGGTAGGGTTCGCAAGTGGTGGCAGAGAGCCTGGTGATGCAGGTGGGGCGTAGGGCGATCTCAAACCCCGATTTTGCTTGGCCTTGGACTGGACCGCAGACCACAGACGTTGGGCCCCACTCGGGGACACACGCTGTGGGGCGCCCATCCTCGACGGGGGCACGTCGGAACAGCCCCCTTTTAGGGTGTACCCCCGCGCTTCCTCCCTTTTCTGAGCAGCCTGATTTTTGTGTGGGGGGGGGGAGTCGGGGGTTGGGAGCGAGAAGCCGCCAGGGTCCGCAAGTGTCGGGGAGTCGTAAGACTTGGGCTCGGAAGGCGAGGCCGTCAAGAAAGTAGCGAGACCCAGTCTGGAATTTGACGCGAGCTCCCGCTGCAAACGTACCACACGAAAACCGGACCGCCCAAATCCGGGACCGGCCCATAAGTACTCAAATGACGTCGGCGAGCCCGAGGCTCCGGCGCACTCGAGCCCCACGCTTCCCCGACCGTGGCCGCGGCAGGGCCTGGTGACGCAGTGGGAGACCAGCAGCTTGCGCCGCACGCCGCCGTCGTTGAGCGCGGCGGGCCCGGGCCCCGGCAGCAGCGGAGCGGTGCCCTGCTCCATGCCCGCGCCGGCGGTGCCCCTGCTGGGCTCCCCAGCGTGGGCACCGGCGTCCACTGGCTAGACGCGCGGGAGTGGCCTCCCGGCAGGGCGGGGCCTCCGGTGCCGCGACTCTTCGGGGGCCGCGGGGAGGCCAAACCCGAGCGCGCAGGATGCCGCGCTCTATATATCGCATCGCGCTCGGTCGGCGGCGATGACACGTACTCGCCCGGGAGCCTTGTCGACGACATAGATCATCGGCGCACCTGAATACATGTATTGCTCTCCCCTGGGCCATTCGCCCCTATCGTCGCCTCTGAGGCCCTAATGTGCCCGCACCAGAGGTCGCTCTGGCGAAAGGCCACTCTTGCGCGTAGCCGACGGGATGGGCGAGAGCGAGCCCGATCGCGCCTTGAGCCGATATGCCCCCGACACCAGGGTCCGACCGCCTCGAATCGGGAAACCGGCTCGGAACGGAGCGCGCGTCGGGGGCGGGCCGCATCGGCACCGAGTCGGATCCGAATCGGATCGGCCACGCCAGGATGCACCTGGTGTCGCATTGGGGCCGTCGGAGCACATCGGCGTCGAATCAGACAGGGCCAGCCGAAAACGATGACGATTCGGATCGATCGGGAGGTCATGGATCCCGCGTGCCCCCCCCCATCGGGCCCCTGGGAGCCGACCCGGAGGCCCCCCAACAGGCCCCCGAGGGGGCAGGGGGTGA
>CAUYUJ010014832.1:214273-241773 GCA_963575745.1 Prorocentrum cordatum | reverse complement strand
AGACGGGCTGAAGCAACCAAGGAGGCGTTCTATGCAGAACTCCTCGTATTGTCGGACACGCTCAAGAAAATCTACCCGTGCTTTCTCGGGATCCATGCCTCAAGCACGCAGGAAGATGTCAGTTGTGCACCCCTCGAAAGCAGGAAAGTACACTGGATCCAAGAATACCTGCTCGCTGTGTCTCGACGTCGGGATCATACTCTGACACAATGCAAGCATTCTGGCACACTCTTCTCGCTGGTTCCGTCGTGTCCTGGCCAATCCGCGTCGAGCCGAGTGTGCCTCCTCTTCCTCCCTACGCAGACGGGCCACGAACTCACGACATGTGGGCTGCATGCTGGCGAACATGCAGGGGAAGAGCTGAGGCCCTGATAGTCGTCGTTGCCGAGCTTCAGGCGGTAATTCTCCTGGCAGGAGGATGCCCCCCAAGCTTTCCCGTCTCGGGCGCCTTCCCGAGATCAGGAGCAGCCAAGAGGGGGGTGCCCAAGAGGGGGGGGGGTGCAAATCATGACCGGCGGCACGTGCGCGGCCCAGCGGGGGGGCCAGGGACGTCATGAAATGAGAAGCGGCGCCACGAGATCTGGGGAAATATCATGGCCCCCGCCATGATATCCACCCCGTCCTCGTCCCTCCTCCTCCTCCTCCTCCTCCTCCTCCTCCTCCTCCTCCTCCTCCCCATCCCTCCTCCTCCTCCCCATCCCTCCTCCTCCTCCCCATCCCTCCTCCTCCTCCTCCTCCTCCTCCTCCTCCTCCTCCTCCTCCTCCTCCCCATCCCTCCTCCTCCCCCCCTAAGTCATCACCCCCCTCTTCTCCGCGCCCCGACGGGAGAGCCCGCCCGAGCGAACCCCTCGACCGGAGGGGCGGCGACCCTCCACGCCCTCGCGCCGCCGCCCGGGGTGCCCCTCTTGTTGCTGCTGCTCGGGCCGCGGCGTCGCGCCCCCGCGGCTGGGCATCTGCCCCGAGGTCCGACGCGGCGACGGCCCTTTGCGGACATCGGGAAGCATGGCGACCAACGCCCTGGAGGCCCCATCTCTCTGCTCCCTTCTTTCGGGAGCGGCCAAGAGGGGGGTGTCCAGGAGGGGGGGGTGCAAATCATGACCGGCGGCATGTGCGTGGCCCAGCGGGGGGGCCAGGGACGTAATCAAATTCGCCGGCCCAACGGGCCAGGGCGTGCTAAGATCTCCGGTAACTGGTTAACAGTATTAACAGTATTTCTAGTTCGCGCGCGCGGGGCGGCCCCTGGGGGTCCCCCGGCGAAAAGTACCCCGACCAACGCCCGGTCGCCGCCCGGTCGCCGCCCGACCGCCGCCCGACCAAGTCTACTCAGAGATGGTTTTCCTTCTGGGTGCGGCCTCTCAGGCTCCCCAGAGCGCGCTCAGAGTGCCCCAAGAGGCCCCCAAGACTGCCCAAGAGGCCCCCGAGACGCCCAAAGAGCGCTCGAAGACGCCGAAGATGACCCCAAGACGGCCCAAAAGGCCCCCAAGACAGCCCAAGAGGCCTCCAAGACGCCCCAAGAGCCTTCCAAGAGGCCTCCGAAGAGAGCCCCAAGAGGCCAAAATCGTTGATTTTCATTGGTTTTTTCAATGTTTTTTGTGTTCTGGCTTTTTCGGCTTCCGGACGCTCCAAGACGGCCCAAGAGGCCCCCAAGACCGCTCCAAGACGGCCCACGAAGCTCCCAAGACGGCGCCGAAACGACCCAAGAGAGCCCTCAAGACGGCCCAAGTGCCGCCCAAGACGGACCAAGAGGCCCCAAGACGGGCCCAAGAGGGACTCAGGAGGGATACCGAGAACTCAAAAATGGAGCCCTCCGTCCCAGAAGGCGCCCAGGAGGTCCCAAAGAAGCCCCAAGAGGCCTCCAAAAGGCCCCAAGATGTCGCCAAGAGGCCCCAGGAGACTCCCAGGAGGCCCAAAAGAAGCCCCAGAAGGCTTCAAACATGTCTCCCAGGCGCCCCCGAACAGTCGAAAACGCACTGGTAAGCCAAGATATATGTTCCGCCTTAGGCGCTCCCATATCCCAGGCTTTGGCTCATACCGCATGAGCAAGAGAGCAAGATGAAGCATGGGATCTGGAGTAAAGGATAGAAGGGGCATCTTCAATAGAAAGGTCTTTTCCGATCTCAGATGCGAGTAGTGCGCCTCGGTGAGGCACAATCACATGTCGCCGGGCCCGGCTTGAGCCAGGCACGGCAGCGGTGCATGCTCGATTTACATATCGCCTTTAACCCTCTCCGTTTAAAGTTGGAGGGGGAGGAGACGAGCAAGCGCCGAATTTCTACATTACGCGGAAAAAAAACAGTGCTAGGCAACAGCGGCTGCCTACAAGGCAAGAGCGCGCGAGTAGCCTCGCTACCGGCGAGTTTCCTCGCTACTAAAGCGCACCTGCGCGCGGGTTTCCCCGCTAGCTCGGGAGGCAGGGCCGTCCTGAGACGACCTGCCCGCCCTATACGGAGTATGTTTCTTCAGCTCGTGCTTGAAGGATTGCTGACCGGCCATTACCTGTAGGAGCAACGCGCGGTCAATACTACCTTTGGTATGACCATCGGCAGTCATATCCCGCGTGTCACACCATTGAGACGCTTTCAACGATTCCGCGCTCCATCATCTGGCGGATCCAGCTGATGTGCCCAAGCAGAGTGCATTCTGTGGGCTTCTTCAGATCTTTGCTAGACAAAGACTTGAAGACAGACTCGGCATCAATAGTCAGAGTGACTTTGATACATAGACCACCCATTTCCAATATGTTCTTCAACTGTGTGGGGGTCAATGGTCCCGAGTGTAGCTCGTGGAGCGTTACAATGGTCGGGTAGCAGTCTTCCAAGTTGTGGGCTGCTGCCAGTGTTTCCGCAGAGTAGCTCGAACGCACCTGCAGTCGATGAGACTTGCAGTATGCGTCCACCAGGTGCACGACGGGTTTCCCCGCTTGCGTGTGGCCACGCCTCAGCAGGTTAGCCCCGCGGATACCGTAGCCTTTGACTTCGTCGTCTTCATCTCCGTTGAGACGACGATAGCCAGAATCGCTATGCAGGTCGACCTCTCCTGTTGGAGTCATAGCTTGATACACGATCTTCTTCGGACCTGCCTGCAATTTCCTGGTAACCGCGTTCAGTCGTCGTACCTGGATGTTTGTCGGTTCCTGGATACGTTGCAGTGAAACAACATAGACCATCAGCCATACCTGCGTGATCCACGCATAGGCTAGAGCGCCACGAAGACTGACGAACATATCAGAAATCGTCTTTGTCGCTTTGCTCTCAGGGTCAGCGCCTGTGAGCTCTGGATGTGTGCTAGGACGAAGTTGTTTGATGTATTCGTCCTGATCAAGAGTGACGCTCCCATCATCGGTCTTGTTGTACCGAACGGCACAAGTTGTGTATGTGTGCTTGTTCAGTTTGCACTTTCCAAACGTATCTTCAACACATTTGACGTACTTGTCAATGGAATCTTCCTTCCCAGTCATATTGATGTCATCAACGTGTTTGGCTGTCAAGAGGTTTGAACTCATCTCGAACTCTTCATCGTATGAAGTAGGCTGTAGTCCAAAGCTCCCGGTGATGGACCTGAGCTTCAGCGAGAATGCCCTGGGAGCATCCTTCGTGCCAGTCCCCGGCTTGAGGCACCGAAGACAATGCTTTGATTCGTCATATGACTCAAAGCCTGGCAATGTGCGAAGGACAGCTGCTGACCCAGGAGGTAGCGCGAAGCACACCACGCGCTCTTTCTCGCCAGTTGCCGCGGCGAGCTCGCCATAGGTCAGTCCCTTCAAGAAAGCCATGTTGATGTCCAGGGAAGCGATGATCCAAGCTTTGTTGCACGCAGCAGAACTTGCGAGCAATCTCTGGTTTGACCTCTTTGCCGTGCCAGAGAAGGTTTCGACATCGAAGGCTTCAATGTCCATGAAGCCACGAAGTACCAAGCGTAACCTGATCGTCCGTTCCATGTCGCCCTTCTCGTTCTTGACAAACTTCCATTTGTATACATAGCGTGAAGTCATGATGTTCGACGCTTTGCTCAAGTCAGTCATCTGGAAGCATTTGTTGCCAAGCCAAGTCTTCAATTCTGTGTAAAGGGCTTTGGAAACTTTGACCGGATTCGCTTGAATGTCGGCCTTCGTGAGTAGGTCGTCTTCTTTGACGACCACGGCACGTTTGGAGGCAGCACTAACATATACTCGCATAGTTGTGACGCTGCTGTCATCCAACAATCGGTGTTGCTGCTCGGACAGGACGACTTTGGACATGTCTGCTGTGAAGCAAAGCTCGATGTACTTCCCGTGCTCGTCGGAGTCCAGATCATAGTGGCTGTCCGGATCAGTGGAGCACAGAGGGACGTAGTAAGAGGTGTCCATGTCGTATCCTGGCGGGTGACCCCGCACCGGCAAGTGGCCTTGCACATCTTCACAGGTCGTAGAGACCAACACGCACTGTGAGTCTGTCATGTATGTCGGAACTGTGTGCATGACTTCTTCTGTGTCAGCTTCAAGGAGTGTTCTGTCATCCATCAGTTCAGCATACCATGACTCCAAGACAAAGACATCCAGATCCTCTTCTGTTTCCTCTATGATGGTCGGGAGCCGACCATCATTCGCCGCAGGAGGCTGCTCAGGAGCAGCTGCTGGAGGTGGCTCGCTTGGTGGTGCGCCATCAGCGAGTTCCTCAAACTTAGTGAGGTCTCGGTCGAATCCAGCAAGCGGCTTCTTGGATTTAAGACACTGGATGATGCGTGAATGTGTAGACCCTGTGATGTCGTAGATGTTCAAGGCAGTGCCATCAGCTTCATAATAATGAAAGCCAGGGGTCACATCGTTATCATAGTGCACTAGTGTACAGCTGTCTGCATATGGTGCAGCAGGCAACTTAGTCAGGCTCTTAGCAAGTCGTACAGCAACCACGTTTTCAATGCGAAAATAGTTGCGAATGAGATATTGAAGAGCCAAGTGCACCTTAGGCGAAAGCCGGCTCGCAGCAGTCATCTGCAGTCGGCCCTGTTTCGCTGGTAGGTATCCGAAAGTCATAGCGGGTTTCCCCGCTGGCAGACCGGCAATAAAGGCCAACACTGTCCGAAGGGCCGTACTGTCCGATCCTATCTCGCGGACCATCAGTGCTTCGATGTACAGCGTATGTCGTGAGTCAGGATACTGTACTCGCACTTCGCGATTGCCGACCTTCACGATGACCTGGCCTCGGTCAGGTTCGTTGCGGATGACCCGGCATGGACCACTCCATCCACCCCAGTCGTCTTTCGTGGTGGTCGGGCGATGATAGTCCACGAGATCTCCCTCTTTGTAGTGAAATTCACCCGTAGCAGTAGTCTTCGTACGAAGAGCCCTGTTCGTCTTGGCAACCGCAGTGGCCTGCGTGATTGCCTCCAGACTAACCCTCCTGATTGTCTCTTCCTTTGAGTGATCTGATGATTCAGCGGACTGATCATGATCCAGGACAGGGAAATCGGGAAGCATAGCTGGTTGTCTGCCATACAGCGCATTATACGGAGACACTTCGTTGTAGAAGGTAAATGCGTTGCTGGCAAACAAGGCTTCATGTAAGAGACGAGTGAAATTCAGAGGGATGTTCAATCTATTCAGTTCTTCTCCCATCACGTGTATGAGGTGTCGCAGGATGCCGTTCCTAGCTTCGATAGTCGTGGCGTGCTGGCCACGCGCTCGGATACGAAGCTCTGTTCCCTTGGATTTAAGGATGGCCTTCGCTGTATCGTTATTCAGCGCTCCTTCTCCATCGGAGTATAGGATCTTAGCAGGGCCATGTTGCATCCAAGTTGTGTGATAGGCATCGAGAACAGCGTGCGTAGTCTTATCAGGAATCTCTGTGCCAGCTGCCCAGCGAATACAACGGTCGATGATGTGAAAGACAATGTGTTCCTGTTTGTAAAAGAAAAGATCACATTCGACTTCCTCGTTGAAACGTCCTGGCAGTGACACAGAAGGCATCACCGTGTTGCCTGGTTTCTCCCAGGCACGACATTCTCTACACGAGTCGCAAATGCCTTTGATCAGACTCAAACGGGTTTCACCCAGACCAACCTTAGCTAGAATCATCCGCATCTTTGGTTCCTTGGCATGAAACCATCTCAAGTGAAGCTTGCGGAGTTCTCGCTGCACTACAGCTGGGTCAAAGCTGCGCAGGTTTTGAAGGCTGAGCTGAACGTCGAAGCGAGTCCAATCAGGAAGCCTTGGCCTTGGCCTCGGCTCTGCATGAGGCTGCGGCGGCGGTGGAGGATCACCTCCCTCCATGCGTCCGCGCCTCGCTGCCACTTGCGGCAGTCTGCGGTGATCGTCAGAGCTGCCAGCGCCAGTGGTGTCACCATAAGCCCCCTCGGCCTTGGTGATGTCATGGCTGCTGGCGCCTGCGGTTGGATCGCCCTCACCAGGCCGTGGCGGCCTAGGCGCGCGCATGCGCGCTTTCGCGGCCGGCGCCGCTTTTGCGGCTGGAGCCGCTTCCGCGGCTGGCGCCGCAGGCGCGGCTTGCCCCGCTGGGCGCGGCTGACCAAAGTTATCTGGCAGCTTCCATTTTTCGGCGAATCTGCATTGGCCAGATATCTTGGCATGGTGAGGACTGCTCTTCTGATATTCCTTCTTACAGCTTGGACAGTCCCAATAGTATGGTTCAACATCATACCATCGACACATCTTCGGATTCCTGCTGTGCCTTGGTGATTGTTTGTAGTTGTTGTCTACACAGCCAGGGCACCCGAGACCGCCAGATGGTGGTCGCAGGATTTCTCCGTTTGAGTGTCTCTGGATTGTTGGGTCGTCCAAGTCGTAGCCAGCACTGTTTGTTACGAACGCGTAACTGCGTTCGCGATTCGCGAATGGATCGCGACCGTAAGCAAACAGATCTTTGGCGATTTGCACCGCATCAACGATCAGTGACTGCATTCTGTAGGTATACTGTGCCGCCCTTGCTAGTTCTTTGTTGCAAGCATTGGCGTGCACATGATTACCTGGACAACGCTTGCCTCTGAAAGGTGCCAACAACTCTTCTTTGTTTGCCATCATTTGTGTTGGCTTGCGAATGTATTGTCCAAACGAATCTTTGAGACCAGTCGTGCATTGATCAATAATCGTTTGGCAAGTGACCTTGCGTTGTGCCAGTTCCTTCCATGGTTGGATCTCATCTACCCACGTGCCCATTGGTTGTTCCCTGAGAAAGAAACGTCTTAGGTCGTCTTGTAATAGAGCGACTGTTCCGCAGAACGTGATGTGAGGCAGGTCCTCTTTGTGGTGTTTAAGCCACGTATCATGATTGACCTGTGCATTGAAGTATGAAGGAAGTCCAGTAGTTCTGCAGTTTGGCTGCAAAATCGTGATCTTGACAAAGCAAGTCTTGAGGTAGTGAAGGACTGCTCTTTGTACTTCCGAGTTTCCAAGGTCAACCATAGATATCTTATCAAGGTTCCCGCCCGACGAGAGTCCCCTCTTGAAGGCTAATATGGATATACCACCCTTGCCCCCACATAATTCAAGCATGTCCACTTGATTGTTTCTGCCGTAGCATAGTGACTGGACCACCGAGAAGACATCAGCATGTGAGTCAGCGGGTTGCCCCGCCGGTAGCATCATGAAGATGTCCTCTGATTCGCTGTCCGAGTCCGAGTCATCAAGAGGAACGTCGTTGAAATATGTGGAGCAGTCAAGCCCTTTGAGGTCCTCTCCACAATCGTCGTTACCGTCTTCCACTTTCTTCGGGATTTTCTTCGGTTTGATGCCAGCCTCTTTGTCAGCTTTCTGCTTTTCTTTCTGTTTTATCCTGGCATCAGTGGGCAGCGCGGTTTCCGCGGAGAGATCCGCTGCGGAAGGATCCGCTGTTAGATCAGGAAATGGCGGAATTTCAGAAAAGTTGGTGGGTCGCGTTTGGCAGCGCTCAATCGAAGGGGGAGGAGACCGATCGTCATCGACGATCGTCACACGCTTTGGGCGTGGCCTTCGCGACTCACCGTCGCCGTGAAGGACTGGAGCCGGAGGCTCCCAGTACAACCGAGTACTGATGTTTGTAACCCCATCAGGTAATGGAGCTACATAATTGTACCCAGTCGGCTGATCCTGGATTTTGATATCTTGAACGATCTTATTCGTGTCCAGGTCGGTCGTGACTCTACGAACAACATGGTCCCATTGAGGGCCCTTTTGTGGACATTGAACGTAGTGTCTTACCTTTTTGTCAACGCGCGTACACACACTGAGGTGTACCGCACTCCGCTCATTCCTAATCATGTTGGCTTTATTGAGTTGATCAAGGAAGTGTGCAGTGATGATAGCCAAGGTTTTATGCCGGAACTCGGCACGTTGCTGATCTTGGCCATGCCAATCCAAATCATGTTCTTCGTGCGAGCCACAAGTACATCTCCATAAGTTTAGCGGTATATGAGGACAAGATGTAGCAACTTGTATATAAGAACCACTGGGATATTTACTGGAGCGATCAAACTTGATACCGAAATGACAAAGTCTCATTCGTATGATGCTCAGCTTCAAATCTTCGACAACATCTTTGATCGGACCCTGTTTCCAGAAATACCCGGGTGGCCCCAGGATGACAATCTGCATTCTCAGAGCACGCGCTTTGATCAGGAGATTTTGCATACGTTGATAGTGGGGTCCCCCCCTCTTTCCTGGAGTACGAACGTACCAATCAGAGGGTGTGGCCACCCACAACATATTATAGTCTCCTGCCAATAAGTTTCCCAAATACTGTGTTCCAGTTGAAGTCATTACCTCATTATGGGTAATCCGGTCGCATATATAGCCACGGGTTCGGAGTTCAGCGCAAGCTGTGCGAATATCTTCGATGACGAGACATTTTGAATGATATTTTTCCTCTCGGGCCTCAGCGCGGCCAACGTATGTAGCGAGGAGGCCGGTATTCGGCTTCTCTTCGCAAGCGAGCGCCGCCGGCGCGCCCGCCTGCCCCCGTCAGCGGCTGTCGTGAGACCAAGTTGCCGCTTGACTCGGAGGCGTGCTGTTCGCGGATGGCTCCGCAGGAGTCGCTGGTGTGGCCACGCTCGCAGACAGACTCGGCGGGTTGTTCTCAGAGATGTCAAAGTATTCCGTCCGATCCGTAGCGTGACCCACGATCTCCGCTCTCTCACCTCGCTGGGTGATGGCTTCGAGAGTGTCCATCAGCTCGCGATTCGTCATCCCGCGGACGTCCTCAGACGACAGCAGGCGGGTTGGCCCCGCAGAGTCCGACGAACCTCCGCCCGTGTAGCTTGGTGGCGGTGGCGGTGACGCGGGTGGCCCCGCTGGATGCAGAGGGGTAAACTCCTCAGGCGTCCATTTGCTCACCGCCTCCTGGACTGCCCAGAAGATCTTGGACTTCAGGGCGGCCTTCATGTGTGGCCGTATCATCGCCGCGTTCTCAGGAGGTGGGTGCCAAGTCCCTTCGGGACACTGTCGGCCCTCCCACCAGCTGTTCAGCGTCCTGTTCACGATCAAACGGGTCGTGTCCTCCAGGAGCTGCTTGTCGATATACGGCTCGACGATGTACGTATCGGTCGTGAAGGTCGATGTCCAGCTGTTGGTAGATGTACGAACGAAGTCCTCGTGCCTATTCGGATTGGCGAACTGTCCCGTCGCGGGTGGCCCCGCTGACGCGTCAGCGGGTGGCCCCGCCGCAGCGGGTGGACCCGCGCTGGCGGGGTCCTCTTCGTTCTCCGTCTCGGTGTAGCCATCTCGACTGCTGCGGATCGTGAAGGTGTTCGTGACCGTGTGGCTCTTGGCCCCATCGTACAGCCCGCAGGGAATCGCGAGATGTCCCGAGGGAGTCTTCTTCGCCTTCAGGACCTTGGCGCCTCTTCCCAGCTTCAGGGTGTAGTCGCCGCTGGGGAAGATGACCTTCTGGTAGCCCGGCTTCAACACGATGATCGTATCACGTGCCTCCATGGCCCCTAGGCCCCAGATAGCCGGGAGATTGGCGCCCGAGCCTTCTGCGATGTTGGAGGCATACTCCTCAATGCGGGGGCTCGCCTCGTTGGCGTACTGTACCCCGATCTTGAAGTTGCCCATCTTCCGACATATCGCAGCGCCCTCCCCAACACCATTGATGTAGAGGGTCTTGCTCAGGGTGCAGATGGCAGGTCGGTAGTTGAACCTGGCCATTATCTCCTGGAAGGTCCGCGCCGTGTTGGATCCAATGATGTTCACATTAGAACCAATGTCCAGCATGAACGAGATACAGGGCATACCATCTTCATCAGGAAAGAATGTCCCATTGCGCGCTGCAAGAGCGACCTGTACGCCAGTGTGGTCGTTGGTGTGGTACGTGATCTGCGATCCGAGTGTACCCCTCAACAGGCGCTGTTCAAGAACCCATTGAGTCATGGTCAGCTCGGTGCACCACATCTGCTCGTACTGGCGGCGCTCCTCCACAGTAATCGGTTCCTGCTGGAGGACCCAATAGTTTGCAGATAGCGTGGACATCCATTCGCCTCTTGGTGGCAGCGTGTCAGTATCGTCACGCACGTAGGTCAGCCCCTCTGTGTCGATCATGAATGTGGAATGGAACTGGGCTGCCTCTGCGCTCTCAGCGCTTGCCCGGCTTCTGGCGCTGACCGGGCTTGCCACTCGAGAGGTCCTGGTCGATCCAGTTGGCCTCCGAATCCCGCCTCCGCTCCTGCCACTCCGCCTGATGTTAGCCTCCATGTTCCTCAAGAAACCTGGGTTTGGAGGTCCGTTAGCGGGTGGCCCCGCTTGAGCGGCGGGAGCCGCTTCAGCGGGTGGCCCCGCAGCTGGGGGCTCTTGCGCTCGGAGCGTGGGCAAGACCGGCATCTGAATGCCTTGTTCTGGCGCTGGCCAGGGGTATGCCTGTGCAGCTGGGGCACGTGCGGATGGCTCCGCCGATCGTGCGGCTCGAGCCTCCAGTGCCTCCACTGCTTCGCGTAACCGACGCATCTCGCGGGCATCTGCAACGTACCTCTCCTGCTGGCGCGCTTGGTCCGACTCCGCATCGCGCTGTCCAGCATACGGGAAGTGTGCTATCACTATGCCCGGTCCACGGCATACGGCACAGGGGGCCTCATTCGGCGCACCTGGCCGCTGATTGCGGACATGCTGCTGTGCAACACGGTCCCAGCATATGTCGTGGAAGAAGTGCCCGCACGCCAGTCTCCACACTGTAGTGCCCATCTCGTAGTTGTCCATGCAGATTGGGCACTGAGTGAAGTTGTAGTCTGAGATGACTGGAGCAGGCAAGTCAGGGCGAGTCCGAGCTTGGCGCTCGAACGTGGTTTCGCCCTCCCGATATGGCGTCGGTGGCGGCCGCCTTTCTGGCCGTTCAGCAGGTGGCCCCGCTTCCGCGGGTGGCCCCGCTTGGGCCTCGCGCTCAATCCTTCTCTGGATCGCGCGTTGTTGGCGCAGCCTAGTGTTGTCACGAGCCTGCTGCCTGGATGCCAGTATCGCTTGCTGCGTGTTGTGCACGTCGCGGATGTAGTCTGGCATGCTGCCCATAGCGGCTGGCACCGCGAGACCAGCTGGCTGGACTATGGTCTCGGGGTCCGTCGGCGTGGGCATGTAGGCGTAGTGTGGCATAGACTGCGCATCGACCGCTCGTGTAAACTGCAAACGAAACATCTCATTAGCTAAGTTCCGAGTGTATTCGTTCGCAGGTGGCCCCGCAATCATAGGAGTGTCATTTATCTGCGCGTAGTACTCAGGGTACATCGGCGCGTCCATGGCCGGCGCCTCTGCTGGACCGTGATTGTCCCATCCGTATATCGGGTGTGATGCTATTCCTGGAATAAACACCTGTCGATATGGATTCGTGGGATCAGCGTTTGGAGCATCTTCAGAAGTCCAACTCCAGAGAGGTCGGAAGTCGCCATGGCTTGTGACGTCTATGTTGCGGTTCCGCAACAGGCTGGGCACTCTTTCAGCTTGTTGTTGCAGAAAAGTAGCCTGTGCTCTTAAGTTAGCTGCCCGACGTTCGTAGTCTGAACCTTGCTGTCCGTCAGCGGGTGACCCCGCTTGAGCGGGTGGCTCCGCAGGCGTTCGCCCAGCGGGTGACCCCGCAGCCGCTCCTCCTTCACTACCCCTCGGAGTGCCAAAGGGAGTGGTTGCTTGGAGTGCTGCCGCGAGTGCTGGATTTCCGCGAATCGCCTGGAGTCTTTGCCACAAGCTGTTCTCGCTCGTTTCAGACGGCGGAGTCCGGAACGGCGAGCCACCATCGGAGCCGCCCATAGGGACAAACCTCGCACCTCCAGCCTGCTGCGGAGGGCGTTGTGGCTGTGGTCCTAGGGCGCCTGGTGGCCCCGCAGGAGTGCGCAGGTTCCTCTGCTGTGCGTCTTGGATACCTGCATGCACTGCCCACGGGTCAGCACGGCATAGCTGATCGGTCAGTCCAGAAACGTCGGCTGGTGACAGGTAGCTGTTGAGGGCCTGGACCCATGTCTGCTGGTCCGGCCTCCAAGGAGATGCTACTGCGGCTACTGGCGTGACCACTTGCTGCCATGAACCATCCGAGGTGTCTGCCGCGGGTGTCCCCGCTCCTGCGGGTGGCCCCGCCTCAGGCATGACCTCGTCTTCCTGGGCGTTTATCATGAGGACTGTCTGTGTGAGGTACGGTCGTGGAGCAACGTCTTGCTCGGTCATGGTCAGGTTGAATGGGCGACCGCCCGTCTTAGTCCAGCCCTTTAGGTACATGGCGTGCTCGTCCATCACACCCAGAACTCTGTTGCACATTTTAAGTGGCAAGTAGTCCTCGGAGCAAATCCTGTCCGCGGGTTGGCCCCGCTTCCGCGATTTGTCGTAAGCCAGCGGATTGCACCAGGCTTCACCGACCCGATATTTTGCAATGCTCACAATCTGAAAGATATGATCGGGCGGTATGCGGCCATTGTGGCCCCGTGTCATGACGATGTCATTCGCTGACCTCCATAAAGAGAAGCCGCTGGACAACATCTTGCTGATGCTGCAGAAGATGAGCACCTCAGAGTCAGGACGGATGCCCGACTGAATCCTCGGGTCACCCGGGAGGTAGGGGCAGCCGTGAACGAACTGGCGCCCCCCCTGCCCCTTAGGGTTGTCCTGTGTGAGGCATGAAAGGCCATTCTCAAGGATGCCCTTAACATGCTCCCACTGTGTCCCGTGGATAAAGTATACTGGGTCATCTGGTTCCTTCATCCATGTCGTGATGGGCTTATAGAGCGACTCTGGGCAGTGGATGCCTGGGCTGCTATGGCCGTTCGTGGCTCTGATGAAATATTGTGGCCTGTGTGCCTTTGGTCGGAATCTGGGAGGTAGCGTCATGCTATCCTCGACGCATTTCATCTGGAGCCTGCCCTTCTGCATGCCATGGTTGTCGATCATCTCGCAGCAGTTCAGCAACGCCCAATACACGTATGAGCTGTGAGGGTTGCCCTTGATAAGCACATCGTGCATGTCCTGGTAGCCTTTCCACTGATTGTCACCAGTCCAATTTGCCAGCAAATCGTCAACAACAACCCAGCCATCGTATGGATCGAAAGTGACAATCTTTTCGAAGTATCGGCTGAATCCATCTTTCCAATACGGACCATGGCGTAGGGCTGTAGAGAACCATATTGACACCTTGGCCATTTGCCAATCGCGCGGCAGAGTCGGATCTGCGTGGAACCTCTTCATGACATTCATGAGCTCTGCCTTGTGCTGCGCGACGCGCAATGGCGGCCTGTCCCGCAACATATTGCCCACGACTTGTTGTTCACGTTCCCATTCGTTACGGCACTCGAAGTTACGACGATCGGGGCAATCGATGACCGCGTATCGATCTGTATCATCTCGAGTGACTCGTGGGTTTATGGTGCGTTTCGGGCCTCTGCCTTCAATGCCTTGCCAATATTCAATGGCTCCCAGAGGGATGTTCTTGAGAACAGACGACGCTGGTTGCCGACGCGCGGGTGGCCCCGCTGCTGCAGCTGGCGCCGCTGCGGCTGCCGAGGCAGCTCCAGCGGATGACCCCGCGCCAGGGTGCGGGTGACCTTGGTCAGCCAGCGCATCGTCGGCTAGTTTCTGTCGGTTGTCAA
Organism: Prorocentrum cordatum; assembly: GCA_963575745.1. Classification (NCBI taxonomy): domain Eukaryota; class Dinophyceae; order Prorocentrales; family Prorocentraceae; genus Prorocentrum; species Prorocentrum cordatum. Next base: position 227,763 of record CAUYUJ010014832.1, on the reverse strand, counting down.
TTTCTTTGAGGGCTTTGCGGCGTTCTTCCTCTGAGGGAGTGCCTTCTGCGGGCGTCCCCGCTGCTGCAGCTGGCGCCGCTTCAGCGGGTGGCCCCGCAGAGCCCTTGTCCTCCTTACCTTTGGCGGCTGCCTCTGCCCGCACCGACCTCAACCCAGTCTCGGGCTTCGGTTGTGCTTTCATTCGTGCCGAGCCTGGTCGTGGTGCAAGGCGCGGCTGATGCAGAGTTGGAGCCCAGTCACCTCGGAAGGCTGCCTTAGGCTGGTCGCGATCTTCGTCCTTGACGTCGCCTTGGGCAGCCGGTGGCATCGGGGCTGATGGTCCAGCAAAAGCCTTCCTCCTCTCCGTCACGGACGGGCCGGTAGGCTCTCCCGGCTCAGGGTCGTCCTTCTTGGCGATCCCTCTGGCCTTCGCACGCCCCTGTGAACCTTCGGGGCTCTTGGAAGGAGACCTCTTCTCAGGAGAAGGTGGAGGCGAGGAGTCGACCACAGGTCCTGGAGGTGGTTCTACGTCTTCGTCGTCCTCTGGTGGTGGACCAGGAGGGTCTTTAGGAGGGCCTTCTGGCTGGCCATGATCATGGATGACCTGCCTCATCTGGTCGATGTTGGCACTACCTTTTATGGCCAGCTTGTACTTGCCATTTTCGTGGCGGTAAAGTACCCTCGTGCAAAACCACTTCTGCGCCGAGGAGCTGTAGCACCAGCAGGCGCATCCATCAGGGAATGGATGGATTCTCTGAGCCGTCTTCCGCCGCCCATTCTTCGTTCAGTTCGGTCTGTTCAGTACCGGCGGCGGATCCGGCAGCAGATGCAACAGCCATCCACTCTTCGTCCGCGGACCCAGCGGCTGGCGCCGCGCCCGCGGGTGGCCCCGCACCTCCGCTGGAGTCTGCGGGTGACCCCGCCTCTTCATGGAATCGGCGGTTCCATTCTTTGAGGCGATGGTCTTTAGGAAGCTGTTCCCAATTTTCCCTGACAGTGTCAGCAACCTCCTCGGTCATAGGGGCGCGATCGGCTTCGGTAATGCGCTTTCCTCCTCCAGGGACCTTCTTGTTAGGATCGTGGACGGTGCCAGCGTCATCTCCATGAGACCAGTTCCAGGGGGTCTCACCGTGATGAGGGCTCCTGGAGGGGCGGTCCATTGGACAGCCGCGCATGTGACCTTTGAAAGGCTCGCATTGACATACTTGTTTCCTGTATGTCTTGCGATCGTTGATGATCTCCTGTTTCTTAGCCTTTCGGTCCCAAGCCTCTGGCGTTTTAGTCTTGCCACCTTTGGTGCGTATTATGATGCCAGATTCGTCCCGTTTGCAGTGCTCCTTGGACCACCAGTGGCGGATCACGTCCATCGGGTAGCCGGGGTACCAATTGATGTACCACTCCGGCACGTACTGAGCGGATACACCTCTGGAGTGCTCCGTGCTGTACGGGTAGCCAGATGCATCATGTGTAGGGCGTCGTGGAGCTGAACGGCTCCTCCTGCGGGTTGGCCCCGCTGACGCACTGCCACGTTCCATGGGCCTTTCATCTTCATGACGGTGCTCTGGATCTCGAGGTGGCGATGGTCGTCTGTTCTTCTTTGCATTGCGCCTGTCCTCCGAGTCCTCTGAGCTGTCCTGGACCATGAATACGTGCTGATGCGGGCTTTGGAAGTACCCGATGTCGGTCAGCTGCTCCATAGTGAGGTCGTTGAGGTCCATCTGGTCGCAGCCCTGCATGAACTCGTCCATAGACCAAGCGGGTAGCCCCGCTGCTGCAGCTGGCGCCGCTTCAGCGGGTGGCCCCGCTAGGGCCTGGAGTGCGGTCAGCATCTGCGGTGCCGACATATCAGGATCCAGGTATGGACGCAGCCTTGCGGCCCCTGGGCGCGACAGCAGGTCGTTCATGGTCATCTGCTGATGTGCTGGCGCACTCAGGAGCTGGATCGCTTCTGCGACCTGCTCTTGGAGCCTGTCCTCATAGTCCTCTTCGGCCTCTTCAGAGTCAGAATAAGCTGCGGGATGGCCCCGCATTTCGTCGTCAGCGTCTCCCGCTTCCGAGCCGGCTCGCGAAAGATCAGGCAGCAACGGCATGCCGATCACCTGCGGTGCCAGCGCGGCGGCGAGCTCCTCCTCGGTCGCCGGGACGGTCTCAGCTTCGGAGATCTCGTCGTCGGCGGGTGGCCCCGCTGGAAGACCGAACCAGGCGTTGAACGCGCCCTCGTCGACTTCGCCCCAGCCGTGGAACTCGTCGAAGAGGGTCACCGCGTACTCTTCCAGGGCTACGGTCGCATCAGCGTAGCGGGCCATCACGTAGTACGTGGAGGAGCCCGCGGCGGGAGCCGCTTCTGGATTGACGTAAAACTCGTAGTCAATGTAGTCTATGTCATCCATAAAAGAGTTTTGAGCCAAATGTACGGATCCCTTTCCTTTCCCCTTCGGGCAATGATCGCGCAAATGCTCTGTACTACCGCATGTATGACACTTCATAGCGTTGCCAGAAGCGTCCCTAGGGTTACCCCTCCGCCCTTTTCCCTTACCAGAGGTCCGCCTGTGACCCCGACCTTTGCCTCCGATAAGAACTTCCTCAAAAACTACATCAGTTAAGGGCGTGAGGAAAGCAGTGATACCCCTACCATGCATACGGCGTCTGCGACCCCCTTTGCCACGACCCTTTCCATAGCGTTTGAAATATCGGCGTACTGCACGTCTCACTTTTCTGACCGGTTTCTTCATAATGCGCCTCCAACGGCGTTTTGATTTGCGATAAGCCATAAAAGCGGCTTCCGCTCTTTGTTGTTCAGAAAGGTGAGTGTCATCAGCTGGATAGTCATTGCCAGCAGAGACCATACCATTGTGATCACCGTCAGATGAGGTATCTGTGTCAGTGCCAGATTCAAACGGAGAGGGTGGCTGAGACCCTTGAGCGGATGACTCCGCTTGGCCCCAGAGGGTTGTGCCCGAGGGCGGGCTTGCAGTGTAGGCGGCGCCCGGCGTGTAGTTCGACCAGGCGTTCGCCTCCGCTGCCTCTGCCGATGCCTGGCCGGTCTGCCCTAAGAGGGCAGTGGCCTCGTTGGGCATATCGGCTGAATCAGCCCAGGGACTTGGCTCGCCAGGACCAGCGGGTGACCCCGCAGTCGTGGCGTAGACACCTGCATGTGCGTGGTGCCCTGTGAAGATGCCCGCAATGTTGCCAGGAGAGCGCTCGGCAACATGCCCGTAGTTCCTCATCCTGGTCAGCAGCCTATCATAGTCTGCTTGCGTTCTGGGCATCTGATGATTGAAGGGCTCCAGCAGGTGTTGGGCTCGTGACGCGCCAACGCCTAACGCTCTGAAAAGGATCAGCGTTAGGATCTGAAAGTTGGGGATGACAAATCCAACAGAGTTAGCCTCGTCACGGGCCATCTCGAATCGAGCTAACACTGAGTCGATTCGCTCGCCCCTTTCGACGCGAAAGTCGATAAGGGCAGTGCCAGAGTTGAGCTGGCGCTCATCTTCCAGATTTTCAAATTTGGTACTCAATAGATAAAGTATATAAGTAACTGCATCCGTTCGCTGTCCGTTGACATTTACACCATGATTGATGATCTGGGAGGGGGCCTGCATGGCGATACGACGAGCAAGGCCTTGAAGACCACGTTGTAGTGCTGCAGCTTGCTGAGGTGGCGTCATATTGCCGCTCGTCACGTTTATCCATGCGTGTACTTCGCGAACGTACTCGCGAAAGGGCGTAGTACCGGCTGGGTCCCAAGAAGGGCCGGTAGTACGCGTGTCGTCCATCCCCTGCCGCATGTAGCCCACAGCACATCCCATTATCACCCATAGAATGCCGAAGATAGTTATCTTGATCCAGTGCATGTGCATCTCGGCTTCGGTGATTGGTTTAGGCTGTGGTTTGTCAGGCTCGGGCGTAGTAGCCGTAAGGCGCCTGACCGGCACGGGATGCAGGTGGCCCCGCTGCGGGTAGCCCCGCAGAGTGACCACGTTCTCGATCGAGTTGCCGATTGGCATCTGGTGGAAGTCGGGAGTGAAGTAGCGCAGTGAGGTAGGAGAGAGCGTCTCGAGCTCGCGGGTAGCCCCGCTAGCCCGATCGCGGACTGGCTCCGCTCCTCGCAGAGCCGGCGCAACATGGTATTCCACCGTAGTAGTAGTCCACCAAGTTGTGCCGTGGATGATGGGTATTAGAGCGAGAGCCAGCCACACGAGAGTGTAGCCAGCTCCGCTACCAAGTCGAAAACGCACTGGTAAGCCAAGATATATGTTCCGCCTTAGGCGCTCCCATATCCCAGGCTTTGGCTCATACCGCATGAGCAAGAGAGCAAGATGAAGCATGGGATCTGGAGTAAAGGATAGAAGGGGCATCTTCAATAGAAAGGTCTTTTCCGATCTCAGATGCGAGTAGTGCGCCTCGGTGAGGCACAATCACATGTTCGGCCGGGCCCGGCTTGAGCCAGGCACGGCAGCGGTGCATGCTCGATTTACATCTCGCCTTTAACCCTCTCCGTTTAAAGTCGAACGGCCTCTCAACAGACCCCAAGAGGCCCCCCAAAGAAGCATCTTGACGACGACTCTATTTCGCCCCATCGAGAGACGACCCCCAGGGAACTGCTTCACCATCAAAACTCCCCACGCAACGCGTCCGAACGACACCCGCCCCCAAGAGCGCAACATGGGCAACGAACACACAGACAAAAACCAGCGATGCCATATCACGGGCCGGCGGAATGAGCAAAGCGATTCAATAAGAAGAGGCGCCACGAAATCTGGGGAGATATCATGGCCCCCGCCATGATACAGACCTCGGAAAAAATTAGCGAACACTCGTGCCACATTCATCCGTGAACGCCTCCCCCTCCCCCCCAACGTCCAGAGTTGGCGGTGGGTCTGACGAGCTGCACCTCGACCGCAGTCTCCCCCGCGCGTGCCAACCTGGAGTTTGGGGGGCAGGGGGGGGGGTGTTCACTACTCGTTTCCCTCTGCCGTCTCTCTGCTCCCTTCTCCGAGCCAGATGGATCTCGGATGGTTTCCCGGGCCCGGAGCCGGGCGAAGGCGCCCGGCTCGAACAGAGCGAGGCGCCGGGCTCTCTGTCGGGGCAGACCCCAGAGGCTCTACGCCGCACCGACCATCGGAGAAGGAGGAGGAGGAGGAGGAGGAGGAGGAGGAGGAGGAGGAGGGGGAGGAGGAGGAGGAGGAGGAGGAGGAGGAGGAGGAGGAGGAGGAGGAGGTGCGACGCGGGAGCACATGCAGATCCGCACTGCCCTCCCGCGTGCGTTCCTCGGCAGCATTGGCAGGGCCTCCGCAGCAGCAACTGCAAGGGCCGCCGAGCCACTGCACGAGGCAGGTTGAATCAACCGTGGAAGGGCCAGCACCCGACCACGGGGAGGCCTTTGGGGTGAGGACCTCTTGGCCACGACAAGTCCCTTCTGCACGGTAGAGTCACGGTGAATCCGCGTCGCGATGACGTCGGCGCCAGTCTCTGACACCCCGCGGTTCGTTCAACCTTGAACGATCACAGCTTTCCAATAGGGCAGATCGTTCGCTATCGGCCGATTCTGGGCAACTGGCGGCGTTCAAACTTGAATGCCCGCAGTTGGGGTCACCGCCGCGGCAACGCGGCGCAAATCTGCTGTAGGATCCGAGGTTTCTGTTCATCCTATTTATCCTGCGCTTCCCTTCGCCCTTCCACGCCTCGGCGCCAGCCCCGCGACCTGCCGGCCACACCCAAAGACAAGTGCAGACCTGGGCCACGTTTTGCTTTGCCCGCCAGCAGGGCCATACATCGACACATCCTGTTGCCCAACCTGCCGTTCAAATGAGGAGCTGCCCCTTCGCCGAGCCAAGAGGGAACGATGGGCGGGGGCCAGATCAGGAGGGGCAACATCGAGCCTGAGTCGGGGATATGCCGTTAAAAGATCGGCGATAGTCTCCCGATACCGAAACCGCAAGCTCGTGTGAGGGGTGTGTTCCTTTGATGGGGTGGGCAATTGAGGGCCTCTGTCGGCGATGAATGGGCGTTTGGGGGTCGATGCTTTTCCATCAAGCAGCCCTACAGATTTCCTCGCATATCACATAATGCGTCCCCGCAGTTCCGCCTCTTCCGCAGGCAATACCTACCAGGATGCAGTCACGCCAGTTATAGCTTTCTTGTGAAATCTGATGCTCCCTGTCTGCTGATCCACCACAACGGCCTGAGGCACGCGATAGATAGAAGGCCACTTCCATCAGTGAATGGCTCCTTGTCGGAACAGCACCAGCGCACAATGTATGGAATTCACCGAACAGTGGCTGCCGGCGCTAATGGGGCCAAGATTGCACACACATATCCATCAACATCCCATCTGCGCCTACAACAACGAGGAAAGAAAATTAATGGGGGAAAACATCCGGGAGAAAAAGAGCACCCACCTGGCCCCCTCCCCAGAGGAAGGAGGGGCACAGGTGGGGATACTTGTTATACCGATGATGAAACACATCTTCGCGATCGGGGTCCGAAACACTCTCGCCCAGCCCCGGAGGGAGGAAAACGGCCAGGTAGGGGGACACGTCATTCATTTCTAATTGAGTTCATTTCTAATTGTGCTCGTTTCTAATTGTTCCTGGCCCTAGTGGCCAGGAAGAGGCCCAGGATAGAACAATTAGAAATGAAGGGATTTTGGCCCCCAAAAAATCAAAGAACTTCCGAAGACATAGAAATGAACAATGTGTATGTGTCCGAGCGTCGGCGGCGCCTCGGACATATGGACGAGTGCGATTAGCGACAAAAGACACAGGATCCAATGCCGAGCGATCCTTCAGAATCTCGGGGTCGTCGCAGATGCTCTCCACAAACACAGGGGTGAGCCCGCTGCCTTTGCCGCACCGCTGGACGATCTTGGCTCTCCGCTTCCTGCGCGCAGTGGGCAGGGCAGCGGACAGGGTCGAAGAGGAAGCAAGGAGGATCTGTGGCAAGCGACAACGCCTGCACCCGACACAGGAGTCGACAGCGTCGCAACAAAAAGAGGCGGGTCACAGAGAACTCCGATGCGTCAAAATTTCAAAAAGTTCTTCTCACGCAGACAGCTCTCCTCGATCGATTCTTGCCGCAGGGGCTCTTACTGCGCTTCCCGAGTCGTTGGCTGGCGTTCCCTGGGCTTCGCCTGGCACCCACCCGTGGGCGGGCGCCACGTGCTCTGGCGTTATTTTGCTCCCATCCTGCTTAAAGACCACATCCCAGAAATAATTTCGAGCACCTGGAAGAGTGTCGAAGGAGTGCCGAAACAGTGTCGGAGCAGTGTCGGACGAGTGCCTCCCAGGGCCCGACACGCGAAAACCCTCGAACTTCGGTACTTTTTATTCTGGTGCTCAAAGTTCTTTCTGGTGATCAAGGCTAAAGGAGGTTGGAACCTCATAGCTCTGGCGGGCAAATTCCAGATTCTCGCGGGGCGCCCGGGTGACCACGACGACCACGTCGGCGCTGACGACGACGCTGACGACGCCTGCGACGACGACGACGACGACGACGACGACGACGACGACGACGACGACAACGGCGACGAAGAAGGCGACGAGGATGACGATTACGACGACGACGACGATCAAAGGCAGCGAGGCGGAATATGGGGAGCCCCCGTTGCAATGCCCCGGGGGAGCGCCGCGGGCAGCGCCCAGTGGCCGCCAACGCCTGCTCGTGGACGCCGCGCGCCCTGGCCGACGCCTCCGGGCTTCTCTGCGCGCGGCCGGCGCCCCGCCCGCGGGCCCCTCGCGCGCGCGCTGGCCCGCGCTGCTCCGGGCTCTCCTTGGGGGCGGCGCCTGTCCGTCCACCTGACTACCTACCAGACCACCCCAACCCAACCCGAAGACCCGAATTTGACCCGAATTTCGGGTTGGGGGGGGTACGGATACCACGTGTTTTCTCAACGTTCCCCGACCCCCCCCCACTGGAAATCGAGGATAAATTTGGGCCTTCGGGTTGGGTTGGGGTGGTTTGGTGGGTGGTGACCACCGGCGTGGTCGCGGAGAGCTCCAGCGCGTCAGGCATGGGTGGCAGAGGGGGACATGTGCCAGTACGGTAGGTTCTCTCCTCGGGTGCCCACGTCCGGCCCGGACATGTACTCCAGATCTCGTAAGAAAAGGGAGGGTTTGCAAAAAACGAAGGAAGGATTGCAAAACAACGAAGGAAGGATTGCAATAAAAGGGAGGGTTTTTTTGCAATCCTTTGTACTCCAGATCTCGTAATAAAAGGGAGGGTTTTTTTGCAATCCTTCGTTCAAGGGAGGTTTTTTTTTTGCGACCCTCCAAGACAAGCCATTTCAGACCCCCCCCCCCCCGTGGGAGAACCCTCCAAAACATCGTCCCCAGACCCCCCCAGGGCCTCCAAGAGAGACCCCCCTCCCTTTACTACGAAATCTGGAGTAGGATGCCCATCTTGTAGTGGATCGTTTCCCGAGCGGTGTGGCCAGAAGGCGCCCGCCACGACGCATATACTATAGGATTTCTCGGTGCGCGCGTCGCCCCTGGGGGACCGACCGTCCCGGCATTCCTATAGTCCTGCCAGGAAATGTTCTTAGAACCCAAACATGTTCTCATAACAAGCATACTATGTTCTTAGAACCTAAGCCCGGTGTGACAAGACAAGACAGGCTCCGCCAGTAACGTTCTAAGAACATGTCGTGGAAATCAGAAAAGGTTCCTAGAACATTGTTTGGTTGGGCTATAGGCGAGCCAGGACGCTTCGCCACTGCTAGAGTCACGCAGCGCCGCGAAAACCAAAAGCAACATACATAGGCAGGCCATGAAAAATTGAGTCAGCGGCCCCCAGCATCCCTGGCGCCCTGCAACCGCGATAAGGACACGGCGGCTCCAAGAGAGTACCCAGACGGGAGACCCGAACGGACATTTCGAGCCCTCGGCCTGAGAAACTCCCAGGAAGCGCCAGGAAGCCCCCAAGAGGTCCCCAAGAGACCCCCAAGAGGCCCCTGGGAAGTCCCAACAGGCCCCCCAAAGGCTTCCAAGAGGCCCCAAACTATCCCCCAGAGGCCCCGAGAGCGCTCCGAAGAGACCCCAAGAAGCATCCCTGTCGTCGTCGCAATCGTTTAGGATCGGCGGCACTGGCCGTAAGACCTCTCCAATAAAATCAGCGGCCCCCAGCAACCTTGGCGCCCTGCCCCCACGACAGGGGCACGTTTAGGGAAACCTGGCGCACAAGGTGCACAGAGGCCATGCAGGCAGCCCAGCCAAACCCGGATAGCCACGTCGCCCTGTCCACAGAAAGCCTTCAAATCGCATCGGTGCATGGATTCGTCCGATCTAAACAGACGGAAACCCGTGCACTGGCATAGTTGGCCAACAAGGGAACCCCCTGTAGGACATCCGATGTGGATTACACACATTTGCGAGTGGGTGCGCTGCACCGGCCCTTGGAAGTAACGCTTGTAGATTGCCTAGGAGAGGCAAAGGTAGCACCCACGGCTCCCCGTGGCGCGCGGGTAACGCTCTACGCGCCCTTTCGCAAGGAGGTTGATTCCTTCGGGGCCCGATCAACATTGGAAAAACCATTTGGGTGCATGGATTCACTCCCCCGAGTCTTCTCTCCAAGAGTTAGTATCTACCACCACCACCACCCGAGGCTGGGGTTGACGACCCCCCCCTCCGCGCATTGCGTTTTTTCCAAATTTCTTCCGCTCGGCCGCCCATCTGAACACCAAACAATAGCATGCCAGCCAGCCATTACCTGAAGCCATTACCTGCAAACGCACATTGTGTGGTGCAGATGCGGTGATATAAACACTGTGATGGTCAAGAAGCCCCTGCAACAAATGCATCCAGGGACACACGCGCGCGCCGCCGCGCGAGCACGCTACTAAAATCCTTCAAACCCCATCGTCGCTTTGCCAAACAATGCAGACATTTCTATCCAATAGCTATCAAAAAATCCAACAAAAAATCAGCGTGCGCGCGCAAGCACGCGATTTCGTTGAAGCCGTAGGGAACACATGAGCGTTTAGACATCCTGTCAAATCAAATCATGCGGGCCGTTTGTGGGCGTGTCCGCGCGCGCATGTCGAAATCCATCCAACACCACTGGACCCCTGACAAGTTCGGGTCCCAAGAGGCCCCAGATCCCACAAGAGTCCCAAGAGGGCTCAAAGGGGCGTTGAGGGCTCTGTCCATGTCCCCGTTGTCCTCCTCCTCCTCCTCCTCCTCCTCATCCTCCTCCTCCTCCTCCGCCTCGTCCTCGTCCTCGTCCTTGCCCTAATCGTTTTCTTTTTCGTTTATCTCCTCTTCCTCGTCGTCGTGGTCGTCGTCGTCTTCATCCTCCTCCTGCTCCTCCTCCTCCTCCTCCTCCTCCTCCTCCTCCTCCCCCTCCTCCTCCTCCCCCTCCTCCTCCTTCCCTCGCCCCCACGCGGGCCCCAGGGATGACCGGAAGAGGCCCTCCCAGGCCACCCCCTTGCTCCCAAAGATCTCTCTGTTCATCGTGGTTGCCCGCTGTGGTTCACTACATGTGTCTCGTCGTCCATTTTCACAGCAACTCTCATGGGCAAGGTTTCTGAATGGACTGTTGGGGATACGCGAAGCGTGAATAGTTAAGACACACATAGATGAGTTTATAGGTGTTGTGCCGGTCGCCCATTCGAAATACGAATACCATCCCATCCAGTCCCCTTACAAGTCCACTGATCGACGCCCCTGAAATTCCTGCCAGAGAGGCAGCACTCTTCGGGACACGCGCTTTCATCCGGCAAATGCATGTCCAATGAGTTCTAACATATGACCTTGCGGGCCACACGCGCACACATGCCAACATCCGTCAAAAACCGCCAGCTTCACATGTGTTGTATTTGTTTGCAGAAGCGATACAACACGATTGTGTTTTACGCGCGCACTTGCTGAAACATATGAGTTGTTCATACACATCCCGTCCAGGATCCATTCGAGAGCCTTCAACACAATGATTTCCGCTGCCCCCCCATCACCCATGCCACCGAAACCCGGCGGGCCAGACGCGCGCGCAGGTGCCAACATCTTACGAAACCAATAAATGAAATCATGCTGGGCCAAACGTGTAGACTCAATCATTTCTGTAAGAAGTATGCCTGTGACATGTTTGGCCAGCTCGCAGCTGCTGAAGCCAAAACCATCTGTCTCCAAGAATACTATCCCGAACCCGTTCAAAACCACTTGGTTTGTGAAAAGCTGAAAGCTCGAAGTCTCGATGTTCTTCGAAATCCTGGTGCGAGGGGGGGCAGTTGTGGATCTCTTTAGCTTTGGATCCCAGAAGCAGTTCGTAATGTGTAAGCCTACGCATCGCGAAGCCAGTCGCTCGTGCATCGCGGGTTTACTCATGAGCTCATGCATCGCATTGTTGTTTTCCACGGGCGGCTGGGCTTAGTCAACAAGTTGCGGGGGGTGAGGCGGGATGTTTGCTCGAGCAGGGGAAGGGACGACTTCAGGCTCTTCGTCTAAATCGCGCAACACGTAGAGATTGCACCACATGGCTTTCAATCCACAGCTTGCAGCACCTAGCATGGACAGGAGAGATTGCACCTTACACCTTGTGCCACCCATTGAGGTTGCATCGAATGTATTGCACCGCATAGCTTGTAAACACACAGGCTGCATCATGCAAAGATCGACCCGCACATATTGCACACTGAGGGCTCAAACCCAGCTGATCGGGGCAGCACCGCTCCGCCTGCTTACTCTGCCCTTGACACACCTGCTTACCGTTGACACGAGGCGGCCTCCAAAAGACGTCGAGACGGCCCCCGCTCTGGTCGGCATCGACGCGGTCAGGGAGGCCCCCTTCGAGGGCCGTTTGAAAGGGCCCAGGGAACCCGGAGACAGCCCCAGGGCAGCCCCGAGGCGACCCATGGGCGTCCCTGGATGGCGCCGGGGCAGCCAACCGCGAGGAGCAGGAGCAGGAGCAGGAGCGAGCGAGGAGGCGAGGAGGCGAGGAGGGAGACGGAGACAACGGGGGCGGGCCCAGACGCGAAGGCGCGATGCGGCCAGGGTGGCGCGCGACCGCCCGTTGCCATGTCTCCGAGACCCAACGTCTTGAACCAACACGCCGATGTGGACAACCAAGACCAGCAGTCTCGGCCCCAGCTTTCTGCGGCGCTTCCCGGACTGGATCGGTCCGTGGGGGGCCCCCTGACCTCGAGCGAGAGCGCCCGCCGTGTTTTTGCGCGCGGCGCCCGGACATGACGGATCCTTCCTTCGCTGGCCCGCTTTAGAAACGTTGCATCCTAAATGGTACCACCTCCGGAGGACAACATTCCACCAACTTCCGCCGACCTTACGCCGGCTTCCGCTGGCGAAGCCGCCCTCGCTTGGCTTCCGCCAGCCTGCCGCCGAACCTCGCTGCGAGGCCCTGGTGCCTGGCACCACGAAATTGCCCATTCCACGCGTCACGCCAGGCAAGAACTCAGATCGCGCCCGCGCCTGGTGGTGTTGGTGGCGTCGAAGATCGCAACGCACACACCCTGCTGCTCCTCCGCCGGCGTGCGAAGGGAGGAGATGGAGGTGTTTAGAAGAGGAGGGGAGGTGAGAGAGGTAGACACACACATATATATATATATACATATAGAGAGAGAGGGAGATAGACAAAAAGAGAGAGAGAGAGAGAGAGAGAATTGGCACTAGAACCACACGCGCGCTTCGCGCGCGCTTAGGTTCCCGCCGGGAGCCCCGGCACCCCCGTGGGGGAATGGGCCTGCCCCCCCCCACGCGGAGCTCTTGGGAGGCGTCGCGAGGCCGCCGGGAGCCCCAGCACCCCCCTGGGGAATGGGCCTGCCCCCCCCCAGGCCCTGGAACGCGGGTTATATTGATACATGTATATGAATATGTATATATATATACATACATACATACATACATACATACATACATACATGCATGCATGCATGCATGCATGCATACATACATACATACATGCATATAGATATACACACATACGTGTTAGCCAACGTGGACCAGATACAGTGAATTCTTCCACGGTGACTGCGTACGTTGTGTGGTGCAAGCTCTGTGTGGTAAACTGTGTGGTGCAGTCTGCGTGGGGCAAGCTGGAGGCGGCGGCGAATTGGCAACGGGCGGCTGCGTGCGACAACGCGGCGGACCCACCAAGCGCAAGAGGCGGCAACGAGGCGCCCAAGGGCGGCAACGGCGAGACCTCGGCGGACATCGCAAGCACGCTGGGCGGCATCGAGGCGCCCACGGGCGGCGACGCGGCGGCACCTCGGCGGACTTCCCAGGCGAGGTGGGCGGCAACGCGACGCCCACGTGCGGCAACGTGGAAAACCCTCGGCGGACCCCCCCCAAGCGCGCCCAGCGCGGCAACGGAGCGCCGTCTGGCGGCCACGTGGCCAAACCTCGGCGGACCCCCCAAAAGCGCAGTGGGCGGCGAGGAGGCGCCTATGGGCGGCAACGTGGCGAAACCTCGGCAGCATGCATGCATACATACGTACAGACAGACAGGCACACAGGCATATATACTTGTATACAGACATGCCAACATACATACATACCTACATACAT
>CAUYUJ010014832.1:161773-206773 GCA_963575745.1 Prorocentrum cordatum | reverse complement strand
CGCGGCAACTCGAGACCCGATTCGCGTCGGACCCACGTCGGATGTGCGTCGGCTTCGCGGCGGACTGCGTCGGCATTGCGTCGGATGTGCGCCAGACCGACGCCCGAGCATCGCCGCGCGAGCGTCGACCCATAGCCTGCGGAGCTGACGTATGGACTCCAGGATTCCCCTCGAGGCCTCCAGGATTTCGAGCCGCTCGAGGCCTCCAGGATTTCGAGCCGCTCGAGGCCTCGTAGATTACGCGCCGCGCGGGGCCTCCAGGATTTCCCTCCTAGCCGCTGTCTCCGTCGCGAGTCCAGGCGCCTGCCCAAGCCGTGCCCAGGCGCGCGGGCCCCGCGCCCCCTGTGCAGCCACGGGCCTCGGCCTGCTCCTCGCAGGGGGTAGGGCCAGGCAGCCCCGAGGCGGGGAACCGTGTCAGATCGGAACCAGAATTTGGTCGGGCATGTCCTCCTAAGAGGCGGATCTTGGACGAAACATTGAAAATAACAAACAAACAAGAACGGGCAAACACACCCCAAAAGATAGCAGCCAAATCGTCCCCAGACTATTTTCCGACTAGTTTTTAAATATTCCTCCTGTAAAGGGACGCGCCTGACTCAAAACCATAATCGAACCGGGCTGGCCGCGCGCGGGGGAACGGCAGCGCCACATGCGGGCGTCGGGTCGCATCGGCTCGGCGGAGAATGGAAGCGGATCGGGCTCGCCGAGACCAATGTCGATGCGGAGCGATCGGATCGACATGGACCCTGTGCGTGGGGGCGGCGACGGCACGGAAATAATACCAACATGCGGCACAGTCGCGTCGCTGTGCGATGCTGCTGCTGGCTGCAGAGAAGGGTGAGGGGGGATGGGGGGAGGGAAGGGGGAAGGACGGAAGGAGGGAGGGGAACGGGGAGGCAAGGATTGGGGGCGGAAGGCGGAGGGGGGAGGAGGGGGCGAGGGAGGAGGCGACCGCCAGCCAGGGATCCGTATCCCCTCGTGATGCATATTACTGGCACTGGGCCCAGGCAAGGTAACCATTGAGCAAGCGTCTTGCTGCATGCCTTTCCCTCCTCTTCATCCTCTTCTTCCTCTTCCTCCTCCTTACCCCTCCCCTCTCCCACCGGGGGGTGCCAGGGAGGGAGGAGTGGGAAGAAGAGAAGGAGGAGGCGGGAGGAGAGGGGGGGGGCAGGAAGAGGGGGGATGTGGGGGAGGAGAGTGGGGCTGAGGACGGAAAGAATTAGGAAGAGGCCAGGAAGAGGAAGAGAAGGAAGAGCAGGAGGAGCAGCAGCAAGAACAGGAGGGCAAGATGAGGTGGAGGAGGCTGATAATATGGCGGATAGGATGAGGGAGGAGAAACGAGAAGAACTGGTGGGAGGAGTGAAGTGTTCTTTGTTGCCACGAAACATAACCTCTGACAAGCCCCGCAAAACTCACACATCAGCCGGCACTGCGATCAAATCGCGTTGCCATTCAAGTCGCGATACACAGCGGCCAAGGAGAGAGGAAACAGGCGTTGAGTGCACATCCCTGATGGCTCTGCCAGCCATCGTAGCACATGCAGCGAGAGCTGGGCACAATTCCGGAACGAGTGAAAAGGCACGGTCGCTCAAGACTCGGGCAGAGGGAGGGTTGACGGAGGAAGCGGGTGAGGACTAGAGGTGAGGAAAAATGAAATCCTGCAGAGTGGGGTCCAAACATAAGGCGCGAGTAAGAGCTCCGCAAGCCACCGGCCACGGGCAGGAGGAATGAAGCGGACGGGGAAAAAAGAGCAGAAGGAGAGCACCCCCACCTCTATTTCCCCCTCCTCCCGACCCCCTATCCTCCTCGTCCTCCTAGTACTCCTCGTCGTCGTCCTCCTCCTCTCCACCTCTTTCCCTTTCCCCCTACCCCCTCCACCCCCTCATTCCCCCCCCTCCTCCTCCTGCAACAACGAGCCGACGACAACGGCGACGACGACGACGAAGACGATTACAACGACATCAACGGCGACGACGACAACGAAGACGAAAACGTCGCCGACGACGACGTCAACGACAACGACGACGACGCCGACGACGTCGGCGAAGACGACAACGACGACATCAACGACGACGATGACGTGACGACGACGACGACGACGACGACGACGACGACGACGACGACAACGACTGACGCCGACGACAACGGCGACGACAAGCGCGCCGCGGCGCGCGCGGCGGCGGGCTTCCTCCATGCACTGCGAGGCGATCCTCGGGAGGAGGATAGGGATGGCAATAACAACAGCATCAACAACAACAATAACGACAACGACAACAACACCAACAACAACAACAGCAACAACAAGAACAATACGTTTAATATTGCTCACTCTTATCTGATCGCGGGCCTTTCAACCCGTATATCCCAAACCCTCGATACCCGCCCTCTCCGTCTTCGATGGTACCCCCCTAGGGGGGTATTTCCTACCTGCAGCGTATATTTCGTGCAGCCCCTCAGGCAGGGGAAGAGAGGACGGATGGAAGGAAAGGACAAGGGGAGGGAGGATGGAACACGGGATTAGCAGAAGAGGGGCCAGGAGCTAGGAGCAGAAAACACGTGGCAGAACCAGACGGGCGGGTAGACCCTATCGGGCGGGTCGGGAAGGCGTGCCCAAGCGGCCAGGTCGAGCAGACGGCTTTCCAGCGTGATTATTGCATGAATCGCGAGGATATTTCGAGCGACGGTGCGATTCCCAAACAAATCGTGAGGAAATCCACAGCGAGAGCGTGATTCCAAAATGTCGAGGGCACGGCGTCTGAATAAATGACGAGGGAGTCCCACGCGAGAGCGCGATTCCTGTATAAGTTGTGAGAACGTCCCGCGCGAGAGCGCGATTCGGAAATACATTGTGAGAAAATATCAGGCGGGAGCCGTTGTTGTTGTTGCTGTTGTTGCAAACCGGGGGCCAGGGACGCAGTTTTGTGACACCTCGCTTGGCCTTGTACAAAAAAGATGCGGGCCCAAAGAAAATCACATCATTTGAATAATGCAATGGTTACCAGGCAGCGGGGATCAACAATAACTGTTCTTTTAAGACTGAGACCTCAACAACGCAAACAAAAACAACAGCAGCAACAACAACAGCAGCAACAACAACAATATCAACAGCAGCAACAGCAGCAACAACAGCACTTACAACAACCAGCAACAACATCCACAACAACAACAACAACAACAACAACAACAACAACAACAACAACAACAACTCCACCAACAACCCCAGCGACATCAGCAACACCAGCCATAACAGCAACAAACACAACAACAATAACAACGTCAACAACAACAAACACAACAACCACAGCGACAATAACAACAGCAGCAACAGCCACACCACCGCCACCAACAATACTTTTAAGACTAATTGCTCCCACCTGCTCGCGTGCAGTTCAACACATGTGTCCCAAACCCTGGATACCCGCCCTCTTCGTCTTCGATCGTACCCCCCTTGGGGGTGTGTCTTCCCTACCTGCCGCGTGTAGTTGGCGCAGCCTCCACACCAGGGGGAGGAAGGGATAAGCGAAGACACGACAGGGGGAGGGAGAAGGATGGAGCACAATAGAGAGAGACTTGCAGGAGGAGGGTTGGGAGCAGGAGCACAACGCGGCAGAACCAGACGGGCGGGCCGGGCGAGCGGACCCTCACGGGCAGGTCGGGCGGGCGGGCCCAGACGGCCGGGTCCAGCGGGCGGGTCGCTGCAGCGTCAATCCAAACTTAGTCGCGACAAAGTTTTCAGCGATAGCGCGATGCCCAAGTACATCGTGAGGAAACCCGCGGCGAGAGCGTGCTTCCTGAGTCTTGGGGGCCCAGCGCCGCCATAAATTGTGAGGTGCCAAGCGAGAGCACGATCCCTGCACGAACCTGAAGACGTCCCGCGCGAGAGCGCGAAATCCGAACAAATTCTGCGGAAGCATCGGGCGGGAGTCGTTGTTGCTGTTGTTGTTGTTGTAACCGGGGGGCCAGGGGCCCAGCTTGAGCACCAAGACTTCCCCTGCTAAAAAAAACAGGGTGCGCGAGTCCGGGGAGGAGCACCCTTAATTGAAAAAACACACACGTTGACATTTTTGAAAGATGAAAAATCTCAACGAACAGGCAGAATCTGGGCCACGGAAAATCTCACTTCGCCCACGCAACCAGGGATGGTGGAAAACCGCTCGCCCCCCCCTCTTTTACTTTGAGAATACTCGCGGTGACGACCGTGACCGGCCCCGCTCTCCCGCCCGCCCCCCACTGGTAACGTCACGCTTCGCGCCGGCACCGTCTGGGAAGTAGACGTTACATTCCCAGACGGCGCTGGCGCGAATCGTGACGTTACTGGCCCCCTCCCCCCTCCCTCCCTCCCGTCACGCCCCTTCTCGCCAGAGATTTACAAATGTCTCATGGTGGGCACTGCTTGAGTGGAACGTGGATCCTCAGAAGATCGGGATCGACAGGATGCCGTCTCGAAAAGGGGCAGAGAATCGTCGGAAGATCAGAATCGAGGAACCGGATCGGACCAACCGAAAGCGATATCGAATCGGCTCGATCAAATCAAAATGCTCCTCCGCACGCCGCGCACGTCACGTCGCACCTCGGTCTCTCGCCCCTCCGCGCTTTTCCGACAGAGCCTCTCCCCCGATGAATTGTGCTTCTTCGGTGCACCCGACATCTCCGCCTGCTCCTTCAACAGCGTCAGACACGTCTTGCTCGAACGCATGTAAGGGGTCGGCGGATGTGGCGTAAGCCTGAAGAATAAAAATGGGCCCTGGGCCTGATCGGATCGGGCCGACCGAATATATTTGGTGGTCCCCAAACGTGGTGGTGAGAACACCCGGTGGTGAGTTTTGGGCGATTTGGGTAATGGTTTTCGAGCGCTGGCTGGCCCAGGAAACGCAAAACCTCGTGGCGACCGCGTGTCCCCAAACCCGGTGGTGACCCAGATTTATTTTTTGGGGGAATCGGGGTCACCACCGGGTGTCTCACCACCTGGTTTGGAGACCACCAATATATGCTGTCAGGCGGACTGGTTTTGCGGGGCGTGGGCCTCCGGACCTCTCGACCCCCTCCCGCGGGGGCCGGCTGCTTCTTATCCCCGACGGTCCAGGGGGCCCGAAAGCGGCCTCCGACGGCCCAGCACGGCGCAGAGCCTGCCGCCCTGCCCTGACCTTTTCCAGAGAGCTATGTTTCAGCACGGGAGGCCTAGAAACCTAAAACGTGGAGCGAAACAGCCCAAAACCAAGACGTAGAATAGCTCTGGGATAGGTCTTTAAGTCGGGTGCTATTGCCAAGCCCTCCTGGAGGGTCAGGGTGCTGTCTCGAGCCGCCGGGTGTCTGGGTCCGCCCTTCTATACCTCCGGGGGCTGCCCAGGAACGCGTCCGGCTGCCCAGGGAAGCGCCCTACCCCTGGGAGGCAGCTTCGGGCGGCTCGGGCACCTTCGGGCGCCCCGGGGCAGCGCCCCGTCAGCTCCGGGCGCTTCCGAGGAGCGCTCCGCTGGGCACCTCCGGCGTCGGGCTGCCCCGGGCACGCGCCCTGGCCTGTGCGGCTGCGGGCCCCGGCCTGCTCCCGCAGCGGGTCGCGGGCATCGCTCCAGGTCTCTGCATCGCTCGCACAGCGAGCGGCCGCCCCACCCGTCTCGGGTGGCTCGGCTCCTTCGGGGGCTGACGCAACGCGCGATTGGGCCATTCGTGAGGCCGAGAGGGAATTAAAGGCCCGGGTCCCTCGCAGCATAATCTCAGTTGATTGGAAATCTCGATCTGTCAGCGTAGACAATGCACCGGCGTTTAAGCAACGACCCAGCGATTTGACCGGCAATTTCTCTGTACAGTTTGGCGATCTGTCGATTTAGGATGGACGAGGTCGCACGCAGTTGTGTTCTTTGCCGAGGCCGCCCCGCCTGCGGAAGGCTCGGCGCCAGAGCTGCAGTCGGGGCGCTGACCCCAGGAACCCTGACTCGGGAACGAGGCCCGCTCCTCCCACAAGCTGCCCTTCGATCGCCCATCGAAGGCCTGAGGACAACCTGGCGCAAACTGCGAAACAAGCACGGAACACGGAGCCCCTCCCCAACGACCCTGACCTTCCAGAGAGCTATTTTTTAGCACGGGAGGCCTAAAAACCTGAAAAACGAAACGAAACAGCCAAAAACCAAGACACTGAATAGCTCTGGGATAGGCTTTTGAATCGCGTGCTATCTTTTTGCCCTCCTGGAAGGTCAGGGGAGAAAGGTTCTTTCGTCAGCGCCCCGGCTGTGTACGGCCACCGTGCTGGCCCACACGAGGAGAGCGCGGAGCAGAGAGCGGACGGCGGCGGCCTTGCTCTGCCACGGTGGACCTCTGCCACGGACACCACGCCCCCCGGCATGGCTCCGAGCTCGACCGGGGTGCCAAACAATCTTCGTCGGCGGCCAGATACAGTCGGGGCGTTGACCTAAGCGGGCCCCGGGTCAACCACAGGGGGAGGAGGAGGAGGAGGAGGAGGAGGAGGAGGAGGAGGAGGAGGAGGAGGAGGAGGAGGAGGAGGAGGAGGAGGAGGAGGAGGAGGAGGGAGGAGGGAACCCTAAATAAGGAACGAGGCCCCTTTCTCCCATAAGTTGAACTTCGATTTCCCGTGGAAAACCTCAGGGAAACTGGAGGCAAACTGCAGAACAGTCAAGGAACGCCGAGCCCCTCTCCAACGAAAAGGGTTCCTTCTTCAGGGCCCCGACTGTAGGGGTCGTCTGCGCTGGCGGATGACTCTAGCTGAACGGGGGCACCGTTGCAGCGCATTGCACAAAATGCCACACCACGGGAGCCCACTGCCGAGCCTCAGACCCATGCTCACTCCAGCGTTTTGCATGGAGGCCCGCACGGCTCCTCCCCCGCCGCCGAGGGACCAACGCCCACGCGGGGTGGACCCATGCCCTGTGAGTCCTGGGCCAAGCTCCTCCCGGCCGGCAGTACCCCTTGCCCTGGACTGAGGCGCCGCTTGGCAAGCAGAAGTGCGTGCCCTCGAGCAGGCGCAATGGGATTTGAACATCGTAGCCAACTTCAGCCGCAGAAGCCGTCGCGCTCTATCATTGCCGGCAATCAGTTGTAAACCAGCTAGTGCCTTGCTCATCATCATCATCATCATCATCATCATCATCATCAGCAGCAGCAGCATCATCAGCAGCATATCCATCATCATCAGCAGCGGCAGCAGCAGCATCAGCAGCAGCAGCAGCAGCATCAGCATCAGCATCAGCATCACCATCATCATCATCATCAGCATCATCATCATCAGCATCGTCATCATCATCAGCATCATCAGCATCATCATCAGCATCAGCATCAGCATCAGCATCATCATCGTCATTATCATCATCACCAGCATCATCAACATCGTCAGTATCATCATCAGCATCCTCAGCATCATCACGATGATCATCCCCATCCTCATCCATCATCATCGTAATCATCATCGTCATCAAGATCACAATCATCGTTACAATCATCCTCATCATCTCAGCATCACCATCATGATTTCAGCAAGTTCATCATCATAATCATCCCATCACCATCATCACCAGCAGCATCAGCATCAGCATCGGCATCAGTATCAACATCATCATCATCACCATCACCATCACCATCGGTGTCACCATCACCACCACAACCACCATCACCATCATCGTCACCACCATCACAATCATTACCACCGCCATCAACATCATCAGTCCCCTGCTCCTCTTCCTCATCATCATCAGGATCACTACCATCATCAGCAGCACCACCACCACCGTCCTACTCATTATCCTCCTGCTCCTAATCGTCACGCATCATCAGCATCATCGTCATGACCATCATCATGATAATCGCCGTCATCATGATCACCATCAGCAGCAGCATCGCAATCATTACCAGCAGCATCACCATTATCGTCATGCACTCCATCATCAGCATCAACATAATCACCAATCTCCTCATGCTCGTCATCATCAGCATCAGCATCATCAACATCCTAATCCTCATGTTCATCATCATCCACCATCACCATCACCATTACCATCACCATCGTCATCATCATCATTATCATCACCATCCTCCTCAACATGAATATCATCATCATCGCCGTCATCACCGTCATCCTCACCGTACATCCTCGTCCTCTTCCTCCACCTCGTCCACCTCCTCCTTCTCTTCGTTCTCACCCACATCCTTTTCGTGCTCCATCTCCTTCGCCTGCGACGGCAGCGACGACGGCGAGGAACGGCGAGGACGACGGCGACGAAGACAACAGCAACGAAGGCGACGACGACGGCGGCGACGGCAACGGCGGCGGCGAAGACGACGACGACGACGGCAGCAGACGAGGTCGCGCGCCTCTCCCGCAGCGCCGACATCTCCTTGTTGTTCTTGTCGAAGAAGTTCGCATCCGCGCCAGCCTTGCCCATGTGCCTCCTGCGGTCGGCGGGCCGCCGCGGCCAACGTCGGCCGTCGTCGTTGTCTTCGTCTGCTTCGCCGCTATCACCGTCGTCGACGTCGTCATCGTCGTCGCCGTCGCCGTCGCCGTCGTCAGCACCGTCGCCGTCGCTGTCGCTGTGGCCGTCACCGTCGCCGCCGCCGGCGTCGTCGTCGACATCGTTGCCGTCCGTCGTCGTCGTCGGTGTCGTCGTCGTCGTCGACGTCGTTGCCGTCGCCGTGGTCGTCGTCCTCTTCGTGATCCTCGTCGTCGTCGTCGTTGTGCCCATCGGCGGCCAGCAGCCGCCGTCGTCTGCGTCGTCGTCGCCGTCGGAGGAGGAGGAGGAGGATCGGAGATGGAGGGGGAGGGTCGAAGATAGAGGCTCACAGATCAAGCGGCCAGGATCTGAGATGGAGGGGGAGGGTCGAAGATAGAGGCTCACAGATCAAGCGGCCAGATGCCCGAGGACGGCGGCGGCGGGGGCCTCTGGGGGCCGTCCGAAAACGGCACCCGGGACGAAGAGCCGGCCACGGGAGAGAGCAGGGGCCGATAGAGAGAGGTCTGGGGGGAGCCCAGCGCCTCGCCAAAGAGCCCGGCCGCCAGACTCCTGCGAGCCGGGGCCCAGGCCCGAGTCCGAGCCCAAGTCCAGAAGCCCAGAAGCCCAGCGCCCCAGCGCCCCAGCGCCCAAGCGCCCGAGCCCGAGCCAGCCGCCGCCGCCGCCGCCGCCGCCGCCGGAGGCCGTCGCGGCGGTCGCCGCCGCCGCCGCCGCCGGAGGCCGTCGCGGCGGTCGCCGTCGCCGCCGCTGGAAGCCGTCGCCGCCGGCGGCGCGGTCGCCCCGAGGCTCGGGGAGCCGAGCCGGCGCGCGGCGGGGACCCCGGGCGGGGGCGCAGGGCGTCGAGGCGGGAGGGGGGGATCGAGGATCGAGGAGGAGGAGGAGGAGGAAGAGGAGGAGGAGGAGGAGGAGGAGGAGGAGGAGGAGGAGGAGGAGGAGGAGGATCGAGGAGGGGGAGGAGCAGAAGGGAAGCGGAGTGGGCTGAGGTGACTCGCTCGCTCGCTATCTGCATGTGGCCTGTCTTCTCCACTTCCTCAACATAATGGCCGCAAGAGGAGGAGGAGGAGGAGGAGGAGGAGGAGGAGGAGGAGGAGGGGAAGGAGGAGGAGGGGGAGGAGGAGGAGGAGGAGAAGGAGGGGGAGGGGGAGGAGGAGGGAGAGAGAGAAAGAGAAGTGAGGCAGAGTGAAAAGCACATGAGAACAAATACCGTGGCCTCACAGGGCGTCGCAATAAATACTTGTTCATTGCTGCGCGCCATGCTGCGGCAGAAATGACACTGTCTTGCCAGAGCCCAGCAGGGCACCCTCACCCTCCACGACCCGGATAGCTTGAGGAAACAACTGTTTTGGTCTACGTTTTCCTGGGGCACCCCCGCTTCAGCTTGCAGGTCTGCGCCGCTAACTCGCATAAAAAAGGACGCAAGAAAGTGCTCCTGACTGGGTCGCCAGCAGGCTCTCGTGCGATATGCCCCAGGAGCAGCAGTTGACGCTGGAGCAGGGTATTGCTCAGCGGAGTGGCGCCTGCCTGCTGCAGAACATATGAACTCGTCACGCGGTGAATGTATGAACGTGGTATGCGGAGCACTTGCCTCAAGCACCGAGAAGGAGGAGGAGGAGGAGGAGGAGGAGGAAAAAAGGACCGAGGAGAACCGAGTCGGATCGAGGAGGATCGAGGAGGGCCGAGGAGTAGAGGAAGGAGGAGCGAGGAGCGAGGTTCTTGAGCGGGCGCTTCTGGCCCCCTATGGGGCCTCTGGAGGCCCCCAAGGACCTCTGGAGACCTCAGCGTGGCTGTACGGAGGTCTCCCGAGGCCGCCGCAGGAGGGGGTGGCGTGATGGGGGGCGGCCTTCTACTACAGTCGGCCCGTATAGTAAGGATGCGCGATAAGGATGCAAGGGCCTTGGACGCCCATTTCGAAGCTTCTCGAGCCGAGCACGGCCAACGAAAGTGGCCAAGGATGGACCGAGGAGGCAAGGATGCAAGGGTACCCTTGGGAAGGATGCCCATTCTTATTATGCGGGTCGACTGATTGGCCAGGCGCTGCCAGCACAACCTTAAAATATTTACGTGTCCCACAAGCGTTTCTGGGAGGCGACTTGGAAACTCCCTCCTTCTTCTCCTCTCTTCCTTTTTTTCGCACTCGCTTCAACGGCCCCCCGACTTCCCCCATACGTCGGTGGTCGTGGGCCTCGGGCTGGGACGTTTGCACGTCCGTCGGCTTCGGGGCCTCCACGAGGGGTGGGGGCTCTCGGACCGCCATAAGGCAGGGACATCGTGCCGCATTGCATGATCTCTATGTGCTGCAGTCGTTTCTCTTGACGAGTTGTGCTAGTTCGGATATCGGCGCTAATGATGTGAAAGAAAGAAGAACGCCGCTCAGTAAATGGCGCGGTGTTGGGCGGTGAGGCGCGGTGTTGCACGGTGCTGTGCGGTGTTGCGCGGTGCTGCGCGGTGTTGCGCAGTATCGTGCGGTCTTGCGCGGCCGTGCTGCTCCGGTGATGTCTGCTCTGCGCTTCCGAAAGTCTTCAATGGATCGGACGCGCACAAGCATCAGCAAGGATCGCTGGCAACATGGCCAGCTTCAAAGAAGTTGCAGGATAAGCCAGGCAAGCGAAGGGGAGGGTTCTCGATGCGCATCTGTGGAGAGGGCTTCCCCACGAAACGGATGCCAGGATGGGACAGTTCTTATAAATACGTCGCAGCGGGCTCCCAATGGAAAACTCACATCCTCCCATAGGTCTCAGCAAGCCACACATGGCCTCGCCCACCCAAGACATCCGACGACTCGATTTCGGAGGTCGCAGACATCTTGGCCCCTTCCACAGGGTCAACTTCTCATCCTGAGCCGTCTTGCGACAGTCCCAAGGCGGGTGCAGGGTCGCCAGGGGTCAGATCGCCCCCTCGACCTCTCCAGGGACGCGTGTCGACCAGAATGTTGGAGGGGAGTCCAACCGTGACGACGACACGCCTCCTGAAGGCCCAGAGCAAGACAGATACAAAACGTCCCAAATGAGCGACGATCCTCGGTCCCCTTGAAAACACAGCCGTGACAACAGTTTCTTCAATTTGCTATGATGAAGATCTCTCCCATCTCTCTCAAGATTCCTAACATGACATGATGCCGGGTCATTCGGCGGAGTAGTTTCCGATCCCGGGGACGTTAATAACTCTGTTACCCCCAAAACGGGATCGGAAACTACTCCGCGCCGAGCCATACAAATTACCGAGCGGGATGCGACTGCGCGCGGAGTAGTTTCAGTGAAACTGCTCCGAACTACTCCGCACGAACGCGTCACTCCAAAAGGCATATTGAAAAAAACTTTCGCCACGCCGATGTATGCAGATAGCGAGCGAGCGAGCCACCTCAGCCCACTCCGCCTCCCTTCTGCTCCTCCCCCTCCTCGATCCTCCTCCTCCTCCTCGATCCTCGATCCCCCCCCTCCCGCCTCGACGCTCTGCGCCCCCGCCCGGGGTCCCCGCCGCGCGCCGCCAGCTCCCCGAGGCGACCGCGCTCCTCCTGAGCGACGATCCTCGGTCCTCTTAGATAGTATTTGAGGGATGCAAAAACGACCCTACCCTGGATTACAAGTGCGTGGTCTGTAAACCTCCTGGGAACCCCCAAAGCCTAGAGCCGCCAGGACGCGGCACATCACGCAGGGTTTACCCTGTCAGCCCACAGGAGTTTCAGAGCACAGCGCCTCGTAAACCAGGGTAGGGGCGTTTTTTCTGCCCTTGAAGTATGGGGCCCCAGGCTCAGCCCAGCGCCCCAGGGCAGGCCCGAAGACGGACCCCGGGGAGGCCGCCGAGGCCTGCCGAGGACGGCCACCGGGCGGCCCGAGGCTGGCCCCACGGGAGGTTCTCCCGACCCTCGCGGGAGGGCAGCGGCACCCCGAGGCGGTCCCGACGGCGCCGCGCCCTGCCGAGGTGAGGACAAGAGTGATGTTGTGATGCCATAGGCTCAGGATGCGCCCCAGAAGTTCCAGAGCATCTCAGAGTCCTCGCCTCCAGAGCCTGCGGGGAACAGCGAGAACATCTGGAAATCGTGGAGCGAGGCGGTCCCGACGGCACCGCGCCCTGCCGAGGTGAGGGCAAGAGTGATGTTGTGATGCCATACAGTCGGGGCGTTGACCGAAGGAACCCTGAGTAAGGAACGAGGCCCCTTCTTCCCATAAGTGCAACCTCGATATCCCATGGAAAACCTCAGGAAAACCCGAAGCAAACTTTGAAACAATCAAGGAACACCGAGCCCCTCCCCAACTAAAAGGGTTCCTTCTTCAGCGCCCCGACTGTAGGCTCACGATGCGCCCCAGAAGTTCCAGAGCAGCTAACAGTCCTCGCCTCTAGAGCCTGCGGGGAACAGCGAGAACGTCTGGAAATCATGGCGCGTATCAGGTTCATGATAATTGATCATCTGACAGTCGGCCTGAAGACCACCCACGGGGCCACCCGAGTCCCAAGAGGCCCTCAAGAAGGCCCCCAGAAGGCATGTTGGGAGGCTGAGAACATGTCGAGACCCCAAACTCGTCGTTGAGTTTAGTCGGGGCCTGGAGCCATAGCAAAATTGCCGATGTAAGGTGGCTCGCTCAGCCAAACCGATCCAGGGGCAGGCTGCGAACAACGTGGGTCCGACTTGAACTTTGACATTGCGTTGTGTTTTTCGCTCCGCGTCTGGTGACGGACCTGGCGTCGTGCTCGAACGTGACCTTGCCCTTGACCTTGACCGTCCTGGAGGGCCGAGGATGGCATCCGGTACGCCTCCAAACGGCCCCTAGGCGGTCCCGTTCGTTTTCCCCAGCGGCCCAGGAAGCCCTTAGCCAGGAAGGACCCCAGATGGTCGCCTCACGGCCCAAGAGCTCCCCCAAGACGGCCCCAAGACAGCCCAACACCAGCAAAAGATGGCCCAAAGAACGGCCCAAGACCTGTCTAAGACGAGCCCAGTCCTCGCTAAGAGGATGCCCAGAACTTCCAGAATGGCCCTAGGGCCGGCCGCCCGAGACGGCCGCAAGGCCCTCGACATGCCTGCAAAGGGCCTCCGGGGCACGCCAAAACATCCCCCAAACCCCCTGGAGGCCCCAGGGAGGCCCATGAACTAGGCCACCTCATTTCGCGCATGGCGTCCTGCGATACGATGCGCGACGCGCGGCTACCTTCGCGCCCTCGCGTCGCGGACATGGAGAGGGCCACTTCTGCGGCCCAGGAAGCGAAGCGCGAAGCGCGGTTAACTTCGCGCCACTGGGGGGACTCCAGGCTAAGAGGCAACGAGACGACCACACAACGCTGCGGCCCACTGCCACACACAGCGCTGCCGTGCAGCTTCCACGAGGCGTGGATTTGGACACGTGCAGCAGAGCGACTGGATCTTCATCGCCGCTTGCACTCCCACCTTTTTGGTGCGCCGAAGAGGGCCCCGAAGAGAAGGGCGCAATGGACCGAGGCAGATTCCAGGATGTGGGGCCAGGGAATATTTCGAAATAGCAAGAGGGTACCACGACATCTGGAAGATCTCATGGCCCGGTCATGATACCCACTTCCCCCGAGTCTTCAGCCACCCCTTGGACACCCTCGACCTCTTGGACCTTCTCATTACCCACTCTCCGTCCTCATCAACGCGATCACATCAACCAGTGGATGCAGCCTGCCCCAGCGAGGCCGAGCAGGTGGAGACGGAAGATGGCGCTGCATCGCCGATGCTTCGGCGACGCTGGGATAGAGAACATCGGGCTCCGAATCGACCCGCATCGCCGAAGCATCGGCGGTAAGGCGCGATCCTCCGACCCCGTCTACTCGAAACCCATGTGGGTTGCCTGGAATCAAGTGGGACACGGTGGAAGGCGATTGCCAGGAATGACCACGATTGGTGTGGACCGCCGAGTGACTCAGAGGGAGGAGCCAGAGGAGCCGTGGTCCTCAGGTTCCCAGCGTTGAACGCCTTGACCGGGAAACCTTGGTGCGCGCGCACAGACTCAACTCAACTCCGCTGCAGGTAGGAACGGGACTGTGGGAATTGAGAAAAGCTTCTTCCCAAGCGCGCCTTGGGTGACTTAGCTTCGCCATTCGCGCCGCAAGAAGCCGTGATCATCTTCAAGCTCCCACGCGGCCCTCCGAGAGTGAATGTGGGCAACTCTCTGGCCCAGGCCGCGGAACGCGAAACGCAGCAGTCTTCACGCGGCTGCGGGTAATTCATGGTTTAGTTTTCGTGTCTAGCGTGTACCGAAGTGTTGGTAAACCCCCGCGGCGACGCTTCGGACACGCTAAGCACGTTTCCGGGCCAAGGTTTGGATTCTATATGCTTGCTCCACCCTGGGAGGGCCGATTCGAAACACGCTACGCCCTGGATTGTTTTTGACGTACACGCTGAGCGCTTCTGTGACGTATAAAGTCTTTACAGAGCACCAGTCACGCGCGCGCACGCTAAGCGCACCCACGACGCGTCGTGCGCCCACTGGCCCCCGCAAGCGAACACTTTGGGACGTACCCAGCCCATATGCAATGGGTGGCAACAACAACAGACTCGTCCAGCGGATGACAACACGGGGTATGTATTTGGTTGCGCAAGCTGTACCCGAAGCGCGCGCGCGCGCTGCACGACTCACAGGAGAGCAACAAAAGGACGACGACCGAAGCCCAAGGTTCGAAAAGAAAACCGGGGGGGGCGGGAGCGAGGGACCTGGAAAAGGACGGAAGAGGGGCTGAAAAGCCCACGCGACAGCAGCAGAGAGGCGGCGGCAGGAGGAAGCGGACGACGACGGAAGAGGCAGGACGAAAGAGGAGGGCGGCGATCGTTGTCCAGCGGCGCGCTGGACAAGCAGCGCGGCCCGCGCATTGACGGACGCTCTGGCGCTCCAAACGACGCTCGCTCCAAAAATGACCAGCTGTTCAACACTGGTGCTCCGCCGACGCCGCCCAGCCCTGCGGCCTGCGAGCGGCTGCAGGGCCTCCCCTTCGGGCGGCGGGTGGCGGGAGGAGGAGGAGGGGGAGGAGGAGGGGGAGGAGGAGGAGGAGGAGGGGGAGGAGGGGGAGGAGGAGGAGGAGGAGGAGGAGGAGGAGGAGGAGGAGGAGGAGGAGGAGGAGGAGGAGGAGGAGGAGGAGGAGGAGGCGAGCGAGGCCGAGCTCGCCCGCCAGGTTCTCCGCTTCCCTCCCGCTCCCTGCAGCGCGGGAGCTCCACGCCCGGAGGCGCGCCGCCAGGACCTCCGGGCGGCCCGCGAGGAGAAAGGAGCGCGGCGCGAGGCAGAACGCGCGCATGGCGTCACGCCGCTGGACCCCGCAGCCGCCCCCGAAGGTGGGGACCGCTTCGCAGTTCGATCCCCCCCCCCCGCAGGGCTGGCGAGGTCGAGTCTGGGTCTGCGGTGGGGCGTGACTCCGCTGGGCCCCCCCCCCCAAGCAGCCCTCGAAGGTGGCGTCCGTTCCGCAGTTCGCAGCCCCCGAAGGATGGCGAGGTCTAAGCTGGAGTCTGCGGTGGGGCGTCACTCCGCTGGACCCCCTGGCAGCCCTCGAAAGTGGCGACAGCTTCGCAGATCACAGCCCCTCCCAGGGAAAGGCGAGGTCTAATCTAAGTCTGCGGTGGGGTGTCACTCGCAGCCCGCCCCTCCCAGAGATGGCGAGGTCTAATGTGAGTCTGCGGCGGGCGTTCACTCCGTTGGACTCCCCAGCGTTCGAACATGGCGACAGTGTCGTTGATCGCAGCCCCCCAGGCTGGCAGGCAGGCACACACCATATAAAAGCCAGGAGGACAGGAGAGAAGGAGGAGAGGGAAGAGAGGAGGAGGGAGGCGGGAGGAGGACGTCGCGACCGCAGTGCTCTATTCAGAACGAGAACCCAACGCAGGAGGGTCAGGAACAAGTGTACCGCCTGATCCTCCTCCTCCTCCTCTTCCTCCTCCTCCTCTTTATCCTCCTTCTCCTCATCCTCCTCCCCCTCCTGCTCCTCCTCCTCTCCTCCTCCTCCTCCTCCTCCTCCTCCTCCTCCTCCTCCTCCTCCTCCCTCAGGGGGAGGCGGCGGAGCAGGAGGAAGAGGGGGAGGGGGAGAGGGGGAGGCCCTCCCCCTCCCCCCTCCGAGGGGGCGGATGGAGGGCCACCTCCGCACACGCTGAGCACCCACGCTGGAGGTGGTCAGGGGCTTGCCGACCAGGTCCACGTTCGCACACGCTGGGCGAGGTGCTTCGGGCACGCCAAGCTGAGGGGCAACGACACGGGGGGACTGGCACAGGGGGGGATGCATCGACATGGAATCGGCGATACATCGCCGATGGATCGGCGATAGGCCCCCGATAGTGAATCCGCACCTTCCTGGGAGGGTTGGGGATATCGGGCCCCTATCGGCGATCAATGGGCGATTGGGGGTCGATGCATCCCCCCCTATGCCTACCCCCTCCCCCATCGTTGCCCCTGATAAGCGCAGGGACACTCTAAGCGCACGCACACGCTAAGCGCAAACGCGCTTAGCGTGCACCGAAGTGGCCACTCAAGAGCTCAACCGTAGGAGACAGGCTCAATCGCCAGCAAGGTGTTGTGCACATGGCTTGGTAACGCTGGCCAGGGTGGCCCACAGGCAGGTCACAACCCTGCTGTGCACGCGCCTGGGCTGAATACGGAACCTCGGCAGTCTGCCCCTTCCAAGAGGGCGGGCCCGCCATGAATCCGAGCCGCGGCAAAAAGAAAAACAATGCGTAAGTAGTGTGTCGATGTCGGCCTCTGTGAGGGCCCATCGCCGGGCCCCAGGGACGGAAAAAACGGCTCAACATGAAACGAGATCCCTGGGGAAAGGTCTGGACTTCCGGGGACCGCAACCCCGCATGGAAAGTTATTCTGGCGAAGTGTCAACCATATGCAATTGTGAATGCCTCGTTGTGGACACCGCTTTTGCTGGAGCTCCCTGTGGGGCCACACCGCGTGTGAAGGGTGTGCCCAAATCGGAGGGGAACCGCATGTGGACTTTGCCACTTGGGCCTTCGGTGGAGCTCCTATCGGGCCACGAAACGTGTGAGCCTTCGGTGGGGCCCCCTGTGGGGCCACGAAACGTGTGATGGGTGTGCCGATTTTTTTTTTATTTTTTTGTTTTGTTGTTTTTTGTTTATTTTTTCCTTTGGTCACAGTCCGTTGAACACTTAACTGTCCGCGGATTCAAGGGCCAGAATGAAGCCGAACTATGTCGACGCGTGCTCCTAGCTGTTCGCCCCAACCGGCGATCTGTGCGCTGGTGTCCATGGAGTCACAAGGAAGAGATCACACGAGGTGACGATTTCCGCTGCGAAACAAACGGCAAGGCGACGCAAGCTGCTGTCCGGGTTGGTCGTTGAACTGTCACTCGCGATGCAACGGGTATCTCGGTGGCAACTCGCTGTGCTGGGTGTGCCGAAATGGGCGGCGGAGACGCATGTGGACTTGACCACTGGGGCCTTCGGTGGAGCTCCCTATGGGGCCACGACGCGTGTGAGGGGTGGGGTGTGCCGAAATTAACAGGACACCGCATGTGGACTTTGCCACTGGGGCCTTCGGTGGAGCTTCCTATGGGGCCACAAAACGTGTGAGGGGTTTGCCGAACTGGTCGACACGCAGAGAACAGAGGTAAGGATGGGAGGAAGGAGGAGGGGGGGAGAGAAAGGAAGGAAGGAAGGAAGGACGGAGACGCGGGGACTGTCTCCTCGAAACAAAGACCCAACTCCACAGGATGGTTGGGAACAAGAACATGACATCGGGTGTCTGGGGCCTGGGCCAGATTCTGCAGCCTCGCGCCCGCCCAAGCCAGCCCAGACCTCCGACGTCCTGAAACATCAAGGCGGACTTGTGCTGCCGTTATCGGCTTGCGCAGGGGAACGAACAATGACAGAAGCATGAAAACTCGGAAGTCCGCGCGGATTTCTCGGATCGGCGCTCGACCCCCCTCCCTGGCGCGCGGAGCGCGCCAGGAGCGGCGCTGGAGGCGCCGCCAAGGGGCCCCAAAGCCGATCCAAGAAGTCCGCGCGGACCTGCGAGTTGTTATGTTTCTGTCATTCTTCGTTCCCCTATTGCGGGAAGCCCCCCCCTTCTGACCGTAAACAAGAAATCGATTCGGGATGAAACGCCGGGTAACGAGTCGGCACCTCCAGGGACACCGGTTTGAGAAACCAAGACGTCGGACGTCTGGGGCCACGGCGAGCAGCCTGGCACGCTGGCCAAGCTACTCTTTGCGTCGGCGGCCACGCAGGGGCCGTCTGCGCTGGCGGAAGCAGCCAACCCAACGGGGGCACCGCTGCAGCGGATTGGCCAGCATGCACGAGGGGGAGGAGGGAGGGAGCGGGCGGCCGCGGGGGGGGGGGGGGGGGAAGAGAGGGCCAGCCGCAGCCGAATGGCAGGGACGATCCCAGAACAGCTGGGCAGAATACGGAACGAACGATCCTCTGCGACAGGCAGGCGCCGGATGAACCCGGAAGGGATGTGCCTCGTAGTGACAGGCGCACCAGTGCGATGAAGCACGCAAGCGCAGCGGCGAGAGAGACCCCCCCCCTGCAGCAGGAGGGGGCGGCAGGAGAGCACGGAGCACCTGACCACGTGAGGTAGCGCGTCAACATCTTGACGATGTAGGACTTGCCCCTGGCTGGCAGACCGACCTCGGAAGGCATGGTGTGACCGATTGCTGTGAAATACGAGACCGATGTTGCATCACAGCAGCAATTCGGCCCCTGACTTTCGTCCTGGACTCGATTTAGTGAAGTGATGAATTTCGGGGTCCTTACGTGGGAAAAAATATCACTTCACTAATCTGGGGCCCCTGGGGCCTCAGTGGGCCCTGGGGCCCAAAATTAGTGAAGTGATGGTTTTCGGGCCTCGGGTGAAAGCCGGCTGCCCATTGAGAGGGAGGGACGAAGGAGGAGGTACCTGTTGGAACCTCTGTTGGCTCGACCGACACTCGTGAGAACAACCTTTGGCACCAAGGCCCAACGGCAAGTGTCTTTCCGACCCGACGGCGGCGTGCTGGGCAGGCCGCACGTGGCCTCAAGTCGACAACGCCTGCAGCGACTCCGGCAGAGGGATCCAAGTCAAGATGCGCCGGCACCGCCGTGGGTCTTCGCCCCATTTAATTTCTTCCTGCAGCACAGCTCTGTCGTGCGTGCTCGTGCCATGCCAGAGAGGAGGAGCCGCACCCAGCGGTTCAGGCCGCAGCGCCGCCCCCGTGAGCTGGGCGCCGAGGCTCTCCGCTCGGCGCAGTCCGCGCCGATGCAGGTCTCACTGCGTCCAAGCTACTCGACCCATCAGAGCTCCAAGAGAAGAGGGAGGAGGGGCAGGGAGGGATGAGGAGGAGGGGAGGAGGAAGAGGGAGGAGGAGGGAAGGTTTTCTCTTTTTTTGTTTCTGTTTTTTTTGTCTCTCTCTCTCTCTCTCTCTCTCTCTCTACTCCTCACACGCACAACATTCGCCTGGCGAAGGACCCGACCAAATGCAGTTGTAAGTAACGCAGTTGTGAGCACCGTCTCCGGTTGAGCCTCCTGATAAGGACATAAAGCGTGTGAGTGGTGTGCCGAAATGGGTGGCGGAGGCGCATGTGGGCACCGCCACTTGGGCCATCGGTGGAGATCCCTATGGGGCCACGAAACGTGTGAGGGGTGTGCCGACATGGGTTGCGGGGGCGCTTGCTGACTGCGCAGCTGGGGCCTTCGGTGGAGCTTCTCATGGGGCACCGAAACGTGTGAGGGGTGTACCGAAATAAGCGGCGGGGACGCATGTGGGTACCGCCACTGGGGCCTTCGGTCAAGGTTCTTATGGGGCTACGAAATGTGTGAGGGTGTGCCGAATCGGTGGCGAGGACGCATGTGGGCACTGCCACTGGGGCCTTGGGTAGAGCTCCCTATGGGGCCATGACACGTTTGACGGGCGTGCCAGAATTGGTTTCGGGGACGCACGTGGGCACCGCCGCTGGGGCTCTGCGGAAATGTGTCGGGGACGCATGTGGGCACCGCCACTGGGGCCGTCGGTGGAGCTCCAAACGTGTGAGGGGTGTGCCGAAAGGGGCTGCGCGGAAACATGTGGCATGTGGGCACCGCCCCTGGGGACTTCGGTGGACCTCCCTGATGGGGCCACGAAGCGTGTGAGGGATGTGCCGAAATGGGTTCCGGGGGCGTATGTGGGCACCGCCACTGGGGCCGTCGGTGGAGCTCTTCTGGGGCCACGAAACTTGTGAGGGGTTTACCGAAATCAGTGGCGGGGACGCATGTTGGCACATCCCCTAGAGCTCCCTATGGGGCCTCGAAGCGTGTGAGGGGTGTGCCGAAATGGGTGGCGGGGACGCATGTGGGCACCGCCGTTTGGGCCTTCGGTTGAGCTCCCTATGGGGCCACGAAGCGTGTGAGGGGTGTGCGGAAATGTGTGTCGGGGACGCATGTGGGCACGGCCACTGGGGCTATCAGTGGAGCTTCCTCATGGGGCACCGAAACGTGTGAGTGTTGTGCCGAAATGGGCGGCGGGGACGCGCATGGGTACAGCCACTGGGGCCTTCGGTGGAGCTCCCTGAGGGGCCACGAAACGTGTGAGGGGTGTGCCGGAAGGGGTTGGGCGGATGCATGTGGGCACCGCCACTGGGGCCTTGGGTAGAGCTCCCTATTGGGCCACGAAACGTGTGATGGGAGTGCCGAAATGGGCGGCGGGGACGCATGTGGGCACCGCCATTGGGGTCTTCGGTGGAGCTCCCTATAGGGCCACGCAACTTGTGAAGGGCGTGTCGACAAGGGTTGCGCGGACGCATGTTGGCACGGCCCCTGGGGACTCCGGTGGAGCCCCCTTATAGGGCCACGAAACGTGTGAGGGGTGTGCCGACATGGGTGGCGGGGACGCATGTGGGCAAACGAAACGTGTGAGGGGTGTGCCGACATGGGTGGCGGGGACGCATGTGGGCAAACGAAACGTGTGAGGGGTGTGCCGACATGGGTGGCGGGGACGCATGTGGACTTGGCCACTGCGGCCTTCGGTGGAACTCCCTATGGGGTCGCGAAACGTGTGAGGGGTGTGCCGAAACTCATGATGCTCGTGAGGACGATGATCATGAAGAAGCTGATGATGATGATGGTGATGATGACGATGATGATGATGATGATGATGATGATGATGATGATGATGATGATGATGAGGATGAGGATGAGGATGCTGATGATGACGATGATGATGCCGATGATGATAATGATGATGCTGACGATGCTAATGCTGATGGTGAGGAGGATAAGGATCAGGATAAGGATGCGGATTATGATGAGGATGATGATGCCGATGCTGATGCTGATGCTGATGGTGATGATGATGATGATGATGATGATGATGATGATGATGATGATGATGATGATGATGATGATGGGAATGATGCTGTTGACGATGCTAATGATGAGGAGGAGGAGAAGGATCATGGTGAGGATGAGGATTATGATGATGATGATGTCGATGTTGGTATTGATGATGATGGTGATGCTGTGATGCTGATTCTTATGACGATGACGATGACGATGACGATGACGATGACAATGACGATGATGATGATGATGATGATGATGATGATGATGATGATGATGATGATGATGATGATGATGATGATGATGATGATGGTGGTGGTGGTGGTGGTGGTGACGATGGCAACGAAGAGGGCAGAGGCAAGGAGGGGGAGGAGGGAGGAGGGGGAGGAGAGGAGAAGAGAGGACAGGAGGAGGGACGCGAGGCGCTGTCTCTTCAAACGAAGTCCCAACACCACAGGATGGTCGGGCAAACATCGGAGGAGGGGGGGGTCGCCCGCCTGAGCTCCCTTGGGGGGGGGGGGGACTCGTCCCTGCTGCAGCTGGATCCGCCCAAGGAGATCTGGGCAGCAGTTCGCAATGGAAATTCGACAGCGTGAGCGTTGACGGCAGGACCTCGGCATTGGAGAATTTCGGCCATCCTGCAATGTAACGCGAGTTGTTGCGAAACACCATATTCGAGCGACGTACCTTTGTCGATGACATGGGGCGCCAACCCACCAAACGACGCCAAAATTCTAGAATCTCGCAGGGATGTACCCTGAACCCGTCATTGTTCATTGTCATGATGAGTGCGCAAACTGGTGACGCAGTTGCGCTCCTGGGCCCTGCTGCAGCGGCAGCCCACCGCGAGCAAGATCTTACGGACATGGCGACATAGCCGATGCTGATGACACGCTGCGTATCGGATCAAACGCGGCGCACATAGAAATAATTCGCGTCGGCTGCGTCGCGAGCCGGGAAGGCGTACGGCCTCGACCTTCACTTGGCCAAGCTACATCTGCTGCTGAGGCGCATTGACCGGCCCCTCGGCATCTCTGGCCACACTTTGGAGTACAAGTCTGGCGCCAGCTGGCAGAATGTCAGGGACCTCGCTCCGCGGATCGGGCTGGCGCTCGCGACTTTCTAAACGATTCGAGAAATCTTGAGACACTCGTCGTTAATTCTCGCTGCCGTGGCGGCTGCACGTCTTCCACGCGATCATAAGAGCCCTGGCAATTCTAAAGACTGGCCGCGGGTTGTTCCACGAAAATTAAGCTACGCATGCTGGGCGGATTTCGAGCGAGATGCGTGCTGTTTCCCTGTCTCTCTCTCTCTCTCTCTCTCTCCCTCTTGGTTTTTGTTTTCTCTTTCTCTCTCTCTCTCTCTATCTCTCTCTCTCTCTCTCTCTCCACCGTCCAACGCCTCGGTATTACAGAGTGCCCGCGCGGAAGCTACTTCCGCGCAGCTGCGGCGAAAATAATTTCGCGCGCTTGGGCCTATGAGTCGGCCATGCGAGACGTGTCGTTCTGCTCTGGCCGACCTCTTCGCCTGACAACGCACCGCTACATCTGGGTGCGGGGATAGCCGCGGACGGAGCGGATCCAGACAACAATGCCGCACGGGCTCTGTCTCGCAGGCAGTTCCGTGCGATTGGAGGGCGGCCGGACGACGACCCTTCTGCCTTGCCCCACGCCCTGCCCGCTGCCCCGCCCGACGCTCCACCCCAACTCGACGGACCCGACGCCCCTTCTGTGCTCCGCGACGCTCTACCCCACACCCTACCCGACGCCCCCGAGTGGATGATATCCTCTCGCTGGGACCTTGATGCCCGCTGGGCTCAACATGTTTTCGCCATCACCAGCACCGTCCCCAGCACCTGCATCGACGACTATGCCAGCAACAGCGCCATCAACGCCCAGATCCAGCAGCTACACGACGATTGCCGACGGGCCAAGATGGCCCAGCAGCAAGAGCTTCGGAAGATTCGCGACATCGAGGCGGAACTCCAGGAGCTGTCCACCTGACGGCCGACCTGACGCCTACGACCCCCTACCCGACGCCCTGCCCGACCCTTCCTCTCGACCCCTCCCCACGGCGGGTGCGCTTTACAGACGCCTTGCCCGACGCCCCACACCTTTCCCAGCAGGTGCCCTTTGCCGACGACCTCGCCGATGACCACGACTCCCATGGACTCATCCCATAACGAATCCTCCTTGCCCACTTCCGCGGAAGGTGCGCTTCGCGGACGCTCTCTCTCTCTCTCTCTCGCTCTCTCGCTGGGCTCATACGGCCGCCTCGACGGCCACCTCGGCCACCCCGACGGCGACGACGGCCATCTCGGCGGCCACCAAGTGCCCCCACGACGGCCAAAATTCCACGGACCCCGCCCACGGACCCCGCCCACGGGGCCCAAGCCCCCTCCCATCGACGATGCCCCTCCCGATGGCAGCATTATTCGGCGCGTGCAATTCGCCGACGCGCCATAGACTGCAACACGGCTGACCAGCGCAATGGGGCTTCCCAGCGGGCCCAAAAAGTCATCGGCTAGCACTCCAACGTACACGGTGGGACTGCACACGGCTATGCGCTATGCGGCACCCTCGACGACCACCCATGACGACCACCGTCCCCCTGCCCCTCCCACACCCTAATGAGTACGACCCCCAGCCTGCTGACAACCAGGACAGCAGGGCAGGGGTTCCCCAGTCTACTTCCGCGTCCTGGCAGCACTCCTCCCTCCTCCCTTCGCAACATGGACAGCTGGCCCGTGGCACGGGCCCGATCCACCTTTGGACAGCCACCCATGACGCACCCTTGCGACGAACCCCCCACCCTGCTCCACCCACAACTTACCGGACGCCTCCCCTTCCGCAACAAAACCCGACGTCATCCCGACGACCGACTCCCCTCCATCACCACCACCACAACCACAACCACGACAACAGCCCGGCCAAGAGGAGGGCAGAGACCGCCTCCGACAGCGACGCGAGCCCCGACTGCACGGCCGCGCACGGAGAGGCACAGCAGGACGCACCTTGACGACCTCCGCCTCTGGCTCCCACAACCTCGGCCTTAAAGGGGCGCCCCGTGACCTGCCATGTGGCCTGACCAAGAGGGGCAACGGCGGAGGGCCCCGGCATACTCTTCACAGAGTGGGCGCAGCTCTCCACCGATGACGCTTCCCTGGCATCGGCCATCACCTGAGCTTCTGCCTCAGGGAGGGCTGGGCGCCTGACCTCCCTCCCTACTAACCTCCAGGAGCAGACAAGCCAGGCAGCGGGAGGAGGAGGAGGAGGAGGAGGAGGAGGAGGAGGAGGAGGAGGAGGGGGAGGAGGAGGAAGAGGAGGGAGGAGGAGGAGGAGGAGGAGGAAGAGGAGGAGGCAGAGGAAGAGGAGGAGGAGGAAGAGGAGGAGGAGGAGAAGGAGGAGGAGGAGGAGGAGGAGGAGGAGGAGGAGGGCTCACCCCATGCGTCCCGCTCGGAGCGCCACCAGCTCGCGCCCCCTCCTTGGGCCCCTCGGCCGCCCTGCCCCCCCGCCCCGCCTCCCTGGTGGCCCCCCTCCCTCCTCCATGGGGAGCCGGCCCCGTCGGGCCGCCGACGCCACCACTGCGCAAGGCCGTGCCTTCCCTGTCCCTCGCCGTGCCGCCGCCTCCTTCTCCCCACCATGCCTCCGCCTCTCCTCTCGTCGTGCTCCCGCCTCTCCTCTTCCCCACTCGGGGACCTTCTGGCCCGGGTCAGTCCAGACCCGGGGTCAGCAGGAAACCAAACACTGCAACGCAGGAAAGCAAAGACTGCAACGCAGGTCTTCGCAAACCCGGGTCGGCCAATATGTGCGGCCGCCTCGCGGCCACGAACGGCTCGCTAACCCGGGTCAGCCAGAGGGAGTCTTCGCGACGGCTGCCATTTTCCCAGCCGACGGGGCAAGGGGACTCCGCCATGCCAGGGCACGCCGAAGACCGCGGAGGAGAAACACACCACGTGTGAGACCGCCTCCGCCTCCGGCTCTCTCCCGCTTCCCCTTCTCCTCCTGCGGCCTACTGTCGCCCCGCCGCCGTCGACGCACCTCCCCCCCCCATGTCGTCCGCCCTCCTGCGCTCGGACCTCGGTCCCTGGTGCAGCCCTGTGCTTCGGACCTCATGTCGCTTCCTCGGTGACGCACCCACCCGGGTCAGGGCAAACCCTGGGTCAAGCGGGCTTTGCAGGCTCCCGCAAAGTCCTCCAGGCTCCTGCGCGCTCACCGGGGGTCAGTGCAGCCCTGGCTGTGCAGGATCCTGCAAGATACGGCGCTCTGTCTGACCCCCGTCTGCACTGACCCCCGCCTCGAGGCTCCCGACCCCCTCCCTCGTCGCGCTCGCTTCAGGTCGGGCATGTCCCCCTACAGGCGGATTTTGGATGACAAATAAAACGTAGTCCAAAAATACTAGGAAATACTCCAAAATAGTAGACAAAACGTTCCCTGACAACCTCACGTGCCCGACTTAACGCTCGCTGGCCCCAACAACCACCGGACCGAGCCGTGTTCGGAGTGTCCCCCCTCTCCGACCACCAAGCTCTGGTGCGAGCAGGGGCGGAGGAGGAGGAGGTGGAGGAGGAGGAGGAGGTGGAGGGGGGCGGAGGAGGAGGAAGGGGAGGAAGAAGAGGAGGAGGAGGGGGGGGGGGAGGCGGAGGAGGAGGAGGAGGAGGAGGAGGAGGAGGAGGAGGAGGGAGGAGGCGGAGGCGGAGGCGGAGGCGGAGGCGGAGGCGGAGGCGGAGGAGGGAGAATGGTGTGGAGACCCTCTGCACCCATGCTCCCTTTCGTGCGCTCCGCGTCCCTGTCGGCCCAAGCAGTCTGCGGGCCGTGGGCCCTGACCACGCTGGACCTCACCCCCGCCCTGTGCTTCTGGGGTGGTAGGGCTTCTTGGCCCTACTCTCGCATGGTGGCAAACTGCGGCCCAAGCACAGTGTGTACGCGTGTGTATATATGTGTATGTATGTATAGATGTATATGCTTATGTATACGTTTACGTATATGTTTATGTTTAGGTATGCATGTATATATATATATATGAGAACATATATCTATAGGCCGCGCTGATGCCGATAGTCGCCAGGCTGCGAACAGGCAAGCGAACGCTGAGGAGCCCTCCGCCGGGGCGGGAGTCCGAAAGCCCCCTCCCGCCGCGAGCCCCAGCGGCCCGCCGCCGTCGCCGCCGGGGGGCCACGAGGCCAGGGCCATGCAGAGGAGCACCCGGTTGTACTGGCTGTAGCCGCCCAGGCCGTACACCTCGCGGCGGGGGGGGGGGCCGAGGGGAGGAGGCGTGTCCCCGGTGCGCTCGCCTCCGCGTCCTACCCTCCCCTTCTGTTCCCTCGCCCTGCTTCCCCCCGCCTCCGCGTCCTTCCCTCCCCTGCTTCCCTCCCCTGCGTCCCTCCTCGCCCTTCCCCTGCTTCCCCTTCTTTCCTCGCCCTGCGTCCCTCGCCCTCGCCCTCCTTCCCTCCCCTTCTTCCCTGGGCCCGAGGCCGCCTCGGCGATCCATGTGCCAACGACGCGGACGGGCTGCGGCCGCCCCGGCCGTGCACTTTTCGCGGCGGAGGGCGAGGAGAGGCATCGGGAGTGGGGAACCCAGACGGTCTGGTACCGGAAATTTTCGGTAGCGATTTCGACGCACCCCGAATTTCGGTAGCGACCGGATCTTCGTTTGAGGGCGTTGAAATAGCGGATTTCAGAACGCTCTGATACCGGTATTGGGCGCTACATTTCGGTATTTCGGTAGCGACCGATCTCTGCGGAGCGCTACCGGAAATTTTCGGTAGCGGACCATCGGGGAAAGCGGGGACCTGCCGGGGCCCGAGGGCCCCAGTCCAGGAAGAGGATCGGCGGCGCAAAAACCTCCCTTTAGTAAACCTCCCCTTAGTGAAAACGACCTGGGGCCGAAATCGACGGACCTGGACCCGCAAAAATGACGGCCGCGACGCCCTCTCGCGAACCGAAAACGGCCAATTCCTTAATCGACGTGTCAGGGTAGAAGGTCTGTCCACTTCCGAAAGGAAGGAATGAAACGAGCAGCAACAAAAACGTAAAGTTTCGGTCGGGCACGTCCTCCGGCAGGCAGATATAAAAAGAGACAAATAAACAATTAACAAACATACTCAAACAGGGTCAAACAAATCCAAGCATCGTCCCCAGACTATGCTTAAAACTACTTTTGAATATTCCACCTGTAGAAGGACATGCCCGACTGAACGCAGAGCGCACGCTGCGGAGCGCCAACAACGCCACGTCCTCGGAATCTCTGCCGTTGCCCTTTGCAGGGTCGAAAGCCGGCTGCAGGCCACCATGCGTTGGCGCCGCCAGCCCGCAGATCGCCGCTGGTCGGAAGACAGGGCGAGGAGGGGAGAGGGGGGAAGCGGGGAGCGAGGAGAGGAGGGAGCCTTCCCTGCCGTTGATGGTTGGGTGGGCCGTTTGAGGCACAGCTCTGGTAGCAAACCGTGTGTTTTTTCTGTTCGGCCCTGCGCATGCGGAGCCGCAACGCTCCGATGCCTCTTCCTGCTGGCCGGCAGGTGCCGTCGCCCACACGGCCCAAACGGGGCCGGGCAACTGAAAGCGTGAGATGCCATTGCCTCTCTGACTGATGCCATTCTCGCTCCCTCTTGTTCTCCTTCTTGGCACCCTGC
This sequence comes from Prorocentrum cordatum, assembly GCA_963575745.1. NCBI lineage: Eukaryota > Dinophyceae > Prorocentrales > Prorocentraceae > Prorocentrum > Prorocentrum cordatum. Next base: position 178,454 of record CAUYUJ010014832.1, on the reverse strand, counting down.
CGTCGACGTGCCCCCATGCCCTCGAGGCCAAGCGCGGCGGCCGCCGGCGCACGCGGGCCGTGCCTTCATGCACGGCCAGCGAGCGAGGCCGGGGCGCCCGCCTCGAGAAGGCCGTCGCCGAGGAGCGGCCGCGGGGTCGCTGAGGAGCCCTTCCAGCCCACGCGGCTCCGCTGGCCGAGGGCCGGGCGGCAACCCGTGCGGCCGCAGCCGCGGGCCACTGGGCTCGCGTGTGGTCGAGCCGTGGCCCGGAGCGCTCACATGGCCAAGTTCATGCCGGCGTTCTTCAGGGACGGCGAGGACATGGAGCCCCTCAACATCGTTGGCGGGACGCTGCGCTGGTTCAGCTTCCGCTTCCCGTCCGCGCCCACGACGGCCCAGGGTGGCTTCAGCATGGTGGTGGTCCCGTCGTGCGGCACGACGCCCGCCGTGGGCTTCGAGTTCGCGCCTTGCGGGAAGGCCGTGTACGAGGGGATGCCGCTCAGCTGCTCCGAGAAGTCTGGCAGGGTGTCTCGACCAAAGTCGTTCTTGCGGATCGTGTTGGTCCTGTCGAAGCCCGTGTTCCTGTGGAGGACGTCGAACCGCAGGCTGGGGACGTGGCCTCCGTAACCGGACGGGCAGTCGCTCTTCACGGCCACCTCCCGGCCCTGGGACATGTCTGAATACGACGTGCGGTACATGTTCTTCTTCTCGTCCCGATGCGCCTCATGCCACTGCCACTGGTTGCCGACGTCGCGCATGGAGCTGCTGTGCTCAAAGTGCGGCATGTGCTGCGCTCGGCCAGCGCGGGCTGCGCGCGGTCCTCCCGCAGCACGGCGCCCCCCTCGAGCCCAGCAGTGGCCTGCGGCCTTGAGCCAAAATGGCTACGGAGCAAATTGTGTCTTTGTTGTCTCACGTGTTGTGGAGCACGTCGCGCGCTGCAAGTCCACTTCGGTCCAGGGGTCTACTCGGGGGCTGCCGCCATGCCCCAGGACGCGCTGAAGTGAGCTCAGCGGGCGCCACCCATGAAAAAAACACAGCATCAGACGCACAGAGGAGAAGACTTGCTGTGAGGCCTTCGTTTCTCTAGCAGGACCACTTCACTGGGGAAGGGAGGGGAAGAGGAGACGGAGGAGGGACGGGGTTGGAGGGACGGAGGGGGGGAAGGAGGGAGGGGGCGGAGAAGGCAAGGAGGGGGAGGCAGGAGAGGGGAGGGGAGGGGAGGAGGGTGGGGACGGAGAGAAAGGAAGGGGGGGAAGGGAGAGGACGGAGGGGCCGACGCGCAGTGCGCGGTCATGCCGTCCTGCGGACCGCCGCGGGCGAATAGCCCCCCCCCTTCGGTGCCCATCTCGAGTCGGCCGCCAGGCGGGCGAGCGGACAGCCAGGGGCCGTGCCTGCGCGGGGCGGGTGCCTGGCACTGCAGGCCAGCGGCCCGGACGAGGCGGCCAACGTCCAACGGCGGGGCCGCGCATGCGCAGCAGACCGAATCCGGGGAGGAAGCGCCATCGATGCAGTCTGGCACCCTGGAATCCAAGAAGGCGCAGCTCCCACGGTAGAGACATGTTGGAGAGGTGTTGTCAGTGCCTTCGGCCAGACCAAGGAGAAGGACCGGCCACGGGCGTCACAGCAGCTGTCTGGCCCGACCCGCCCCCTGCAGGCGCACCTCGAGGCGCCCTCGCGGCACGCTTGCGCGCCTGGCCTTTTTCGAAGGAGGCCCGTGGGCCCTCTCTCTCGGCCCCTCCCACGGCGAGTATGAATTGACCTCCTGCCCCCCCCCCCGCCCCGCTCGACGGAACCTCCAAGCCAGAGCAGTTGGCTTCCATGGCTGTTTCACTCCCGAAGGGAGGAGGGAAGGAGGAGACGAGCGCGGAGTAGAGGAAGAGTCCCGCTCCGACCGCCCTACCGCGGCAGGGCCGGGGCGCTCCTGTGATGGCGGAACCTCCCGCCGACGCCGCTGGTGTCCCCAACGCGGTCGAGAGCAAAGGCGCGCGAGAAAGCAGCAGCAAAGGGGAGGCGGAGCCAGAGCCCGGTGTTGCCAGAAGTGTTCCTGCCCCGAGGTGCCCTCAGGGTTGTCGCGGAGGCCCCCACGGCCTTTGGAGCACCCCTCGCGAGGGAGAGGGGGCCGAGGGAGTCCCAAAATCACCCGAAAAAAGGGCGGGGGGCCGTTGGGCCAGGAACACCTTTGGATACCCCCGAAGGAAGGAGGAGAGGGGGATGATGATGACGATGGTGATGATGATGATGCTGCTGCTGCTGCTGCTGCTGATGATGATGATGATGATGATGATGATAATGATGATGATCCCCACGTCTGAAGGGGTCACGGCTCCTGCCCCTCGGACCGAGGCGTTTCCCTTTGGCCCTGCGGAGGCAACGCTCGGTCACGTGCGCCACGGCGCACACACGCAGATCGCCCGAGCGCCGAAAGCAATCAACCGCCTCAGCCGAGGCAAGCGGATGACCGATCCAAGCAATCGAAGCGACTCAGCACGCTCGGCAGCTGGCAGAGGCCACGCTGCGCGGTCAAGCAAGCTGGTACACAGCTGAACTGTACGCCGCACCTGAGAAACAACTAGGTCCATAGGCAAACAGCCACGGCAGGCCGACGTTGCTCCTCAGGCCTGCGGAGATCGAACCAGAGCGTGGGCGGACCTGCGCTTTCGGGTCGCCCTCCACGACTGGGGACGGGCAGGGCGCTGTCGCGAAACGCGCCAGAGGCTACGTTGACAGAAGGCGCGCAAGCACGCCGAGACGGAGGCGGGCGCTCGACTGCACCTCCCTTCAGCAGAGCAACCCGTCGAATTGGCACCAGGCCACACAGACGGACTGGTTGGATTGCCGAGGGTGCGGAGCCCGATCCCGAGTGAGGGCGAACGTTCACCCCTGGGTCTGCCTCCAAAAATGAACATCTGATGACGTCCAACAAAACAAACGAGTTAGGCGGGGGGACATGGCAACGGTCGAAGCGGCCTGGCAAACCCAGACCCCCTCCGCGCCGAGCCCCACCCGCCCCAAAGGAGAATAAGCACCACCTCCCGAATGGCGGAACCCCAAGGCCCGAGTTCCAGGGCTGGCTGCGTGACACCAGCACCGCCAAAGAGGACGGCAAAGGGCAGTGCGAATGCATCGCCCGTCTGGCGGAAACCCGCGGCCCGAGTTCCAGGGCTGGCTGCGTAGCACCAGCACCGCCAAACAGGCCGACAGACAGAATGGGAGGGGGAGGTCAGAGACAGAGCAAGGGCACGGAGCGTGCCGCTAAATGGCGAGCGCGGCACAGACAAGACCCATCGGCAGAGCAACGTGTCCCAACGGCTCAAGGCCACACCGTGGGCTGGTTGCAGTGCCAATGGACGGAGCCCGATCCCGCGCGTGGGCGAACCTACGCGCCTGGGTCAGCCTCCGCTGAGGCTTGCTGCAAAGGCAGCCGCAGCTGCTAAAAAGCAGCACCGAACACAGAGCCATGCTGCGAAAGCGTCGGAACCCGATCCCGTGTGTGGGCGAGCCTACACACCTGGTTCAGCTTCCGCTGCTAACAACAGGCAGCTGCACGCGCGCGCACAGAGCAGAGGCCGCGCACGCGGTGAGAGACCGCCGAGGGCAGCGGCGAGCGACCTGACCGACAGCAGCGCAACTGTCCTCCTGGCCCCAGGCCGCGCAAGGGACTTGTTGCATTGCCGACGGTATCTAGAGGCCGCCTAGATGGGGTCCGAGTAGATGGGGCCGGAGGGTCGCGCCGCATCGGCGATACATCGGCGATGCATCGCCAATGCATCGTCGATGTATCGGCGATGCACCAGCGATGCATCGGCGACGTCAGCGATGCATCGGCGACGCCAGCGTGGGGAAACACGGGCTCCACATCGAGCCGCATCGGCGATGCATCGGCGATTCGGCGCGATCCTCCGACCCCATCCGCTCCGACCCCATCTGGGAGGCCTAGAGTATCGGGCCCGATCCCGTGCGCGAGCGGACCTACGCACATGGTTCAGGCCCGAACTGGGCGAGAGAGGCTAGCCGACCACTCGCCTGCGCAGGCGGCGCAGGGGCTCAGGGTCACCGGTGCTGCCCTGCCCTGCTGGCTGCAGCCCTCGCTTGAGGCGGCCGAGCACCGCTTCCTGCCCGTCGCTCTCGGGCGCCCTCGGAGACACCTTCGCCAGGCCCGACATCCTGACACTCTGCGTTCAGTAGCCGCACTTGACGCAGAAGAGGTGATTGCCTGCTCGCCATAACTCGTGGGAGTCGCGCGGGCCGAGCCCTCGCCACGGTGGACGCGCTGGCGGAGGCGGGGGCGGCGGCTGCGCCACAGGTGCCGCCCCCCATTGCTTGCGAGCTGCCGCGGCCGCGCCGCCGCGGCCAGACGAGGCCCCGCCCCCTTTCCACCGTCACGCTGGTCCCCGTCATCTGCTGCTGATGCGCTCTGCGAGCCGCTGGCCTGGCTGGGGAGAAGAGCCGCGCTCGCTGCAGGGAGGGGCGCGGCCGCGTGGACCGAGCCCGAGGCCCCCTCCGAACCCGAAATCCACGAGCCCGAAATCGCCTCGCCCCGCCCCGCGCACTCCTTGCAGGCCCAGAGCGTTTCGCTGCCGACCTCGAGCCATGTCCCATGCATGCCACACGTCCTCCAGCGCGGCTTGCCTCCCTGCCAGTCGCACCGCATCGCCGCCATGCCTGGCCCCTCGTGGCCGTCCGCGGCAGTCAGCTCCGCGTCGCCCTCCTGCACGGCGGCGCCCAGCCAGCGGAAGACCTTCCTGACGAGGCGGTCCTGGCACAGGCTGCGCGCGCGAACCACAACGTCCGTGGGGTGCATCTCGGCGCCCTGAATGGCGCGAGCGTCCGCGCTGTGGTTGCCCCTGCGCTGACAGGCGGCGATGCGCTCGGCCTGTGCGCCCGCCAGCGTCGCGTGGGCCTTCACCTTATGGACCGTGACGCTGTCGGGGCCGATGTCCTCGAGCGCTCGCCACAAACGTGCCCGTAGCTCTCGGTAGGGTCGCTGCCGCTGGAGGCGCCACGCCTTGCCCGCTGCGAAGCCGTCCACGAGCAGCCGGCAGTCGGTGTAGATCCTGACTGGCGGGAGGGAGTCCTGTAGTCCATCGATGGCGGCTGCAAGCTCCGCGGCCCCCGACTCTTGCGGGCATGGCCAAGGGAGCGGGCCGAAGATGCTGAGGGCCTGCTCGTCGCGACTCATGACGACGGCAGCCCAGCCACCCCGTGCGGAGACCAGGCTGGGGTCCAGGATGCTGCCGTCCGTTAAAAGGTTGCCAGCGAGTGGTTGGCCCACAAGATCGGCGCGCCCTTCTTTGCGCGCCAGGCGCTCCTCCGTGGGCAGCGGGAGTGAGCGCCTACGCTCAAGCACCAGGGCCCTCGACCACAGCGGGTCCTCCGTCGCATCTGCGCTGGCGATGTCGACGAGGGCCCCGGAGTGAGTGTCGTCGGGCGGCCTCATCTCGTCTGCGCCGTCATTGGCCTCCCACTCTGCACGGCCGAGCGCGGTGGTAGGGCACTGCCGCGCCAGGTGCCGCGCAGTGCCGCGTGCATTGCACCCGCGAAGGCACCGGGGCGACGACGCCAGCGGCCGCTCCTCTGCGAAGCGGCGCGCCACTGGCCAGAGACAGCCGACCAGCGCGTTCTTGCCCGAGCTCATTTGCCTGGCCGCTTGCTGGCTCATCCGCTCGCGGTGCAGGGCGCGCCCGATGCTGGACAGGCCCCCCCCCCCCTGTGGCCAAGTGCACCAGGCCAGGATGCCTGCCCGCGTCCCCCCACAGCAGCCGCTCATGGCTGGCGCCGATGTGCTTGGAGAGGGTCGATGCGCCCAAGGCCTTCAGGCCGATGGGCTGCTTCAGGTAGTTGAGGAAGAAGCCTGGCCGCAGAGCATCCTATCCCAAGCGATGGCATGCCAGCGCGCAGGCCGATGCAGGGCCCCTGCCTGCAAGGGTCTCAGGCCCCTCCGCAGCCTTCCTCGCCACGGCCCCTGCGAACGCGCTTCCGAATGCTCGCAAGTCCGCGCGGTCAGAGTTGAACTGCACCGCCTTGGCCCACGCCACGATGGGCAGCGTCGCGCGGTCGACGAGCGGGTCGCTGGCCAGGCGCTTGCTGAGGAGGAAGCTGAGGCTGAGGTTCCTGCCAGGCCCTCTGCCGGTGTGAACGGCATTGACATGCTCTCGTTATTTTGCGAGCGGCGGCGGCGGCCAGCCCACCGCGCTCAGGCCGCATCGGGTGGCAGGCCTGAGCCCCGCGTTGGCATGGCGCGCTGCTGCTGGTGTCTCCTGGGAGCGGATGGCGTGAAGCCTCTGCAGCTGCGCTGCCGCCTTGGTGCGGCGCGCCCCGAGCACCGCGAGGTCCTTGACCGAGCCGGCGATGGGAAGGGCGATGCCCCCCATCTGCTTGGCCACCAGCGAGGCCAGCTCAGGCGAGCTCGCAAGCAACTCGCTCTCCGACTCCGACACCTTGCAGCCCAGCGCCACGAGCTGCGCCACCATGGCCATGCATGGTCGCCTGGGCGACGTACGCCGCGACCTGTGCCATGGGGCCGCGGCGTCCAACGCAGCAGTCGTCGAACATTATGGCGAGGGTGACCCGAGGCCCCAGCGCCCGCCATAGACGCGCGCCCTCATCGGCCAGCACAAGCAGGCCGCACTTGAAGAGCCGCCCTGCGCGCGAGCAGCCAGCGAGGAGGCCCGCGTCGAGCAGGCAGGGGTCGGAGACGCTACCGCCGAGAATGAAGCGCCGCGCGCCAGCATACAAGTTCAGCGCCATGCCCAGCAGCCCCCTCGGGTAGCCCGCCATGATGCTGCGGTCCTGGATGATCGCCAGGTCGACTAGCTCGTAGGTCTTCCACAGGTCGATGAGTGATGCCGCAGCTCCCCCGCCCCGTGCCTGCGAGGCCTCGGCTCGGAGCGCTTGCTGCCAGACGGCCTCTCCGGCCGCGCGCCCGCGGCCGCCCCAGAATGTGCCGGCTACGCCTGGGTCGATCTGGGAGTCCCAGTGCCGCGCGCCTGGCTGACGGACGCGACTTCAGAGGCTTGGGGGCCAGCCCAACAAGCCTATGGGCCGAAAGCCCCCTTGAGGCTTAGGGAGCATCACCACGAGAGAGTCGGCAATGACGTCGGGCCAGCCGCCCAACTCCTCGCACCGCATCCCGAAGCCGATGATGACCCCCAGGAGGGCGTCGCTGAGGTCTGCTGCCTTTCTCGGGGTTTAAGCGATCGCTGCCAACGCCAGTGCTACGCCTGAACGTCTTGGCGGCCTGGCGCGCCCCATCGGCCGAGGGCCTGGGCAGTGCCTCTGCCTCGGTGGGCGGTCGCCGCGGGCGGAAGCGATCGCTGTCCTGCCGCTGCGCCGCGACCTTCACTCAGTCGGGGCCGCGCGCTGGAGCGCCGCGCAGCTCGTCGTCGGGTGCCCAGCCGCGCGGTCCTCGCCGGTAGGCGTGGAGGCCCCCTGCGCCTGCTGCCATGGAGCTGCGCATCCACTCCTTGAACCCCTGGCCGCGGATGGCGGCAAAGGCGGCGCCCTCCGCCTCGGCCGCAGCCCCGGCCTCGGCAGCCCATTCGGCCAGGGGCAGCAGGTCGGGGCAGTCGGCCGCCAGGGCAACGCGTGCGGCCCACTGCGCTCCCAGCGGGAGGCCCTCCATGGAAGGGGGGCCTCGGGGCTGCCGCGCCTGCGCGCGCCTCTCGGCCATCTGCGCTGCCGCCGCCGCAGCTGCCGTCGTCGCTGTCCTCGCTGGAATCCGACGGAAGGTCACCGTGGTAGCGCATGAAATGCTTGACGGACTGGGTGAAGCTGTAGTGCTCGTCGTCCGCGACTGCCCACGCGTCAGGGGAGCTGGACTCCAGGGCGGCCATGCTGCGGCGGTACTCGTCCCTCACAGGCTGCGCGCCTGACCAGCTTTTCTCGCGCAGCTCCGCGGCCCTGTCCCAGCGCGCGGCTGCGCGCCCCGTGAACGGCTGCGCAGCGCAGGCGCCGCCCTCGCCCTCGCTGCCAGCGCTGCCGCGGCCTGTGGGTGCAGCCGTCGAAGCCGATGCTGCGTGCCCCGTGCTGTGGGCTGCTGGGTAACCTCCACCTGCTGCCGCCAGTGCTGCGAAGGAGCCTGGAGGGCGCTTGCTTGGGATCGCGCTGACCTCCTCCGCAGATGCTGCTCCCAGTGCAGCCCTTGTGTCAGCGCCGCGGGGGTCCTCCACGGCGTTCGCGTCAGCGGTCCCATCGCCCTCGTGCAGGCTGAGGCGTGCGAACGCATAGTGCGCGCACAGCTCCATCCACTTGGCCCTGTCGAGCTCTGGGTCGGGAGCGTGCAAGTGCGGGAGCCAGCCTCGGGCGAGGCGCTGGAGGGCCCCCCCGAACCCCTTGCACGCCTACTTCGATGGCGCTCCAGTCGCCGACGGCCGCCACTCGCTCAAGAACGGCGCAAAGGATCGGGGGCCGCGGCGTCGCCCGCAGCTCGCCCTTCAAATTGTCGCCACCCCAGCGCGGCCCCCAATCCGCAGGAGGCCCGGTCGAAACATCGAAAGCTATGGGGGCGCCAGGGAGGGGCCTGCTGTAGTCGCCGCGCCCCTCCAACCACCGCTTCGATCCCAAGTAGTTGTCGACCGTTCGGTGGAACTCCCCCCCCCATCCTCGGGGCGCAGGTGTCCGAGCTGTCGAAGGAGACGAACCAGCTCTCGCCTGCAAGGGCCCCCGCGCCGCCACGCAGAGGAGCATGCCTCCCTCGCGGCGCGCGCGCGGCCCTCGAAATCCCACGCCAAGGCCGCGGCGACGTGCGTCGGCAAGCCCAGCGCGCGGAGGATGTAGGGCACGCACTTCTCCATCCACTCGGCCTCGTCCTCGTAGTAGTTGGGGTCGCTAGGGTTGGAGACCCAGCTGCGCGCTCGACGCCCCAACGCGCGCTTGTAGCGCTTGATGGCTCTGACCTGCATGCGCTCGGCCTCGCGGCGCTCGGGGCCCAGCGCGAGGCGCGCCTCCGACGCGGGCCCCCCGCCCTCGGCATCAGCGCCGCCTGTAAGAAGCCTCGCCGGGGCGAAGTAGTCGCTCAGGTGCATGAGCTTCCCCCCCTTGAAGCTGGCCTTGGGGCCCTTGATGGGGCGCGCCTTCGCCTGGGAGCCGAAGGCGGACTTCGGCGGGCCCCCCGTCCCCGTTAGAAAGCGGCGTCGTCGGGGTCGATCTGGCAAGCCCAGACGAGCTCCTCCTCTCCGCTCTCGCAGAGCCCTGATGCCTCCCCCATGCCCTGCAAAGTGCCGCCCATGTCTATCTGGGTCCGAACAGAGTTGCGGCCCCATTGCTTCTCCAGCATGGGCCCGAGAGGGCGCGCCTCGGGGAAAGCCATCGGCCCCCTGACCCTGAGCGACTGGCCCATGTCGCCGTAGCAGGCATGGCTCAGCTGCACTGCCATATGAGGGCGGCAAGGGTTGGCGCACACCTGGGCGGCCACGTCCAGGCGCTTGCGGGCGAGGACTCGGTCGAACACCTCAGCGCTGGCAACGAACCAGTCAAGCCCCGCGGGCCACTTGGTCGGGGAGCGCTGGCAGGCGCCCGCGCCCGTGTCGACAACGTGACCACCGACCTTGCATAGCCAATGCCCCGCACGTTGAAGGAAACGCTCGGGCTCCGCGCTCCAATCGCTGGCGATGACCCACGGCTTCCCTGTTCGCTTGAGGAGGTAGCCGGCCTCCTGCAGCGCGGACTGGCTGGTCTCGCCGACGTCGTCGTTGTCAAGGTATGCAGAGCCCAGCAGACACCCGCCAGGTACTGCACCATTGCCATGGGTTACCGTGGCCCTGCCGTCAGAGACGCGGCAGCTGGCCGCGCAGCCCTGATCGCTTGGGCCGCGCATGCCGCGGGTAGAGCGCACTGCGACCCCAGTGCCACCGCTCGCCGCGCGCTGCTGCGATGCCCCCACGGAACTCACGCCTGGGGTCAGCACCGCGCTCCAGCCGACCTGCCTGCACAACTGCTCATGCTCGACGACTCGGTAGCCGTTAAGGTGGTGCTCCTGGAAACAGATCGCGTCGCCCACGCGCGCGCCGGCGACCACCTGCTGCTGCGGGCCCTGCTGCTCGCCGAGGATGGCCGCGAGGGGGCCCCAACCGCTTCCGTCGAGGCTGACCACCGTGAATGTGGGCTTGCTACCCGCGCTTCCCCCTCCGCTTGAGCCCCGCAGAGCGGAGGCTTGGGGGGGGCTTCTGCGCGCGAAGCCCGCGCCTCTGGGCGGCCTGGGCTGCGGGGTCACCGCGTCGAGCCCCTTCGTCGCCGCTGCCAGCACCTGCCGCCGCGCTGCCCTCCTCCGCAGGACCTCGACCTCCTCCTTCTCCTCCTCCTCCTCCTCCTCCTCCTCCTCCTCCTCCTCCTCCTCCTCCTCCATGCTGTCCAGGATGTTTCTGAGGTCGGCCTCCTCGAGCTCTTCGTCGCCGATGTCTCGTTCTGCTGCTGCGCCAGATGCTGCGACGCCGTGCGCCAGCCGACGAAGCTGGGAGACCTGCTGTTCCCATTGCTGGGCGTAACCTGACTTGAGCACGCCAGAGGCCTGATCCAAAGCTTCCAAGAAAGCTGCGACGCGTTCTCCCTCGCTGAGCGAGGCCGCTGGGGACCGAGGCGCTGCTGCTGTGGCGCCCACCCCCACCGCTCCTTCTCCGAGTGCGTCCTCACGCTCACGTTTGTGCTTGGCCAAGAGGTTGTCGATGAGCGCCTGGAGCTCCTTCTCCACTGCCTTGCTCGGCTCGTGCTTGCCCTCCAGCTCGAGCTTCTGCGCCTCGAGGCCCGTGATCTCCTGCGCGGTGTCCGCGATCTTCCTGGCAAGCGCCTCCGAGGTGCTCTGCTGGTTCCACTGCTTGCGCTCGAGCTCGCTGAGCTGGACGGACGTGGGCTTCTCCTCGGAGAGCTCGTGTTCCAACTGCTGTGCCTCCTGCCGCTTGCCCGCAAGTATCTCGGTTGCGCCTTCCACTCCTTCGAGCTTTTTGATGTCGTTCCGAAGCTTCCCGAGTCGCCGTAGTCTCTCGTCCTTCGGGGAGGAGGCTGCTGCTGCTGCGCCTGCATCGCCCGCTGAAGCTGCACGAGAATCTCCTTCGACCTTTTTGGCCTTGCGCCGCAACTGGTTGAGCTCGTGGCGTTCCTTGGCGTCCAAATTAGACATGCCACTCCACCACGAGCTTGCCCCAGAACCTTGCTCCCACCAGTCAAATCCGCAGCTGCGACACACGCGCCAAGAGCCCCAGTTTTCCTTGGCTCCGCACTTGGGGCAATCCCAAGCTTTGGGCTGGCTGCCACAGCCACTGCTGCCCCCAACTCCGCCTGGCTGACCTCCCCCGCGTCCGCCTCTGCCGCCTTTGCCGCCGCCGCCACACGCGGCACCCCGAGCACCACCACCACGTGCTGCCATTGGTCGGGCCCGCCGAGGCTGGGCCCCCAATCGGGCGACTGGGGCCGGGTGTCGGAAAGGTTATGGATATGGAAGAGCTGTGGCCGCGAAGGCCTCGCTGAAAGCTTGGTCGATTTGGAATCTGACCCAAGGAATGAAGCGACGGCTAGAACCAGACACATGGGACCAGACATATGCCCTGATCGCATCATCTTGAGCCAAAATGGCTACGGATGATGATGATGCTGATGATGATGGTGATGAAACTGATGATGATGCTGCTGATGATGAGAATACTAATAATGAGGCTGAGGATGAGCATGAGGATGAGGATGATGGAGCTGATGCTGGTGCTGATGCTGATGCTGCTGATGATGATGAGGATGATGATGCTGATGAGAAGGAGGAGGAGAAGGAGGAGGAGGAGGAAGAGGAGGAGGAGGAAGAGGAGGAGGAGGATGCGGAGCACGGGACCCTGGCCTGGCCCACGTCCAGGAGCTCGTGCTCCGCGGTGGGCTTGATGTCGGACCTGCCCCCCCCGCCACACCCACGACCAGGAGTTCACGGGAGGAGCGGACGCGCCGTCGGGGAGGGGCCACCACCTCCTCCTCCTCCTCCTCGTCCTCCCCTCCTCCTCCTGCGCCCTACCCCAACCACTGTTCCTTCTCCTCCGCCTCCTCCCCCCACCCCTACACCTTTCCCATCCCTCTCCATTTCTTCTTCGTGTGGAGAGAAAACTGCAAGTATATCACGGACGCGATCACGGCACGTGTAGGCCAACCAACGCTACGAGAAGACGCCACCGCCCATATGTTCAACATTGAACTCATGCGAGTAGACTCTCATGGCCACATGAACCAAAAAGTAGAAAGCAGACTTTGAATCGGAGGCGTGGGTGTAGGCATCGCGTGCCACGGATTCGCGGAGACACCTTGCCACCCCACTCCCCGTGTCATGAATTCGTGCGGACTTGCGCGTGCTCGATTCACCTTTGTGCTGTACTGTACTCAATGGAAGCGGCCGTCGAGTGCCAGCCGCCCCAAACACAAAACTCACTCACCCAGTAACGTGTGACTGCGGAGCGGGTATCACCAGGCCATACCTTGAGAGGGCTCGAATCACCTTGCCACCTCTTCCCCCACTCCTCCCTCCCCTCACACTCCGCCTCCCCTCCTCCCCCCCTCCTCCTCAGACGCTGACGACGACGGCGACGGCGCCGACGCCGCCCCCGCCGTGATCGGCGCCGTTGTCGTCGTCGTGGCCGTTGTCGCCATGGTCGTCCTCTTCGTTACCCTCGCCGTCGTCATCGTCGTCGTCCTGGTCGTCGTCCTCGTCGTCCTCGTCGTCGTCGTCGTCGTCGTCGTCGTCGTCCTCTTCGTGATCCTCGTCGTCGTCGTCGTCGTCGCCAGCGTCGTCGTCCTCGTCGTCGTTGTCGCCGTCGCCCGCGTCGTCGGCGTCGACGCCACCGCCGTCGCCGTCAGCGCCGTCGGCTCCCGCGTCGGCGCCAACGCCCCCGACGCCGACGCCGACGACAATGGCGCGGACGCACATGCGCCGGCGGGTGGGCGAGGCGGCTGCCTGGAAATGGGGCTGAAGGCGGTGCCGTTCGGCGTGACCTGTGGGGCGGCCCGTGGGAGCAGGCGCTGGCGCCGCCGCCTCCACCGCAGCCGTCGTCGTCGACGTCGTGGGCAGCGGCGTCGTCAGCGTCGCTGCAGTCGTCGTGGTCGTCGGGGGGGAGGGGGGAGGATGGGAAGGTGGGGGTTGGAGGGGGGGAGGAGGAGGAGGAGGAGGAGGAGGAGGAGGAGGAGGAGGAGAGGAGGAGGAGGAGGAAGGAGGAGGGGAGGAGGGGGATGGGGGGGATGGGAAGGAGAAGGAGGAGGGGAGGAGGAGGAGGCGAAACCCGAAGTGGGGGAGAGGATGGAGAGGAGGATGGGGAGGAGAAGGAGGAGGATGAGACCTTCTCCTGGAGACTCCTCCCTCCCCCCTCCCCCTCCTCCTCCTCCTCCTTCTCTTCCTGCTCCTCCTCCTCCTTCTCCTCCTACTCCTTCTGCTTCTCCACCTCCGCCTGCTCCTCCTCCTCCAACTCCTCCTTCTCCTCCTCCTCCCCATCCCTTTCCCCCTCCTCCTCCTCCTCCTCTCCTCCTCCTCCTCCTCCTCCTCCTCCTCCTCCTTCATTCTCCTCCTCTTCCTCCTCCTCCCCTCCCTCTTCCATCCCCCTTCCTCACACATGTTTACCAGCGTGAACCCCAAACAATGCGTCATTGCATTCCCCCAGCCCTCCTCTCTGCCTTGATTTTTCTGCCTCCCCTCCCTCGCCGCCCCCGCCTCTGCCTCCGCCCCACCGCAGCCCTCGATGGCGCCACGTTGGATACTCCGCAACCTTGCGAATCCCGCTCCTTGAACTGAGAGGTCCGAAGGAGCGGAGGATGGGGACGGAGAAACGCAGCTTTCTCATGCCCCTCCCCTCTCCCCTGCCTTCCCCCATGGCCGACAACCCGTGAGTCCTCTCCCCTCGTCGTTTCACTGAATCCTTTGTTGTTTTTTCCCCCAAAACAGTGCTTGCAATTAGGGGTTCTCATTCCTTTCCTACGGAACTGGGCCTGCCCGTCGGCATGGCGGCTGTGTGGTCGCCGTCGCCCCCCGCCGCCGCCTCGTCGCCGCCCGTCCTCTGAGCCTGCCCGTCGGCCTGGCGGCTGCGCGGTCGCCGTCGCCCCGCCGCTCTTTGGACCCGCCCGTCGGCCTGGCGGCTGTGTGGTCGCCGCCGCCGCCCCGTCGACGTGTGGGTCTGCGTTGCACTGCTTTGCGATACGCGTCGCTCCTTTCTCTAATCGTGCTCATTTCTAATTCTGCTCGTTTCTGACTGTTCCTGGCACCCCGGTGGCCAGGAAGAGGCTCAGGATGGAACGATGAGAAATGAAAGGATCTTGGCCCCCCTAAAAAATCCAAGAACTCGAATACTTAGAAATGAACAATGTGCACTTCTTCGCATTGCCTCACATCGATGTGCATTGCTTTATCTGCGTTGCTCTGCACTGTGTGCATTGCTGTTCATGGCGTTGCGTTACGTTGCCTTAGATTGCTCTGAGTTGCATTTATTTGCTTTGCGTTGCATTGCTTTTTGCTGCTTCTCACTGCGTCCCAGTGCTTTCCGTTGCTTTGTAATGCTTTGCATTCCCTTGCATTGCCTTGCATTGTGCAATCGCGCTGCGTTGCCACCAAACTGCATTGCACTGCCTTGCATCCAAGTGTATTGCGTTGCATTGGAATCTCGTGTGTTGCACTGCTCCGCATTGCTTCGCATTGCTTTTCGTTGTTTGGCATTGCTCTGCATTGCCAAAATCGCCTCGCATTGCTTTGCATTGAAGTTCCTTGCTCTGCGTTGCTTTGACTTGCTTCGTCTTGTCTTGCACTGCTCTGCATTGGGCTGCACTGATTGGGGTCTATGGAACTGGGAGGCGGTGCCGCTCCAGCAGGTAGCCGCCGTCGCCGCCCCGGCGCCGCATCGTCGCCGCCCACATAGACGACGGTGCCGCTCTGGCGCGGCTGTGCAGGCACCGTCGCCGCCCCGTCGCCGCCTCCTTCCTAGCAGGAAAATGCGATCTACCCCCCCCATGCTTTGATCGGCCCTCCCTGGAACAGTGCGATTCACATATGATTCTGCCCCATCGTGATTTCCACATATGAACTCATACCATCCCAGCAAAGCCTCTTATCGACCCCCTCCCCCTCACCCTTGTCAAACAATGCTACACGTGCGCACTCGCTTACCAACAATCAGAAATTTGCAACTGCCCTGGCGATGGACCCGACCAGATGCAGTTGTGGATACCGCGTTGTGGGTACCGCTTTCGGTGGAGCTCCCTTTGGGGCCACGAATGAAGGGTGTACAGACACGGGGAGCGGCGGTGCCATGCGAACGCAGCCGGTGAGGCCCGCGGTCGAGCTCCCAATGGGGCTGCAAAGCGTGTGAGGGGTGTGCCGAGGGGGGGGGGGGGGGCGCGTGTGACCCCCCCCACCAGGGCCATCGGTGGACCTCACTATGGGGCCATGAAACGTGTGAGGGGTGCACCCAGAAGGGGCGGGCGGCCGCATGCGAACGTCGCCTCTGGGGCCGCAGGTGGAGCCCCCTGAGGGGCCACGAAACGCGTGAGAGTGGGGCCGACGCATGCCTGCCACTAGGGGCTCTCGGAGGAGTCCCCGTATCGGGCCACGAAGCGTGCGAGGGGTGTGCCAAAATGGCGTGGGGGGACTCGCGCGAACTCTGCCACTTGGGCCTCCGGTGGAGCTCCCTGTGGGGCCACGAAGCGTGGGAGGGGTGCGCCGACATGGAGCGTGGGGACGCATGCGAACCCTGCCACTGGAGCCTTCGGAGGAGCTCCCTATGGGGCCACGAAGCGTGGGAGGGGTATGCCGACAAGGGCGGCGCGGACGCATGCGAACCCTGCCACTTGGGCCTTAGTATGAGCTCCCTCTAGGGCCACGAAATGCGTGAAGGCGCGCCGAAATGTGGCAGGGGGACGCATGCGAACGCCCCATAAGGAGCTCCAACGAAGGCTCCAGTGGCTGTGACCACATGCGTCCCACGCCACCCAGTACGCCGCTTCGTGGCCCCATGTGGAACTTCACCGAAGACCCCAATGGCTGTGACCACATGCGTCCCGTGCCACCCAGTACAACGCTGCGTGACCACATAGGAAGCTCCACCGAATGCTCTAGCGGCTGTGGCCACATGCGTCCCGCACCACACAGTACGGCGCTTCGTGGCCCCATAGGGAGCTCCACCGAAGGCCCCAGTGGCTGTGATCACATGCGCCCGCGTCACCCAGTGCAGCGCTTCGTGTCCCTATCGGGAGCTCCACCGAAGGTCACAGAAGCGACGTTCGCATACGCCCGCACCGCCAAGTGCAGCGCTTCGTGACCCCATAGGGAGCTCCACCGAAGGCCCCAGTGGCTGTGATCACATGCCTCTCCCCCCGCCCATTTCGGCACCCCCCTCACGCGCTTCGTGGCCCCAGACGGAGCTCTACCGAAGGCCCCACTGGCGCCGCTCGCATGCGCCCCCTCCTCCCATTTCGGGGATGGACAGACCTCCCTTTAGTAAAACGTGGTTTAGTGAAAACGACTTTGGGCCCAAACCTGGCGGGCGCAAGCCTGGAAAATAACGGCCACGGCGCCCTCTCGAAAACCGAAAACGGATAATTCACTAATCGACGTGTCACCGTTGGGGTTTTCTGTCCACCCCCGACCATTCCGGCATACTTCTCACGCGCGTCGTGGCCCCCTGGGGACCTCCACCGAAGGCCCCCAGCGGCAGGGCTCGCCTGGCGACCCCGCTCCACTTCGGCGCACCCCGCACGCGCTCCGTGG